>CM053033.1:43211768-43766768 GCA_028564925.1 Lithobates sylvaticus
ATACACAATCCTTGAAAGAGCTGATTACATTGACCTGCGGAGACGGACTGTCTGGTCACCTAGGCTGCACTAAGTGCTGTGTTAATTAACATGTTAATTATGTAATTGTATTTTAAGTTGTTGCTATAGGGAGGGGGGAGTATCCATGAGCAGCACTACCTCATTATCTAACCCCTTGTGAAAAGGTGTATAAAAAGGTTGTATTCTGTCCAATAAATCATTCAAGATTCTGCAAGCTATTTCTGGCTAGACTTGTATTCAATGCAGCTATGATAATATATCTCTCCGATAGTCAGATTGGAGGAAGCGGGATATACTGACGGAAGCACTCAATTGGAGTGTGGGATCGGATCCGTCACAGTTTCCATTCACAAGAATTGCAAGTTTGCTACAACGCAAGTTCCCACTATGCATGGTGGATACAGGACCTTGGTATATTTAGTTTATTTCATCTAACACTGCCCCCCCCCCCCCCAAAAAAAACTGACAGTGCTTCTGTCCAAATGTGCTTCCTGTGCTCCTTCAACCAGGGTGGAGGCACTCCAATACAGGAGGCGTATTATTGGCCAGATCATCAGGGGAAAAAGCCTGAGAAAGAAAACTAATGCAGCCACCTCCTTTAATGGCTGGTAAGTTGCGGTAGATTACATTTTTGGTTTTGGGTTTAATACCGCTTAAAGTACAAATGTAAGGTGATGAGCTGTATGGTAGTGTTGGGAAAGCCCTGCATTACAGAAGATAGGGTGCAGTTTTCATCTATCCCTACTGTTAATTCTGTTATCTTTTGTTCTGGGTTCAAATGCAAATGTTTGTGTACTGGTGGCATAATGTAAATGAACAATAAGTCTTTTCTCCTCCTCTAGGACGTGCAAACAAACACTATATCTTTATGGTCCTATATTAATAGCCACATCGATGAATTTACCAATCCTTTTTATGTGAATTATGAGCACCATGTGCTGTATCCAGTTGCCAGTCTGAGCCACTTGGAACTCTGGGTAAACTATTACATAAGATGGAACCCTCGCACCAGACCGCAGGTATGTAGAGCTTTATTTTGCTTTTCATCTCTTGTTTCTTGTTTTTAATATAATTAGTCATTAGGTATACTACATGTTGGAGCAGACCAAAGCCAAGAAGCCAGTGTGCCTAAAATATTACAGCTGCTATGAAACTTTCCAGAACTCTTAACTGTCATTAGAAGAATTTCTGGCTCCTTGTGTGATCCCACTGCTGTCACCAAATGTGATAATTGCTCAACCTCAGCCTGCACAGAAATTTTCCAGGTCATGGGGACAAGAGTGTAGGCACCAGTGATCATCAGTGCGACATGTCAACTAAGCAGTTCACCTTGTACACACACGGTAGCTTCCATCATGATTTTAAAGTCCAACCCTTGCAGTGCTCCCATCATTTCAAGGGTAAATACTTATGTCAAGGGGTTCATGAATAGGATGCAAAATTGTACCTTATTCCTGGTCCTTCCAGCGCATTGACTGCTTCCCTGCAGCCTGCTCTGTGAGCTGCAACCAACTTCAGTCTCACTGTACTGTATGTGATAATTCAGAGGCTCTGCCTACAGACTAGAGCTTCAGGCAGAGAAGGAGAGTTTTAGAGCCAGCCATATGTAAGGTAAGTAACAATGCCAGTACAGTGCATCTGGAAAGTATTCACAACGCTTAACTTTTTCCACATTTTGTTATGTTACAGCCTTATTCCAAAAATGTATTAAATTCGTTATTTTCCCCCTAATATGTTCACTCCATACTGTCCTCCACATTTTGTCCTGTCTCTTCCCTCTCCTGTTTCAATTCCCTCCCCCCTTTTTCCCCACTCTCTCCCTCCCCTTTTTTCCCTCCCTCTCTCCCTTTTTTCTCCCTCCCCCTTTTTTCTCCCTCCCTCTCTCCCCCTTTTTTCTCCCTCCCTCTCTCCCCCTTTTTTTCCCTCCCTCTCCCTCCTCTCCCCCCCCCCTTTTTTCTCCCCCCTCTTCCCCCCCTTTTTTCTCCCTCCCTCCCCCCCCCTTTTTCTGCCCCCCCCCTTTTTTTCTCCCTCCCTCTCCCCCCCCTTTTTTTCTCCCTCCCTCTCCCCCCCCCCTTTTTTTCTCCCCCCCCCTTATTTTTCTCCCTCCCTCTCCCTCCCTTTTTCTTTTTCTCCCTCTCCCTCCCTTTTTCTCCCTCTCCCTCCCTTTTTCTCCCTCTCCCTCCCTTTTTCCCCCCTCCCTCTCCCCCTTATTCAATTTCTGTATTGTGTATGGCGATATGTAAAATATATTTTATATATATATATATATATATATATATATATATATATATATAATGTGTGTGTGTGTTTTATGAATAGTGTTTGTCTTGAAATTTTATTGGTTTTATTTGGGACAGTTAGCCATTGACTTTTGGGCACATTCAAAATCCCTCTTCCCATCATATTACCCCCCCCCCCTTTCTTGTGGGGAGACATGGCACATACCCTTTTTGCCTGAGGCTCCCCCACCCAGTATTCTCAAATTTATCATTTTCTACAAACAATACCCCATAATGACAATGTGAAAGAAGTTTTGTTTTGAAATCTTTGCAAATTTATTAAAAATTTAAAAATCACATTAACATAATAAATATTTACAGCCTTTTCCATGAAACTCAAAATTGAGCTCAGGTACATCCTGTTTCCACTGATCATTCTTGAGATGTCTCTATAACTTTATTGGGGTCCACCTGTGGTAAATTCAGTTGATTGGACATGATTTGGAAAGGCACACACCTGTCTATATAAGGTCCCACAGTTAACAGTGCATGTCAGAGCACAAACCAAGCCACGAAGTCCAAGGAATTGTTTGTAGCCCTCCAAGACAGGATTGTATTGAGGCACAGATCTGGGGAATGTTACATAAAATGTTCTGCAGCGTTGAAGGTCCCAATGAGCACAGTGGCCTCCATCATCCGTAAATGGAAGCAGTTTGGATCCACCAGGACTCTTCCTAGAGTGGGCCGCCCGGCCCAACTGAGCAATCAGAGGAGAGAAGAGCCTTAGTCAGGGAGGTGAACCCGATGATCACTCTGACAGAGCTCCAGCGTTTCTCTGTGAAGAGAGGAGAACCTTCCAGAAGAACAACCATCTCTGCAGCACTTCACCAATTAGACCTGTATAGTAGAGTGGCCAGATGGAAGCCACTCCTCAGCAAAAGGCACATGACTGGAGTTTGCCAAAAGGTACCTGAAGGACTCTCAGACCATGAGAAACAAAATTCTCTGCTCTGATGAAACACAGATTGAACTCTGGCCTGAATGGCAAGCGTCATGTCTGGAGGAAACCAGGCACTGCTCATCACCTGGCCAGTGCTGTGGGAATATTTTTAAGCGGCAGGAACTAACTGGGAGATTAGTTAGGATTGAGAGAAAGATTAATACAGCAATGTACAGAGACATCCTTGGCTTCCTTAGCTTTATTTTCCAACAGGACAATGACCCTAAGCACACAGCCAAGATAACAAAAGAGTGACTGCGGGACGACTCTGTGAATGTCCTTGAGTGGCCCAGCCAGAGCCTAAACTTGAACCCAGTTGAACCCAGATCTGGAGAGATCTGAAAATGGCTGTGCACCGATGCTCCCCATCCAACCTGATGGATCTTGAGTGGTCCTGCAAAGAAAATTAGAGAAACTGACCAAAAATAGGTGTTCCAAGCTTGTAGCATCATACTGAAAAATACTTGAGGCTGTAATCGGTGCCAAAGGTGTTTCAACAAAGTATTGAGCAAAGGCTTTGAATACTTATGTACATGGGCGTTTTTTCTTTTTAATAAATTTGCAAAGATTTCAAACAAATCTCTTTCATGTTGCCATTATGGGGTATTGTTTGTAGAATTTCAAGGAAAGTAATGAATAAAATCGACTTTGGAATAAGGCTGTAACATAACAAAATGTGCAAAAAAGTGAAGCGCTGTGACAACTTTCCACATGCACTGTACTATAATCTCTAGTCTGAAACTACCAAGGATATGGTTAGGTCTAAAGGTAAATGAAAGCTCGCAGCTGCTGAGGCTGTTATCTTTTCTTGTGCCTGGAGGGGGTGTTGCTGAGCTAACCCCCCACCCAATCAAAATGTTTGAGCAGTGTGTTGTAGGTGTTCTGAAGCACTTTATAATAGTCAGAAGACACAAATTTGATGCCAACTATCCTGGGTACATCTATATTTCTATATGGACGGTTTCACAATCTGAAAACTACAAAATTTAGCAGAATGACATTGTGATTTATTATATATCAAATACGATATAGATCTGATGAATTTCTTATTGAGAGGTCCAATGTGTATTATTAGCCTTTTAAATCTTGTTATATAGTATGGTTGGTTTCTAAAGGAGTGGTATCTTTTTCTATTTCACAGAGGTTTTTTGGGGGGTTTTCAAGATTTGTTACAAAAGATGGTAACAGAAAAAAGCTGCTCTAAATTATACAAATGTGTTATGTATAACCACTAATCCTCATGCATAAATTAAACCATAATATATAACATAACATAAAAAATATATATAAAGTCCATTGAAGTCCAAATAGGTAGAGTGGATGGAAATTATGAAATGTACACACACCACCAAGTAGAAATGGTTGTTCTTCTGGAAGGTTCTCCTCTCTCCACAGAGAAACGCTGGAGCTCTGTCAGAGTGACCATCGGGTTCACCTCCCTGACTAAGGCTCTTCGCCTCCGACTGCTTAGTTGGGCCGGGCGGCTCGCTCTAGGAAGAGTCCTGGTGGATCCAAACTGCTTCCATTTACGGATGATGGAGGCCACTGTGCTCATTGGAACCTTCAATGCTGCAGAACATTTTATGTAACATTCCCCAGATCTGTGCCTCAATACAATCCTGTCTTGGAGGGCTACAAACAATTCCTTGGACTTCGTGGCTTGGTTTGTGCTCTGACATGCACTGTTAACTGTGGGACCTTCTATAGACAGGTGTGTGCCTTTCCAAATCATGTCCAGTCAACTGAATTTACCACAGGTGGACTCCAATAAAGTTAGAGACATCTCAAGAATGATCAGTGGAAACAGGATGCACCTGAGCTCAATATTGAGTTTCATGGAAAAGGCTGTATTTATTATGTGATTTTTTAATTTTTAATAAATTTGCAAAGATTTCAAAACAAAACTGCTTTCACATTGTCATTATGGGGTATTGTTTGTAGAAAATGATGAATTTGAGAATACTGGGTGGGGGAGCCTGTACAATCAATTTTGGCACAATTGCCTAAATAATTCAGGAGAAAAGGGTATGTCCCATATCTCCCCACAAGAAAAGGGGGGGGGGGGTAATATGATGGGAAGAGGGATTTTGAATGTGTCCAAAAGTCAATGGCTAACAAGACGAACACTATTCATAAGACACACATATACATATATACACACACACACACACACACTCTATCTATCTATCTATCTATCTATACACACACACACACACACACACACACACACACACACACACACACACACACACACATTGAATATATATATAATATATTTTACATATCGCCATACAATACAGGAATTGAAAAAGGGGGAGGGAGAAAAAAGGGGGGGGGGAGAGAGGGAGAAAAAAGGGGGGAGAGGGAGGGAGAAAAAAGGGAGGAGAGGGGGAAAAAGGGGAGAGAGGGAGGGGGGAAAAAAAGGGGGAGAGGGAGGAAAAAAAAGAGGAGGAGAGAAGAAGTGGAAAAAAGGGGAGAGGGAATTGGAACAGGAGAGGGAATTGGAACAGGAGAGGGAATTGGAACAGGAGAGGGAAGAGATGGGACAAATGTGGAGGACCGTATGTTGTGAACAAATTAGGGGGAAAATAATGAATTTAATCAATTCTTGGAATAAGGCTGTAACATAACAAAATGTGGAAAAAGTTAAGCGTTGTGATTACTTTCCAGATGCATAAGTATTGACATAAGTATTTACCCTTGAAATGATGGGAGCACTGCAAGAGTGATTTTTTTTTTTTAATTCCTGGGGTTGGACTTTAAAATCATGATGGCAGCTACCGTGGGTGTACAAGGTGAACTGCTTAGTTGACATGTCGCACTGATGATCACTGGCAGTCTGCTGGTGCCTACACTCTTGTCCCCATGACCTGGAAAATTTCTGTGCAGGCTGAGGTTGAGCAATCATCACATTTGGTGGCAGCAGTGGGATCATCACACAAGGAGCCAGAAATTCTTCTAATGACAGTTAAGAGCTCTTAAGGCCCGGTTCACACTGCTGCGGTGCGGGAACGCTGCGAATCCACTGCGGGTTCCCGCACCGCATGTCTCCCGCCGGCAGTTCACACTGCCCTATGCGAGCTGCTGGGAGTGTCAATGAAATGTTAATGACACCCCATAGCAGCTCGCATATCGCAGTGCGATCTGCAAACTCGGACAGGAATCGGATCGCATGGTGAGAACACCATGCGATCCGATTCTGCTGCGGACCGAAAAAAAAGGGTCCTGTCCGATTTTGGGCCGAATGCGATGCGAATTTGCATCGCACAGAGATCGCATATGATTTGAACTGCAGTGCGGTGCGAATCATATGCGATCTCCCACACCGCAGCAGTGTAAACCGGGCCTGAAAGCTTCAGAGCAGCTGTAATATTTTAGGCACACTGGCTTCTAGGCTTTGGTCTGCTCCAACATGTAGTATACCTAATGACTAATTATATTCAAAACAAGAGATGAAAAGCAAAATAAAGCTCTACATACCTGAGGTCTGGTGCGAGGGTTCCATCTTATGTAATAGTTTACCCAGAGTTCCAAGTGGCTCAGACTGGCAACTGGATACAGCACATGGTGCTCATAATTCACATAAAAAGGATTAGTAAATTCATCGATGTGGCTATTAATATAGGACCATAAAGATATAGTGTTTGTTTGCACGTCCTAGAGGAGGAGAAAAGACTTATTGTTCATTTACATTATGCCACCAGTACACAAACATTTGCATTTGAACCCAAAACAAAAGATAACTAACAGAATTAACAGTAGGGATAGATGAAAACTGCACCCTATCTTCTGTAATGCAGGGCTTTCCCAACACCACACATACAGCTCATCACCTTACATTTGTACTTTAAGCGGTATTAAACCCAAAACCAAAAATGTAATATACCGCAATTTACCAGCCATTAAAGGGGGTGGCTGCGTTAGTTTTCTTTCTCAGGCTTTTTCCCCTGATGATCTGGCCAATAATACGCCTTCTGTATTGGAGTGCCTCCACCCTGGTTGAAGGAGCACAGGAAGCACATTTGGACAGAAGCACTGTCAGTTTGGGGGGGGGGGGGGGCGGCAGTGTTAGATAGCAGTAATAGACTAAATACACCAAGGTCCTGTATCCACCATGCATAGTGGGAACTTGCATTGTAGCAAACTTGCAATTCTTGTGAATGGAAACTGTGACGGATCCGATCCCACACTCCAATTGAGTGCTTCCGTCAGTATATCCTGCTTCCTCCAATCTGACTATCAGAGAGATATATTATCATAGCTGCATTGAATACAAGTCTAGCCGAAAATAGCTTGCAGAATCTTGAATGATTTATTGGACAGAATACAACCTTTTTATACACTTTTTCACAAGGGGTTAGATATTGAGGTAGTGCTGCTCATGGATACTCCCCCTTCCCTATAGCAACACCTTAAAATACAATTACATAATTAACATGTTAATTAACACAGCACTTAGTGCAGCCTAGGTGACCAGACAGTCCGTCTCCGCAGGTCAATGTAATCAGCTCTTTCAAGGATTGTGTATTGTTCAGAATTAACAACCTAAGAATAGTCTTTACATATATCCTGGGAGATACTGTGGATAAATATTACTTACTTACATTTTAAGTAATCAAAGATATATTTTCTCACTCACCCTGTACCAGGATGGCACAGGGTGACTTAGACATAAGAGGTGTATGGGGAGCTGAAACATGGGTTTCCCAACCTTTCCAAGGGATTCTGGGTCTCATGTGCCCTCCCGTCACAGAAACCAATTGCGCACCGCACACTTTGCAGCTATTAGGAATTGCTTACATGTGAACGGGACTTAACAAATAGAAGACGAACTCTAGCTAAAACATTATAAGTGGTTACAGCAAACAGTTTATTTCCTTTTGGGATAAAGCCTTTCCATAAAAATAAAAGCTAATCATTGTAAGCACCCATGTCATTTTTTAAATGGTTATTGTAGTCCGACAACCAGCAACCATGGCCATCAGAATACCAAAACAGTGCAGACGCTATACAGCCAAGAATTCTCCCCGCCTGGCTCCTTAAACATTTTTGAGGTTATATTGCACTCCATTATACCAACTTTACATGAACATTGGTCCACTTCCAATTCTTAACAAGTGGATGGAAGAATCTGCAGGCCTGGCTATTGTATTCTGACAGCCAGCACTCACCGCTATCAGAGTGCCCAAACAGTGTGCTCTAATCTGACGGGATGCGCAGGCACTATTCAGCCAAGAAACCTCTGCCTGGCTCCTTTGACAAAAGTTGATTTCAAATATCAAGCTGGATAGTGTCCACAGAGCCATTCACAGAATGAATTTTGGGTGATTTGGCCAGAATTTGACACCATGTGGCCAGCTTTAGTAGTCTTACTAGAGGCATGCCTAAACAGTCTATAAGCCTCATTACTGGTGTACCAACCAAAAAGGTCTTTTTATTAAACCAAGTAGGGAAATGTAGCAATCTATAGTTCTTTTGTAATAGAATATTTTTAACAAAAATTTAGTTTTTATTTAATATTAATGTAAAACATTTTGACAATTTTTGTGTACAGAATTACTCCTGGAACCTTACGCTCTGCATGTGTAAATGGTATACTGGTTTTTATATTTTATAGCAGCCTGCTAAGATGCAGATCCCCAGCATTGTCCTTGGGTTTGCAAGATTTTTTCTTTTTTGCTACTACATGTATAAGAGATGATGGGGGCACTACATATCTGTAAGGAATGCTGAAAAGCAGGGCTCTATGCAATATTATTGTGCATAGATTGTGCAAGCACCTCCTATAATTTTGATTGTTTGAGGAATATGGTACAAGGGTCTATCAAATAAAGCAAGGTATAATGGAGTTTGCTAAAAACACAACTCTTTTTTTTTCCCTTTTTTAACAAAAATGGAAAAGAAGGCGGAAGAATGGTCAGGCACAGCCAACATCAATCCTATCACAGGAGTGTCAGAAAACAGCCCAGTACTGAAAATCTCTCACTTATGGCTATCAAGAATGGAATTTTTCTATAGGGGAACTGAGACCTAGAGGCTGGATGCTACTTGTGCATGGAGTTAAAGGCCAAGTTCACCTTTGTTCACTTTTTTTTCCCCTTTAAATTCCAGCTCCCCTATGTACCTCTATAGCATTAATGTACTCCTTTTGCAAAAATAAAACGGCTTTCCATTAATTCTACACAGGCTTACCTCACTCTCTTCATAGCTGTTTAACCACTTGACCACTGGGCACTTAAACCCCCTTCCTAACCAGACCAATTTTCAGCTTTCGGTGCTCTCACACTTTGAATGACAATTAGTCATGCAACACCGTACCCAAATAATTTTTTTTCACACAAATAGAGCTTTCTTTTGGTGGCATTTAATCACCGCTGGGTTTTTTTATTTTTTGCGCTATAAATCAAAAAAGACAGAAAATTCAGTAAAAAATAAATAAATTCTTTGTTTCTATTAAAATTTATTGCAGAGTATTGGCAGAGTTGGCAGAGTATTGCACAGTGTTGCAGTGTTGGCAGAGTATTGCACAGTGTTGCAGTGTTGGCAGAGTATTGCACAGTGTTTCACTGTCATTGAGCAGCGCTGTGGGCACTACAAATCCAGCCCACAGCACTGCTGACATCTCTCCCCCTCTCCGCTTCTCCCCTCTCACTGTACCGATCGGTACAGAGAGGGGAGGGAGGAACCGGCGTCATGACGTGACGCCGGTTTGTTTACATGTGATCGCTCCGTCATTTGATGGAGCGATCACGTGGTAAACGGCCGCTATCAGCGTCCGTTTACCGTGATGCGCCGTGTCCTCTGGACCCGGCGGTCACGGATGTTCCCGAGTGCATGCCACAGGAGGCGCGCAGGAGAAAGGTTCTGGGAGGACGTCCTACCGACGTCCACCCAGAATAAGTCTACCGCGCTGTAGCGGTGTTTCGGCTATGGCCCGGTCGGCATGTGGTTAAACAAACTCCTAGATTACTTCTGCCTTACTTCCTGTCAGACTTTAGGTCATTACACAGGAAGGAGCTGACCAGCTGAGGGTAGAAGTAGGGTGTGCTAATGAGATCAGCTGGTCAGCTCCTTCCTGTGTCATGACCTAAAGTCTGACCAGGAAGTAAGGCAGAAGTAATCGAGGAGTTGGTATAAACAGCTATGAAGAGAGTGAGGTAAGCCTGTGTAAAATTAATGGAAAGCCGTTTTACTTTTTCAAAATAAGTACATTAATGCTATAGTGGTACATAGGGGAGCTGGAATTTAGAGGAAAAAAAAAGTGAACAAAGGTGAACTTAGCCGTTAAGCATCATTTGAAGGTGCATTCATATAATATGTGCCAATGAATACCTAACATGTAGCTGTTTGTATAAATTTCAATAAACATTCCTTCTGTTAAAAAAAAAAATATGTGCCAATGAACTTCATCTAATACTCTCACAGTTTAACCACTTCCCATCCACACGCCATCATATGACCTTGTAGACTTTGGAGTGGTGATATCTGAATGATGCCTGCAGTTACAGGCATCATTCAGATATCTTCTTTTCCAGCCGTCGAATCTCTGAACCGTAAAAACAATCACCATTTTATTCCCTAGGGTCTCTGCTAAAAAAACATATATACAATGTTTTGGGGTTCCGATTACTTTTTTAGCAAAAAAATTATGATTTTTACATGTGGGAGAGAAGTGTCAGAATTGGCCTGGGTGGCAAGTGGTTAAACTGGAGAATCTTCTACAAATTCTCACATCCCTAAACAATCACCAACCAACACAGGCTGATCTGTAGCTTGAACACAATTAGGGCCTGTACAAGGAGTCTCAAATGGACTACTACATGTTCAAAAACTGTGTGGGGTCAAAAAACCTAAAAAAACAAAGCACATTAGTGCTCAGCAAAGAATTCACTGGATGCCCCTTCCTTTATTTATACATCCCCTGCCTACAGAAGCAGTATCGCCGAATGACAGGGAGGGAGGAAACTGCAACGGCCAACGTGTTCTGGTGGAAAGTCAATTCAGGTCATCAACAGTAAGGCAGCAATTCTACCTACTGAGCCAGACAGCAATTAATATTTTCATAATGAAACAATGCAGGAGAAACAAAGGACACAATGGACACATCAATTAACACTGAAATACATTTGCTCTAATGGTAAAAGCTTTTGTGTAAAAGGTGAAAATGATAAATTAAGACACTTCATCCAATGCACCTTAATCTGAATACACAGCAATGGCCAGTAACCGCAATATGAGCATTTCTTCTTGGTGCAGCTGAAAGCAGGTCTGTCTTTAACAGCCGATATTCTGGACACATTATGAACAGAGAAGGTGGGAAGAATATTAATGAATCTGCATCAATGCTGAGAATCTGAAGTAAATACTTGAGCTCCATCTTGTGGCAAACGCAATGATTTACATAGTAGATTTCATCAATCAAGCAAATGTGATTCAAATGCAGGCCACACAAGCCTAATGCGGGGAGGACTTTCTGGTTCAGTCACTATTACGGCTGTGAAAATGACCATGCAGAAAGTAGGCACCACTAGCTATGAGTGTCACGTCAACTAGCTTAGGAAAAGTCATTGATAAAAATATTGCCAAGCACATCCTTCAAGGTTCAGATTGTATTAAAGTGTTACTAAACCCAGGACCCTGTATTCACTATATCTGGGCTCCCACAGTATACAGAACATGGAGATGCAATTATTTTTGTAAATATAAATAGCTAAATACCTTTTCTCATCAGCAGTATATAGCAGTCTTATGACTTCTATCACTCTCTGGCCGAGCACTGGTTAAAGCTTAGCTATGAGTAAGCACTGGATTTCAGTGCCAAATGCGTCAGCATTTTTGTACCCCCCATTGCTGTGGATTATTTTGATGTGATCTTCGTTTTTTTAAAGCGGTTGTATACCCTCTTAAACATTTTTTTTTTGGTAACTACCTGCAAGACAAAGTCATAATGAGCTAGTATGACTAGCATACTAGCTCATTATGCATCACTTACCTTAGATCGGGGCCCCCAACGCCGTGTTCTTCTCCCCCTCCGGCCGCATCCATCTCAAAACAGATACCCTTCCGGGTATCGCCGCTCCGGCCAATCACAGCGCCGCTGCGGCGCTGTGATTGGCCAGAGCGGCGAGGAAGTCGCTCCGCGCATGCGCGCGGGACACTTCAACTGCGGTGAGCCGCAGTTGAAGAAGGGGATTAACCCTGTAAATGCATCGTTGTAAAACGTTCTTTTCAAATATCTCCTAAACCGTGCAGGTTTAGGAGATATTTCTTGTACCTACAGGTAAGCCTTAATCTAGGCTTACCTGTAGGTGCAAGTTAATTTTTAGGGTATACAACCACTTTAATAAAAGCACAGGATTTAAAATGTTTCCGGTGTGCGGCCATCCAGAGTTTTTCTTGCCATTATGCACTGGTTAAAGCTTGTAGGAGGAGTTTTCATTCTCCCCTGACTGTCCTATGAGGCTGCTTGACCCCTGACCCTGTCTAAACAGTGCCGATTGGCCATGTGCTGATCACATGCACCCTCCCAAAAAAAAATAAAAAATAAAAAAAAACTCTAGCAACACACACTAAACTGAGCATGTGCAGAGTGCCTCCTAGGGCTCTGTACTATCAGGAGATAGACTGGGGATAGTAAAAAAAAAAGGGGAGGATCAGAGAAGACAATGTGGAGGATTAACCCCTTAGGTTTCACAGTGAGTAAGGACGAGCTCCGGCATGTTCGCACACTGCACGTGCGGAGCCCACCAGGAAGTCGGCACTGCGGAGCACCAATCACAGGCTGTGAGACATTGTCCCGAGGCACAGCTGCAGAGATCGGGAAATGTCTCACTGCCTGTGATTAGCGCTCGGTAGTGCCGACTTCCTGGTGGGCTCTGCACATGGAGTGTGTGAACACACCGGAGCTCATCCTTAACAGTGAGTATAACAAGCATGCTTTACTGCATATGCAGAATGATTTTAATGTTGTGGGTTTAGTAACACTTTAAAATAGTCAAAACACTGGAGCAGAAGATATGTAGGTAAAAATAAGACATGTCCATAGAGTTCAACAAATAAAAAATAAATAAATAAAAAGAAAAATAACCTGCATCCACAAAAAGCAAAAAAAATAAAAAACCTTTATAAAGCATGGTGTTATTCAACAGGGGAAAAAAAAAACATCCTGGTTCCCTAAGGCATTCCAATACTACCTGGATCAACAATTATGAAGTCATTACTTATAACCTTATACAATAACCATGACTGCAGAGTTGTCACTAGTTCCTTTGGAAGTTTATTCCACATTTCCACAGCTCTTAGGCTGCATTCACACCTGAGCGTAGCTTTTCAGGCAGAAAATCGCGCGAATTGTGGCGTTTTTTGCGGCGTTTTTTTACCGCGATTCGCGGCGTTCTTTACCGTGATTCGCCGCGAATTTTGTTCAGAGCAAAAGGTCACCAATGTAAAAAGAATAAAAACGCCCAAATCTGCCTGATTCGCGTGACAAAAAAGGGTTCGGAACTTGTTTGAGCTTCAGGCGTAGGGCTTCAGGCGTTTTGGAGTGGAGATGTGAACCATCTCCATAGAGAATAATGTATTTTTTCCCCTCTAGCGTTTTGTAGCTTCAGGCTTCAAGCTACAAAACGCTCAGGTGTGAATGCAGCCTTAGGCCAGCCATAGACGGTTCAAATCTCCAAGGCCAAGATTCAAACCATCTATGAGCAGGCTAAATGTACCAAGTTGATCAATCGATCGATCAACTTGGATACGACCAGCCTGCCGGATCTCACATGCGATTATCGGTAGCGGCTGGCATAATGACTCGGCAGGAGGAATTCCTCTGTCAACACTGTCTGTAATTTGCGCCTACACTCCGTATTACT
This sequence comes from Lithobates sylvaticus, assembly GCA_028564925.1. Taxonomy (NCBI): domain Eukaryota; kingdom Metazoa; phylum Chordata; class Amphibia; order Anura; family Ranidae; genus Lithobates; species Lithobates sylvaticus. The sequence goes on from CM053033.1 coordinate 43,225,874, forward strand.
TGCATTTACTGTAAAAGAACTTTTGCAGTTGTGACGGTTAAACCTCTTTTCCTGTTTAAATGATCTTTATCTGCATACTAAGGTGGTTTACTGCTTAAACAGTAGAAAGCACTGTGTATTTACAATGAGTCAATGTATCATATATAACATGCCTGTTTGTTGTTCCATACTTTGATGTATACATATTATGTATAGATCTGTAGGGGATTCTGTAAAGCAGATATGTGCAAATCAAGCAGTTCTGCCATAAAGACCAATATAATTGCTCTGCAACAGAGTCCTTCGCTTTCAATATAGATGGTCAGCAAAGGTGAATTTTTTTAATAATATGGGGAATTCAATGTTGTGCTTAATCCACGCTTGGTACAGTGAGGGGGAAAAAATAATTTGATCCCCTGCTAATTTTTTTTACGTTTGCCCACTGATAAAGAAATGATCAGTCTATAATTTTAATGGTAGGTTTATTAACAGTGAGAGACAGAATAACAAAACAAAATGATTTCAAAAAAGTTATAAATTGATTTGCATTTTAATGGGTGAAATAAAGTATTTGATCTCTTAACAATCAGCAAGATTTCTGGCTCCCAGGTGTCTTCTATACGGCTAATGAGCTGAGATTAGGAGCAATCTCTTAGGGTCCTTTCACACGGGGCGGATCCGTAATGATCCGCCCCGTGAAGATCCGTTGCTCAGCGGGGATCGCACAGCTGTTCCCCGCTGAGCCGACTGATGACAGGGCGGTCCCTGCACACTGTGCAGGGACCGCCCTGTCAGTTCTCCGCTCTCCTCTATGGAGGATCGGATGAACACGGACCGTCTGTCCGTGTTCATCCGATCCGCTCTGCAGACGGATGAAAAAAATAGGATTTTCCTCCGTCTGCAGAAACGGACAATTGTGGAGGCGGACAATAGCGGGTGTCAGCGGATGCTCATCCGCTGACACCCGCTACCCCATAGACATGCATGTATGTCCGTTTTTCATCCAAAAACGGATGGATGAAAAAAACGGACATACGGTCCGCATGTGTGAAAGAGCCCTTAAAGGAAGTGATCCTAATTTCAGCTTGTTACATGTATATGTCCACAGAAGCAATCAAATTCCAATCTCTCCACCATGGACAAGGCCAAAAAGAGCTGTCCAAAGATTTCCGGAACAAGATTGTATACCTACACAAGGCTGGAATGGGTTACAAGACCATCGCCAATTGCTTGGTGAGAGGGTGAGAACAGTTGGTGTGATTATTCGCAAATGGAAGAAAACACAAAATAACTGTCAACCTCGGTCTGGAGCTCCATGGAACATCTCATGTCATGGAGTTTCAATGATCATGAGAACAGTGAGGAATCAGCCCAGAACTACACTGGAGAATCTTGTCAATGATCTCAAGGCAGCTGGGACCATAGTCGCCAAGAAAATAATTGGGAAACACACAATGCCGTAAAGGACTGAAATCCTGCAGTGCCCGCAAGGTCTCCCTGCTCAAGAAAGCACATGTACAGGTCCGTTTGAAGTTTGCTAATGAACATCTGAATGATTCAGAGGAGAACTGGGTGGTCAGATGAGACCAAAATGGGGCTCATTGGCATCAACTCAACACACTGTGTTTGGAGGAAGAGGAATGCTGCCTATGACCCAAAGAACACCATCCCCACCATCAAACATGGAGGTGGAAACATTATGCTTTGGAGGTATTTTTCTGCTTGGGGGACAGGACAACTTCACTACATCAAAGGGACGATGGACCGTCCAATCTTGAGTGAGAACCTCCTTCCGTCAGCCAGGGCATTGACGATGGGTCGTGGATGGGTATTCCAGCATGACAATGACCCAGAACACAAATCAACAAAGGAGAGGCTCAAGAAAAAGCACATTAAGGTCCTGGAATGGCTTAGCGAGTCTCCATAGAAAATATGTGGAGGGAACTGAAGGTTCGAGTTAGCAAACATCAGCCTCGAAACCTTAATGACTTGGAGAGGATCTGCAAAGAGGAGTGGGACAAAATTCCTCCTGAGATGTGTGCAAACCTGGTGGCCAACTACAAGAAATGTCTAACCTCTGTGATTGCCAACAAGGGTTTTAAGTACAAAGTCATGTTTGCCAAGGGGTCAAATGCTTGTTTCACTCATTAAAATGCAAATCAATTTATATATTTTTTGAAAATACGTTTTTCTGGGTATTTTTGTCGTTATTCTGTCTCTCACTGTTAAAATAAACCGACCATTAAAATTATAGACTGATCATTTCTTTGTCAATGGGCAAATGTTATATTTACAAACTGCTAAAAACAGATAAGGGTCAAGGACCGAATTCAGAGTGCTGCTGAAAGAATCTTCACAGACGAAAGCTGCATCTCCAGAGGCCTGGACATCCACCTGATAGAACTTGGAGCAAGTGTGAACTGAAGATCAGGTGATGGCCTTACAAAGCTGAGCAACAGGTGTCTTATTATGGAAACCTCCACTGACCTGGTGGAGTCGGCACATAAGGGTACAAGAAGTACCTTATCTATTGGAGTGCAAGCTCTTACAAGGAGTGGTCTTATCTATCTAGCAATGGGCTTAAAATCAGTGTGACTTTTCGAGATGCTGTTGGCAAGACGGAGTTAATTTTTCAGACAGAGAAGGTGGGTTTCAGATAAACTCTGACAGATTTGAGTTTGGAGGCCAATTTCCTTGTAATGCTTAGGAGCAAGCAAGGAAGGAAGGAAGGACCATGTCTTCATTAAGGTGGCAGGCTGAAACGACCTTAGAGAGAAAAGAGGGTCTTGGACATAAGACCACTTTATCCGTTTGAAGAATTAGCAAGGGCTCCTTATAATAGATGGCCACTAACTCTGAAAACATGTCTGACAGACATAATATCCAGCAAGGAGTACACTACAGGATTGATCACCCAAGTAATGGGCTCAAAGGGTAATTTTTTCAGGGTGTTTCGTCACATATGGCGACCCATCACATTTGGCTACCCGCTGGACTGCGCATGCAATCTGTGGCAATCTGCACTTGTGCAGAATTTTGTGCCCACACCCCTGAGTCCGGGTTCAAGCCCCACAATCCAAGTGGACATAGAATTCGATCATAATTAGGCTGAGCGAAGCGAGGCCGTGCCCGCAGCGTGGCGAGCGAAGCGAGCCCGTGAGGGGCCCTGTGGCAAAGTGGTGTCTTACAACAGTTGGAACACATATGGCGGCGTTGCGCATGCGCACTCCAGTGGGTAGCAAAATGTGATGGGTAGCTGAATGTGACGTGACAAGGGCAAAGAGAACTGGGTTTCAGCATGAAGGCAGCACAAGGTGCTGTAATGGGGGTCTGACTCATGAGATCTGTGACACACCTTGAACAAAGTTTTTTGTTCCAAGAGTGTGAAGCCCAAGGTTTCTGGAATTGGATGGATAAGTTAGAAACTTGTCCATTAAGAGTACTTGGAGCAAAGTTTTGGTCAAGTCCTGAAGTCCTGACTGAAGGAAAGCTGGAATTTAAGGTACAGAGTAGTCTCTGAGGTTGAAATGCCTGTGTTCATACCAGATGAAAAAGGATCTCCAGATATGGTAGCTAGCAGATTTTTCTTAAAGTGGCTTTTCCAGCTTTGACTAATGTGGGAATGACCGAGCCAAATATACCTTTGTCCTGCAAAACCTGGGTTTCAACACCCGTGCCATTAAAGGCAGTAACTGAGAAGCAGGATGGTACGGGGGCCATGAGACAGCAAGTCTGGCCTATTTAGAAGCCAGGGTTCCTGTCCTAGAAGTTTGATTATGTCCATGTACCAGGTTCTTCTGGGCCAGCTTGGTGCAATGAGAATCATCGATTCTTTCTTTTTCTTCTTTTATTATGTGAAGCAGTCAAAGGAGAATCTGCCCTGAAGGGTAGACATATGTTAACCTGAACGAAGTCCATGGAAAGAGGAGAATGAAAATTTTGGGATGAAGGAATCATTCCCCTTGGCCCAGGTGGTGACTAAATACACCAATTGTCCATTGGCTGGAGCATGTTACACCCTGAACATGGGTGTAACATGCTCCCAAAGGCAAGCTTAGCCTTTAAATGAAGGAACATCTTTCAGAGTTACAGTAATTTCTACAGTGTTTAAGACTGAGACGGCAGAGTCTACTACCGGAACAGTCAATTTTTCTCATGGAGTGGGGTAGGGTTATAGGGATACGTGGAGATGTGTATAATAACCTACAGTGAGGGGAAAAAAAAGTATTTGATCCCCTGCTTATTTTTGTATGTTTGCCCACTGACAAAGAAATGATCAGTCTATAATTTGAATGGTCGGTTTATTTTAACAGTGAGAGATAGAAAAATAACAAAAATATCCAGAAAACGCATTTCAAAAAAGTTATACATGGATTTGCATTTTAATGAGTGAAATAAGTATTTGATCCACTATCAATCAGAAGAATTTCTGGCTCCGAGGTCTTCTATACAGGTAATGAGCTGAGATTAGGAGAACTCTCTCTTAAAGGGAGTGCTCCTAATCTCAGCTTGTTACCTGTATAAAAGACACAGAAGCAACCAGATTCCAATCCCTCCACCATGACCAAGACCAAAGAGCTGTCCAAGGATATCAGGAACAAGATTGTGGGGACCTACACAAGGCTGGAATGGGCTATAAGACCATCGCCAAGCAGCTTGGTGAGAGGGTCACAACAGTCGGTGCGATTTTTCGTAAATGGAAGAAACACAAAATAACAGTCAATCTCTCTCGGTCTGGGGCTCCATGCAAGATCTCCCCTCGTGGAGTTTCAATAATCATGAGAACGGTGAGGAATCAGCTCAGAACTACACAGGAGAATCTTGTCAATGATCTCAAGGCAGCTGGGACCATAGTCACCAAGAAAACAATTGGTAACACTACACCGTGAAGGACTGAAATCCAGCAGTGCCTGCAAGGTCCCCCTGCTCAAGAAAGAACATGTACAGGCCCGTCTGAAGTTTGCTAATGAACATCTGAAGGATTCAGAGGAGATCTGGGTGAAAGTGTTGTGGTCGGATGAGACCAAAATCGAGCTCTTTGGCATCAACTCAACTCGCCATGTTTGGAGGAGGAATGCTGACTATGACCCCGAGAACACCATCCCCGCCATCAAACATGGAAGTGGAAACATTATGCTTTGGGGGCGTTTTTCTGCTAAGGGGACAGGACAACTTCACCGCATCAAAGGGACGATGGACGGAGCCATGCATCATCAAATCTTGGGTGAGAACCTCCTTCCCTTAGCCAGAGAATTGAAGATGGGTTGTGGATGGGTATTCCAGCATGACAATGGCCCAAAACACACAGCCAAGGCAACAAAGGAGTGGCTCAAGAAGAACATTAAGGTCCTGGAGTAGCCTAGCCAGGGTCCAGACCATAATCCCATAGAAAATATGTGAAGGGAGCTGAAGGTTAGAGTTACCAAACGTCTGCCTCAAAACCTTAATGACTTGTAGAGGATCTGCAAAGAGTAGTGGGACAAAATCCCTCCTGAGATGTGTGCAAACCTGGAGGCCAACTACAAGAAATGTCTGACCTCTGATTGCAAACAAGCACTTTTCCACTAAGTACTAAGTACTAAGTCATGTTTTGCAAAGAGTTTAACCACTTAAGGACCGCCTCCTGCACATATACGTCAGCAGAATGGCACGGCTGGGCATATCAACATACAGGTACGTTGCTCTTTAAGAGCCCAGCCGTGGGTCGCGCCGGCGCGCGCGACCCGGTCCTTAGCTCCGTGACCGTGGCCGCGGGACCTGCGGACCCGTTCGCCGCTGGTGTCCTGCAAAACGGTCTCAGAGCTGAAGAACGGGGAGAGGTATGTGTAAACAAACCTCTCCCCCTGCTTCCTAGTGCGACTGACACTGATCGTCTGTTCCCTGCCATAGGGAAAGACGATCAGTGATGTTGAATGTGAAGCCACGCCCCCTACAGTAAAAAAAAAAAAAACACACACGTCACACTTAACCCCTCCCCGCCTAGTGGTTAACTCCTTCACTGCCAGTGTCATTTACACATGAATCAGTACATTTAAATAGCGCTGATTGCTGTATAAATGACAATGGTCCCAAAAATGTGTCAAAAATGTCCGATGTGTCCGCCATAATGTCGCAGTCACAATAATAATCGCTGATCTCCCCATTACTAGTAAAAAAAAAAATATTAATAAAAAATGCTATAAAAACTATCCCCTATTTTGTAAACGCTATAACTTTTGCACAAACCAATCAATTATCGCGATTTTTTTTACCAAAAATATGTAGAAGAATATGTATCGGCCTAAACTGAGGCAAACTGTTTTTTTATATATTTTTGGGGGATATTTATTATAGCAAAAAGTTAAAAAAAATATTGCATTTTTTTCAAAATTGTCGCTCTATTTTTGTTTATAGGGCAAAAAATAAAAAACGCAGAGGTGATCAAATACCACCAAAAGAAAGCTCTATTTGTGGGAAAAAAAGGACGCCAATTTTGTTTGGGAGCCACGTTGCACGACGGCGCAATTGTCAGTTAAAGGGACGCAGTGCCGAATCGCAAAAAGGGGCCTGGTGCTTTGGCTGCCAATTGGTCCGGGGCTGAAGTGGTTAAATACTTATTTCACTCATTAAAATGCAAATCAATTTATAACTTTTTTGAAATGCGTTTTTCTGGATATTTTTGTTGCTATTCTGTCTCTCACTATTAAAATAAACCTACCATTAAAATTATAAACTGATCATTTCTTTGTCAGTGGGAAAACTTACAAAATCAGCAGGGGATCAAATACTTTTTCCCCTCACTGTAAAGGTAGCAGCCTATAACCCAGTGTCTATGAAAATCCAGATTGCGTACATTTAAGATATCCTTTGAATGGACTTCACCAAAGAGCTTGATGTGTAAATACTGTCCATCGGATCCCTGTTGTGTAGCACAGCACCAAACCCACTCTAGCTAGCTTAGCTATTGCACTAACCAGACTTCTTCAGGTGAAGAGAAAGCACAGATTAAAAAATACCTGCAATGAGAAACTGCTTTAATCCAACAGTAATGCTACATAGTTGACATAAAAATTGGATCAGTGCTACTTATGAACCCCTAAAACCACTCCAACTTTTTGAAGTATAGCGAAAGAGACCAATTACTAGGACAGAGTGCTGTCAGGGGGCAGATATATTTTATGAAAACACCAACTCTAATCAGAAACTCGATTTTCTAGGATAGTTAAGGGTCCAATCAGTCCTTTACTTCAATACTGAAGGTGCGCTTCATGCACCTTGTGATGCACGCTTTGCAGCATTATTACTAGTAGGGTTGTCCCGATGCCACTTTTTTAAGACCGAGTACAAGTACCGATACTTTTTTTCAAGTACTCGCCGATACCGATTACCGATACTTTTTTTTAATGTCATGTGATGGGGGGGCACGCACTGATGGGGGGGCACGCACTGATGGGGGGGCACGCATTGATGGGGGGCACGCATTGATGGGGGGCACACATTGATGGGGGGCACACATTGATGGGGGGCACACATTGATGGCTGGCTGCATGGGCACTTATTTATGGCTGGCTGGCAGTGGATTTAGGATTTAGTTTTGCTCTGAAAAAGCCCATCTTGGTACACCTAGCACTCAGCCTCAATAAAGCAGCAGCGGACATCTTGTTACACCCAGCCCTAACTATATGGGCTGGGTGTAACAAGATGTCCGCTGCTGCTTTATTGAGGCTGAGTGCTAGGTGTACCAAGATGGGCTTTTTCAGAGCAAAACTAAATCCTAAATCCACTGCCAGCCATAAATAAGTGCCCATGCAGCATGGGCACTGGCTGCATGGGCACTTATTTATGGCTGGCAGTGGATTTAGGATTTAGTTTTGCTCTGAAAAAGCCCATCTTGGTACACCTAGCACTCAGCCTCAATAAAGCAGCAGCGGACATCTTGTTACACCCAGCCCTAACTATATGGGCTGGGTGTAACAAGATGTCCGCTGCTGCTTTATTGAGGCCGAGTGAGTGCAGGGTGTACCAAGATGGGCGTCGGGATAATACACGCCACGTGGTTTAACGGCAACACGGAGCGTCACTTGCATTACTGAATGTGACGGCTCCGATCGCCTATCTAGTTGCACAGAAACACGGAGACACGGAGTACTCACTCTCCGCTCGGCTCTCCGTAGTGTACTGATCTGCTCTCCGCTCCGCCCGCTGACTCCGCCCTCCCGCTGACTCCGCCCTCCGCACCGCCGCCCGCTGCCGCTGACAAGGTATCGGGGCTAAGCATCGGGCGCATTTGTGCGAGTACAAGTACTCGCACAAATGCTCGGTATCGGTCCCGATACCGATACTAGTATCGGTATCTGGACAACCCTAATTACTAGATTTAAACAGTTTTCTTGAGTATAAACATAATTTAAATTTGCCATAAATGTACTGTGATAACCAATATAATAGATAACGCACAAACACGAATCAACTTGACATGTCAGCAGCGGAAGGGTCCTGGATCTGCTAATATGATGTTCTCCCTATAGTGTAAAACTCTGGCCCATGCATGCATTAAAATTATTTCTGCAGTGTGCTTTTATACGGCTGATTTGGCTTCTGTACAGAAAAAAGTGAACCTTTATTCAGTAATGGCCTTTTCTATAAACTTGGAAATGCTCTAATCGGTACAGGCATAGATTTCGTTTTGCAGGCAACCACTTCACAGTTGAATGTATCACTTTAGACCAGTAAACTGGAACAACTTAAAGTGGGGTGCCCCCTAAAAAAAAAAATGTAAGAGTCAGCAGCTACAAATACTGCAACTACTGACTTTTAATAATCAGACACATACCTGTCCCAGGGTCCAGCGATGCGGGGGAACGTAGCCCCCCCCTCGTTCCCTGCTCCGCTTGCAGCGCCGGCATTCTTACTGTGGGCACCAGGCTGTGGCTTCACAGCCGAGCACCCACTGCGCATACGTGAGCAGCGTGCCGTGATATGCCGCGCAGTCACCTGGGACCTGTCACGTGTCCAGATGACTGACTGCGCCGAGGGGAAGTGATGTCAGTGCCCGGGCACTGAAGGAGGCAGACTACGAGGGACCCCCTAGCAACAGGCATTTAGAGGTGAGACAATTTTTTTTTTTTTTTTTGGTGGAAACATTATGATTACATATAGTTTAATAATCAAGCAATCTAATATCTGTAGAAGGACATACATTACATACCTCTTTCGCTTTCTGTTGCTCACTGTTATACAAGAATGTCCCAAACAAGCAGCTGTAGAGGTGGTCAAGAATGGTGACGAGGAAAAGTTCATTAAATTCAAAAGCTGCAGGAAACTAGAAAAAAAAAATTACAAAGTTACACTAAAAGAAAGTGCTACTGCAATGTGCTCCAAAAAGACAGTAAGCCCAACTGGCAAAGAGTAGGTAATATAAGGCGCTATATACAGTAATAGGCTCCAGACAATCCTACAAAATATTAAATTACCATAAAAAAATGAGAAAATATGTATTTGCATAGATTACGCCAGTGTTTCTCAACTCCAGTCCTCAAGGCGCCCCAACAGGTCATGTTTTCAGTCTTTCCATTATGTTGCACAGGTGATTTAATCAGTTTCACTGCCTTAGTAATTACCACAGCTGTTCCATTTGAGGGAAATCCTGAAAACATGACCTGTTGGTGCGCCCTGAGGACTGGAGTTATGAAACACTGGGTTACACTCCTCTATTCCACCTTTTAATTATTGAGACTGGCAATGGTGCACTAACTTCTGAAAGTAAAAGACTGATCCCTAAGGGCAACTTCACACTTGTCAGCTGCAAAATCGCAGAGAAGCCAGAGCGATTCAGCACTCTGGCCGCTCTGCATTGCTGGCTGGCTATTGTGCAGTGTGGTGTGCGAGTCAGCGCACTGCACGGCCCCCTTTGTTTTAAATTTGTACTAGCTTTCTATTCTAACTGTACAAAACATACACTTTATTCACTGCACTGTTGGGTGGCGCTCCCTGACATTGCAGTGCAATTCAGGCTGCTACTCTGCAATAAAATGCAGCATGTCTTTGCTGCAGTGTGAAAAGGACACAGGAAACCACTATTTCCTGTGGGTTCCTGAGGTAACCGACATTTTACCATGCAGTAAAACGTCTGTCACCGCAGATAGTGTGAATTGTCCCTAAAGTATAATGCAGATTTCAGTAACTCATTACTCAACTCCAATAACTCACAATAATGGAGGTTTCAAAAGCCTGTACTTATTTAAAGTGGTGTTTCCCCCAAAAAGTTAACTTTATTTGTATGTGCAGCAAATGAGCTTAAAAAAATTAATTGGATAAAAAAAAAAAAAGTCACTTACCTATTTCTCCCTGTTGCTAGGTGGTCCCACGAAATCTGCCTCTTCCATTGCAGGGCTAAAAACGTCACTTCCCTTGGCGGCCCGACTCGCTAAGGCTCCTGGGAGATGTGCGTCTCCATTTCCCAGGAGGCATTGAGCAGCGCCGAGGGCTAGAATCGCGGTACTTCCAAACCGGAAGTGACAAGATTCTATGTGTTATTTGATTCTATGTGTTATTTGGCTCCATATTTGATTTGGGAATCCTATCTATCTGCTTTTATTGTTTGCTTATCTTCGTTGCCATCACAACGGGGCGGGACTTCCTACAACGCCGCCCGTTGTGATGGCAACCTGAGCTCTTGACGGCGCTCGAAATTGCCGTTACTGCGCATGCGCAAGATGTGGAATCGAGCGTGCGGTGCATGCTGGTACATCAGCAGCAGTGTCCCGGAAGAGGATGCCTGTGGGCTTCACATGCCCACATGAAAACTGTCACCCAAAAAAAAATAGAACTGATTTTGTGTGGCTAAAAACGGCAGCAGCTTTCCTTTGAAAAGGGACATGCGAGTTCTTTATTTATATATTTTAATGTTTGTCAGTATGCCAAAGAAAAAAACGTTAGCGACAGCGGAACACCACTTTAAAGAAATAGGGACATGAATACCATTTACATACTTTATTACCGTATTTATCGGCGTATAACACGCACCGGCGTATAACACGCACCCCAAGTTTAGGAGGGCATTTCAAGGAAAAAAAAGTTTTAGGAGGGAAGTTTAGGGGAAAAAAAAAAAAAAAAAAACTTACATTTAAGCGTCATTTGCAGCCTGCCCAGCGTCATTTGCAGCCTGCCCAGCGTCATTTGCAGCCTGCCCAGCGTCATTTGCAGCTTGCCCAGCGTCATTTGCAGCTTGCCCAGCGTCATTTGCAGCCTGCCCAGCGTCATTTGCAGCTTGCCCAGCGTCATTTGCAGCTTGCCCATGTTTAAATTTCCCGCCGCCGAGACAGACCGCGCGAGCGCTGCCGAAATAAACCGAAGCGCCGCCGAAATAAACCGAAGCGCCGCCGAAATAGACCGAAGCGCCGACGAAAAAGACTGAGCCGACTGTTCGGCTCCGCTCGCAGTCCCGCCTCCCTGTTGCTGGGAGGCGGGACTACGAGCGGAGCCGAACAGTCGGCTCGGTCTTTTTCGGTGGCGCTTCTGTCTTTTTCCGCTCCGCTCAATTTTTTGGGGGGATCAGCATACAACACGCACCCATGACTTTCCCCCGATTTTAAGGGGGAAAAGTGCGTGTTATAAGCCGATAAATATGGTACTTCATTGTCCTGAATTAAAGTGCTCTTCTATTTCGGAGCCCACATGTACCCTGGTGTTTTTGCTAAACTCTCCACATTATCAGTATTCCAAAGGTATTTTCTTGGCAGTTCATGTGTGTGAGGCTAGATACAAACTAGAAGAAAATCAGGTGAACGATCATCTGGTTTTCCTCGATGTTTCACAGCAAGTTGAAACCGAGGATTGTACCAATTGTACGAAAATTCTCCGACAAATTTTTTTATTTGTTTGACTTGTTGTTTATGGTTTCTGATCATGTGCAGTCTTTTGTATCCGACTTTTCCCGTACGAAAACAGTGCACAAACGAAAAACCGCTAGATCTGTTCACGTAGGAGAAAAATTGTGGCGTTTGTCCTTTTGGAAACATGTAGCAGTCTAGTCTAATATATCTACTCCTGTCTAGGTTTAGCTAATTTGAATAAATATATTAGTGGTAAACACCTTTTACAGCACCTCAAACATGTTTTTTCTTTCCAGGATGCAGCCAGGTCAACACAGCTGGAAATTCATTGGGAAACTACATGATCTGCAATATTTGGGGGCATCCATCTACCTTGTCTTTACTCCAGGCTATATCCCATTATTTACCAACCTATACAAGACAGCTGCCTCTTTAATAGCCCCATCAATTTCTGTGACATTACTAGGGCAGTTGAACCCACTGCTGTAAACAATGAAAACTATGAAAATTCTTCTTTACTCTCCTTATGATAATCATACGAGGTCATCTTGTTTTCTTTTTACTATACCAAACAATCAGAAAATCCTCTCCCGTTATCCTTATATCTTGTCCTATGATGGAATCTCATAAGTCAGATCCTGCTTCCTGGCTAGGTAGACCGATGAACCAGATCCCGAAATACAAAAACACTTACCTGATTGGTCATTTGCCATACGCAGTCAATAAACTGAAGGAAGATTGGAGATCTGTCAGCATCTGCATGATTGTCATCTCCATGACCCACTCTCTGGAAAAGATCATAGATAATATTTTTCAATGTTACAAAGGACATCTGCTACAAAACTTTCTAATTACTTCCAAACACACATTTAGTAACAAGTTATAAACATCAAACAATTTATGGGAAATCTACAGCAGGCAAACATATTAAAAAAAATACCAGAAGCTCTAACCCAACCTCATACTAGGTAAAATAAAGAACACAATTTGGTTGGAGTTGAGCTTTAACTGCCTTGCGACCGCCGGCTGTCAGTTGACGGCCAGACGGCGCAGCTCTCATGGCGGGAGGGCGTCATATGACAACCTCCCCTTCCCAGCCCTCCAGGGAGCGCGTGCGTGCCCGCCATGTCACTGGGCATCCGATGCGTGTGCCCGGCGGACGCGATGTCCGCCGGGCACCCGCGATTGCCCGGTAACACAGCAGGACCGTGGATCTGTGTATGTAAACACACAGATCCAGACAGATCCACTGTCCTGTCAGTGGAGAGGTGACCGATGGTGTGCTCTAAGTACAGAGAAGCACCGATCGGTCTCCTCCCCTTGTGAATCCCCTCCCCCTACAGTTAGAATCACTCCCAGGGAACATATTAACCCCTTCAGCGCCCCCTAGTGTTAACCCCTTCCCTGCCAGTGTCATTTATACAGTAATCAATGCATTTTTATAGCACTGATCGCTGTATAAATGTGAATGGTCCCAAGAATGTGTCAAAAGTGTCTGATATGTCCGCCGCAATATCGCAGTCACGATAAAAAATCGCAGATCGCCACCATTACTAGTTAAAAATAATAAAAATGCTATAAATCTATCCTCTATTTTGTAGGCGCTATAACTTTTGCGCAAACCAATCAACATACCCTTTTTGCGATTTTTTTTTACCAAAAAATATGTAGAAGAATACGTATCGGCCTAAACTGAGGAAAAAAAAATGTTTTTTTATATATTTTTAGGGGATATTTATTATAGCAAAAAGTAAAAAATATTGTTTTTTTTTTAAACTTGCCACTCTTCTTTTGTTTATAGTGCAAAAAATAAAAACCGCAGATGTGATCAAATACCACCAAAAGAAATCTCTATTTGTGGGACAAAATGATAACAATTTGATCTGGGTACAGTGTTGTATGACCGCGCAATTGTTATTCAAAATGTGACAGCGCTAAAAGCTGAAAAATGGCTTGGTCAGGAAGGGGGTGAAAATGCCCTGTACTGAGGTGGTTAAGCAACCCTTGCCCTTTACTTCTGAATACAACCAAATCACATTACCATGACAGTCAACCCAATGAAACCATCTACTTACCATAGCGAATCGATGGCCAAAGCTAATCCACTCTTTCTCAATTAGGACCTCAAATCCTTTGATGGTTCTGTAATAGCTGTCCAGCATTAGCATAGCCAGAGATGTTAGCTGTGCTGTCCGATCCCAGCCATCACTGCAATGTACTACCACAGAGGTCTTACTTGATTCAAGTTTATCAGCAATCCTCACTGCACCAGCCAGCAGCATCTAGGAATAAAACAGGACTATTTTAAAGGCTATTCCAGTGGAACACATAAAAACATGTTTCAAAATGTGCTAATCAATATATTTAAAAAGGGAAGCAAAGGGAGTTTCTACTGTAATGTATAACACAGTAATTTTGTAATAACGCTTACAATTTAATTTTCATGCTATTACATACTTTGATTATTTTTTTTTTTTATACAGATTTATAAATGCTCTGTTAAGAGGTTATATAGCAGGAATGTGTTTGGCATATCTGAGAAATGTGTGTCGTTATTATATATAATAACATTACATTTAAAGCCCCACTCTGGGAAACTTAAAAAATTTGCTCTTGCAGTGGATCTAGGTTTTAAAATGTTTAACCATTTCAGCCCCGGACCAATTTGCAGCCAAAGGACCAGGCCCCTTTTTGCGATTCGGCACTGCGTCGCTTTAACCACTTGCCGACCGCCTCCAGTACATATACATTGGCAGAATTGCACGTACAGGCAAAACCCCGTACCTGTACGTGCCTGCCTTCCAGCGGGTGGGGGGTCCGATCGCGAGTCATAAATTAAAAGCTGTGTAAATTCCAGAAAATGTACTCTAGTTTGTAGACGCTATAACTTTTTCGCAAACCAATAAATATACGCTTATTGGCATTTTATGTGGCTGAAAACATTTTGGCCCAAATGTTTGACTAAAATTGAGTTTATTAGATTTTTCTTATAACAAAAAGTAGAAAATATCTTTTTTTTTTTCAAAATTTTCGGTCTTTTTACGTTTATATCGCAAAAAATAAAAATCACAGAGGTGATCAAATACCATCAAAAGAAAGCTCTATTTGTGAGAAGAAAAGGACGCAAATTTCGTTTGGTTACAACATTGCATGACCGCGCAATTACCAGTTAAAGCAGTGCAGTGCAAAACTGAAAAAAGACCTCTGGTCCTTAAGCTGACAATTGGTCCGGGGCTGAAGTGGTTAACTGACAATTGCGCGGTCGTGCGACGTGGCTCCCAAACAAAATTGGCGTCCTTTTTTCCCACAAATAGAGCTTTCTTTTGGTGGTATTTGATCACCTCTGCGGTTTTTTTTTTTGTGCTATAAACAAAAATAGAGCAACAATTTCGAAAAAATGCAATATTTTTTACTTTTTGCTATAATAAATATCCCCAAAAAATATATAAAAATTTTTTTTCCCCTCAGTTTAGGCCGATACGTATTCTTCTACATATTTTTGGTTAAAAAAAAAAAAAAAAAAAATCGCAATTAGCGATTATTGATTGGTTTGCGCCAAAGTTATAGCGTTTACAAAATTAGGGATAGTTTTAGAGCATTTTTATTAATATTTTTTCGGCGATCAGCGATTTTTATTGTGACTGCGACATTATGGCAGACACATCGGACATTTTGGGACCATTGTCATTTATACAGCAATCAGTGCTATTTAAATGCACTGATTCCTGTGTAAATGACACTGGCAGTGAAGGAGTTAACCACTAGGGGGCGGGGAGGGGTTAAGTGTGTGTGTGTGTGTGTTTTTTTTTACTGTAGGGGGGCGTGGCTTTGCGTCTGACGTCACTGATCGGCTTTCCCGATGACAGGGAACAGCCCATCAGTGTCAGTCGCGTTAGGAAGCACTGGGAGAGGTTTGTTTACACAGACCTCTCCCCGTTCTTCAGCTCTGTGACCCGATCGCGGGACACCAGTCGCGATCGGGTCCCGGGGCCGCGGTCACGGAGCTCAGGACCGGGTTGCAAGCGCGCTGCCGGCGGCGTGCGCTCGACCCACGGCTGGGCTCTTAAAGGGCCACGTACAGATACGTGGTTGTGCCCAGCCTTGCCATTCTGCCGAACTATATCGGCGTGAGGCGGTCCTTAAGCGGTTAAAGTGGTGTTTCCCCAAAAAAATCAAGAATAGTTTTCTGTGCAGTAAATTACCTAAAAAAAAATGTATTGGATAAAAAAAATGTTTTAACTTACCTTTTTCTCCCTGTTGCTATGTGGTCCCACAAAATCTGCCTCTTTCAGTGCCTGGGCTAAAAACGTCACTTTCCTCGGCGCCTCAGCTCGCTAATGCTCCTGGGAGATGCGTGTCATCATTTCCCAGGAGTCAGTGGGCTGCGCCGAGGGCTAGGTTGACATAACAATGGGGCAGGAACTTCCGACGACGCCACCCTTTTGTTATGGCAACCTGTTTACTTTACTGCGCATGCGCAAGATCGTGGAAAGAACGGGCGGTGCATGCTGGATGATCAGCAGCACCGTATCCCGGAAGAGGATGTTTGTGGGCTTCACATGCCCACAGGCAAGATGACAACCGCCAGGTGACTGTTTTATAACTTGGTTTTGGTGGCGAAAACGGCATGCAGTATTTAGAAAACGAACAAGTGAGTTTTATCTTGATATATAGTAATGATTGTCATTATGCAAAAAAAAAAAAATAAATAAACGTTAAAGACAGTGGAACACCACTTTAAGATGGAAGGAAAAAAAAAAGGGCAAAAAAAAACACACGAGAGCGCTTTAAAAAGTCACTGGAACGCATCAAAAGCACATAAACAGAATCGCATCCAGACTGTTTCTGTGGGGTGAACAACATGAACACTCAAACTATGTGACCACTTCAAATGATAACATTATCCATCAAAACCTGTTAAATACGATCCCAAACAACTCAATGCAAAATGTATCAGTTCCCAAAGAGCTGGTCGTCTTTCATATCAGCACACCAGTGGTTTAGACCCTTTACCGCCACCAGAAAATAGAGCCAAACTGATAACATTATGGTCTGACCACTTTAATAATGGAGGTCAGACAGCACTTTATGTCATACAGATGACTTTCAGGATCCAAAGGATGCTCACTCTGGACCCAGGCAGGTGACTACCAGGACCCACAGGGCACCCACTCCAAAGCAACCACGCCAACTCCACAACTCATCCAGCAAAGGCCAAAAAATCTAAGAGAAAGTACACTGCATAAAGCACAATACCGCTTAATAGCTCCACTTTATTATAAGCAAGTGTACACACATGAAACAATTAGTGTTCGTACATGTCAGAATCAGCACCCAGCGCACGGCGTAATTATGTCATACTGCATGAACTCCCCAACACATTTCGTTAAAAATAACGTCTTCGGGGGAAAATAGAAGCATGTATCAGTAAAACAAATTCTCAGTGCTAGCACAACAAATAAAAATTATTCTATTTCTGATGGCTAATAAAAACAGGTAGATATTGTGGTATAGAAAAACTGAGTATCTTTTCTTGTGGTAACATTGTCTGGCTTTAATTACCATAGTGGTGGTATTTATATCTTTCATATATTGCACTCTTTGAATAAAGTTTATTATCGTAATACATCCCAGTGGGTTTTGCCCAACGTAGAAAGTTTCTTTCTACGTTGTTGCTCCTCTGTGAATCAATAGGCAGTTGAAAGTCAGGGCACGCTGCCAGCAGATCTTACCCGGATATATTCAAGCCAATGTGTTCCATCCACATTGGTTAGCCAGCGTGACTCATCAATGGCCGGATAAACGATCTCCTTCAGCTTACGCAGGGATTCCCTCATGACATGGATGTTGTGGATTTCCAGGAAAATGAGCTCTGCGTTGGGGTAAGCTGTCTCACTTTCATAGCCTCCTCCCTTTGCCTGCAATACACAAAACACAACACTAAGATCAGAACATAGCTCAGAAATCTCATGTGCTATATAATATAAAGAATCAAACAAACATTCTACAGGATTTTTTTTTATACAAGTCATCCTTGCTCACTATATGTGCAAAACTAAAATTCCACTAAAAGCTAAAGATTTATTATGTTCAGATGATTATACTGTTCAGACATTCGTGACTGCTATCCACATTCCAATGTAGGCAATGAGAATATATACTACAAAGGTTGGAACTCCCCTACTATGTAACAAGGGCTAATAACTGCTCCTGGCTTAAAATACAGACAAACTCCCAAAAAGTTTTTTTTTTTTTTTTTTTACAATTTCATTCATTACAGGTATTTTAGGAGTGCTGACAATTTACAGTGCTTGCCGTATATACTCGAGTATAAGCCGACCCGAATATAAGCTGAGGCACCTAATTTTACCACAAACAACTGGGAAAACTTATTGACTCGAGTATAAGCCTAGGGTGAGAAATGCGCAGCTACTGTAAGTGGAAAAGAGGGTCAACAATGCCCATTTGCATGCCTTACTGTGCCATTTGCAGCCTTACTGTGCCCATTTGCAGCCATAGGTCCCCCGAACTTCAAACTTGGTAGTTAAGGGTTCCTAAATGCCCCCTAGCTGCAGCCAAAATTTGGGGTCTCTGGATCCAAAGGGTCCCAAAATGACATTGCTGCAGATGGACACAGTTGACCGACTTTGGGGCCCTGTATCTCAGGGCCACTTGGTGCTAGGAACCCCATCTTTGGATATGTTGTATTGCTAGTTCCACTGGGTTTGAATACCAAATTTGGGGTTCCTAGCACTAAGGGCACCGTATCTCTGGGCCACTTGATGCTAGAAACCCCAAATGGACATGGTGTGCCAACTCAATGGATATAGCACTACAACATATCCAAAGATGGGGTTCCTAGCACTAAGTGGCCCCGAGATATTGGGTCCCAAAGTCGGGTCAGAAAATGTCAAGCACTTTTCTGCAGCAGAGAATGACATTTTCCGAACCGACTTTGGGGTCTCGTATCTCGGGGCCACTTAGCACTACAACATATCCAAAGATGGGGTTCCTAGTGCTAAGTGGCCCCGAGATACGGGGCCCCAAAGTCGGTTCGGAAAATGTCATTCTCTGCTGCAGAAAAGTGCTTGACATTTTCTGACCCGACTTTGGGGCACCGTATCTTGGGGCCACTTGATGCTAGAAACCCCAAATTTGGTGTGCCAACCCAATGGACAGAGCACTACAACGTATCCAAATATGGGGTTCCTAGCACTATGTCCATTGGGTTGGCACACCAAATTTGGGGTTTCTAGCATCAAGTGGCCCCGAGATACGGTGCCCCAAAGCCGGGTCGGAAATGAGCACTTTTCGGCAGCAAAAAAAATTGACTCGAGTATAAGCCGAGGGGGGCACTTTCAGCACAAAAAAATGTGCTGAAAAACTCAGCTTAAACTCGAGTATATACGGTACATATTTTACATTCACATTAGTGCCTTCCCTCAAAGAGCTTACAATCTAAGGTCCCTACCTTACATACATTCACATACTGGGGCCAAAATAGACATGAGCATATCAGCATGTATTTAGAGCGTGGGAAGAACTCAGAGCACCCCGAGGAAACCCACCCAAATCACAGGGAGAACATTCAAATATCATGAAGGCAGTGTCCCTGTTGGGATTCAAATGGGAGGACCCCAGTGCTGCAAGGCAGAGGTGCTGACCACTAAGCCAATCTGCTGCCTTACAATTTATATCAAATGCAGATCTTTGGAAAAGTCAGCTCATTAGCCCAGTAATTATATGGTCCAAAACACATCACCAGTGCCAACTTACATTGCTAAAAACAAGAGCAGACGTTTGATTTGTGGGTACCAAAGATAAACTGCTGTACATACACACTACAACACTGGTCCCCAGTCACTAGTATGCATACATCAGGAGATACCTCCATTTATCATAATACTCTGGCATTTTACCAAACATTAAATTATACATACATACATACATAAAAGTGATTCAGGGGCCTTGATAGTTTCAAGAAACCTGTAGATAAGCAACTGAACGACTACAACATACAGGAATATACAATGTAATGCTGACATATAATCACACACATAGGTTGGACTTGTTGTCTTTTTTTCAACCTGACCTACTATGTAACTATATAACTAGCCCCGAAGGCATCATGCTGAGTGACACAGCTTACATCAGGCATGTCCAAAGTCCGGCCCGCCTGTTTCGGTTTTGAACGGCCCGCCTGTTTATCTGGACATGTATATCTTTTGTGGCCCCCAACGATCTCCCAGCGCCGGGGGCCACAAAAGATATATATGTCCGGATGCCTTGGAGGGGACAGGGAGGAGGCGGGACAAGAGCCGTGCACACAGGAGTATTTCCTGTTTACACGGCAGCCTCTATAATAGGAAGTCCCGTCTCCAGCACTGCCATTGGACGGCTGTTCTGTCCATCAAAAGGAGGCGGGACCTTGTATTAAAGAGGCCGCAGAGAAAACAGGAGTTTCTCCTGTATGTTATCTTTTGGCGCTCGTCCCGCCCCCTCCCTGTACCCTCCGAGGCGGCAGATGGAGGGGCATAATTCAGGCTGCACTGCACAATGGTGAGTCTGCATTCCTGACAATGATGGGGGCTGTGTATTCCTGACAATGATGGGGGCTGTGTATTCCTGACAATGATGGGGGCTGTGTATTCCTGACAATGATGGGGACTGTGTATTCCTGACAATGATGGGGACTGTGTATTCCTGACAATGATGGGGAATGTGTATTCCTGACAATGATGGGGGCTGTGCATTCCTGACAATGATGGGGAATGTGTATTCCTGACAATGATGGGGGCTGTGCATTCCTGACAATGATGGGGGCTGTGCATTCCTGACAATGATGGGGGCTGTGCATTCCTGACAATGATGGGGGCTGTGTATTCCTGACAATGATGGGGGCTGTGTATTCCTGACAATGATGGGGGCTGTGTATTCCTGACAATGATGGGGGGGGTGCTGCATTCCTGACACTGATGGGGGTGTGCTGCATTCCTGACATTCCTGACAATGATGGGGGGGTGCTGCATTCCTGACAATGATGGGGGGCTACATTCCTGACAATGATGGGGGGCTGCATTCCTGACATTCCTGACAATGATGGGGGGCTGCATTCCTGACATTCCTGACAATGATGGGGGGCTGCATTCCTGACAATGATGGGGGGCTGCATTCCTGACATTCCTGGGGGGCTGCATTCCTGACATTCCTGACAATGATGGGGGCTGCATTCCTGACAATGATGGGGGGCTGCATTTCTGACATTCCTGACAATGATGGGGGGGGTGCTGCATTCCTGACATTCCTGACAATCCTGACATTCCTGACAATGATGGGGGGCTGCATTCCTGACAATGATGGGGGGCTGCATTCCTGACATTCCTGACAATGATGGGGGGCTGCATTCCTGACAATGATGGGGGGCTGCATTCCTGACATTCCTGACAATGATGGGGGGCTGCATTCCTGACATTCCTGACAATGATGGGGGGGCTGCATTCCTGACATTCCTGACAATGATGGGGGGGCTGCATTCCTGACAATGATGGGGGGCTGCATTCCTGACAATAATGGGGGGCTGCATTCCTGACAATGATGGGGGGCTGCATTCCTGACATTCCTGACAATGATGGGGGCTGCATTCCTGACATTTCTGGCAATGGTGGTGCTGCAGATGAGCACTGACCCTTATTTTGCTTCATATTTCTTTATTTAAAATTGTATTTTTTTCCTAAATCTTCCCTGTTAAAGTGAAGGTGCGTGTTATACGCCAATAAATACGGTATATCCAAATAACACGCCTGAGATCATCTCTTTACTCACACACAGCCACAAAGGCAAGAGAATTCTTGTTGGGCAGTGTGTCAGTACTCGAACGAACACACAGACTGAATTTTAATGGTTCAAACAATGTCAGGAAAAAAGGTCGGCCCTCACGCATGTTCGCTTCATCAAATCTGGCCCTCTTTGAAAAAAGTTTGAACACCTCTGGCTTACATAGAACAAACCATGGCATCATGGGAGCCGAGGGTCCCTCACCCACCTCTGCTAAGCTATATTGAGGGAGAATGGCCATATGAAGAAGCTACAACTGAAACCTCTCTATAAATACTTTACATTTAGCAGTATGGAGACATTATAAACAGTATTTGGTCACAAAGGGTTCTAGCTTCTTCGAGCATACCTATCCTAAAACATTAGCTTAACCACTGTTCTACCAGAGCCATTACTCTCGGAAAGCAAACACCTTGGAGAATAAAACTGTGGTAGTAGTATTTTTATGGCACATGATATTAGCTAACGTTTATCATATTTTCGGTTATCAATTTAGGGTTAACCATGAATGCTGGCCTTCAAATTATTGCTCTTATTCCGGCATACACAGTGATACCCAATATGTGTAGGGCAACTGTTTTCAAATGTAGGCATACCGGAGTAATGAGTTTGTTTTGTTTAAGGAGACATCAGGGGTTTCTTGGACTCCTAGTGTAAACTATGGACCCCACTGAAGCTCATCAACCACTGAATTGCTTGATTAGCTTCTTTTCCTGGCCAGTACTGCTGTAGAAAGACAGCTGTGAACCCAGAAGTGACAAAACGCTCATCGCTTCCAGGGTGATTCAGGGAAGGATCAGTAAATGGATGCTCACTTAACTCTCCATGTTCCATATGCTGGCACCCACCATGCCTTATATACCATCACCGGCCAGTAGGAGGGGCAGCAAAGTCCAGGACACATTACTGGGGGGGGGGGGGGGGGGTTCCATAGGGGGAGAAGAGTGGAATGAAATCGGGAGGCTTTACGACTGCTCGAATCACTTCCAACAGAAAGCCGACAGTCAGCTTGACAGTAGTAAACACTACCAGAATCTGTAGCAGCAGATTCAAGGCAGGTTTTAAAATGCTACTGACCAATGATTGGAGGGGGAGTTTTGTGGCTACTACTTGGCTTCTTGGTCAGCTTTTAAAAGTCAACTACCTAAACAGCAGGTTTTCTCATTTAAAAATAAAAATAGCTGCAAAAATTTTATATAAAAAAAAAGGGGTTATGTGGGTGTGTGTACTGTCCTGGCATTTTTATTTGGAATGTTTTGTAACGGAAAATAAGGGAAATTGATGTCCTTTACCTTGTAAAAAATAGGATTTTTTCTACAGCTTGCGTGTAAAATCCTTTTCTTAGAGTACATCACAGGACACAGACGGTTATTATATTAATAACTACTTGGGTTATACGCCACCTATAGGTGAATGGACACTGGTAGATCAAACAGGAAGTCCTCCCCCTATATAACCCCTCCTACACAGGAAGCACATCAGTTTTGTAGCAAGCAATAAATTCCCAAAAGAGGGGAGGGACCGCTGTGTCCTGTGATGTACTCCAAGAAAAGGATTTTACAGGTAAGCTGCAAAAAAAAAAAAATCTTATTTTTTTATATCGTACATCACAAGACACAGAGCCGGTTATTATATTAATAACTACTTGAGACATCCCAAAGCAAAATCCTTGAGGGGAGGGAGCCACCATCATAGAAAATGTCACCAGAGAAGGACCTACTGTGCCATTTTAATACGCTGAGGTCAAAGGCAGTTTCTTCTACGTTTTTGACATCCATCTGGTTTATACATTTACAGGATTTTTACAAAAGACCCAACTGTGGTCTTGCACACCTTGGCCACTGACACCCAATGACGGATGGCCCAAGATACCCACCACACCTGGAAGAGAATCTTTCCCAAGAAAAATAAATAAAAATAAAGGATTTTAGCCATTTGAACCATAGGCATCATTGATAAACTAGCAGATCCTTTGATAAATATTCGACCTGGATGCCACCTGCCCTTCCTGGGCCTTCTGGCAGCACAAACCAGGATTCCTGACCTGTGCCCACATCTCACGTAGATCCTGAGTGCCTGAACAACCTCTAGCGTAAGTAGTGATCTTTCTCCTGCCGACTGAGGATTAGGAGAAAAATAAAAAGCAAGACACTGTCCTGATTCAAGTGAAAACTAGAAACCACTTTAGGCAATAAAAGTGGATGAGGAACAACATCACCTTATGATGCGAGACCAAGAACGGCTCCTTGCATGAAAGAGCCGCCAACTCCGACACTCCACTCAGTGAAGTGAAAGCAACCAAAAGAAGCCACCTTTCCGAGATAACAGGACCAACAGAATCCCCTGATTGGTTCAAAAAGTGGCCTCTGCCAGGACAATCAAAATCAAATTCAAGTCCCAAGGACACAAGAATGGCCTGGCAGGTGGGACTGTCCAAGTTACATGCTGTATGAGATATGTACAAGGAGTGAGAAACAACGACCTCTGGAAAAGAAAGGATAGGGACAAACTCTGACCCGTAAATGGTACTTAAGGCCAATCTCCTTTCCCCTACCGATTGGAGAAAGAAAAAAAAAAAATAAAATCTCCCACTCACATTTCTGCGGCTGACACTTCCTGGCTTCACCCCAGGCAAAAAAATATTTTCAAAACCTGTAATTGAAGTTCCCCTGAAGCCGGCTTCCAGGGGCTCAACAGTGCTGAGATACAGGACTCAAGACCATTAGGTCCTGCTGGACTGGGAGTGTCCAAGGAGCAACTCCCGCAAGACTCACTATGTCAGTGTACCAAGCCCTCCTGGCCTAATTCGGCCAAAACTAATATCGGTGGTACCACCTCATGGATTCTTCGCAAAAGATGTGGCAGAAGCTGAAACTGAGGAAAAACATCAAAGAGAGAACTAGTCCCCAAGGTGTTACCAGTACATCTACCCCTATTGGCAGTGGGATTCCCGTCCTGGACACAACTGTCCCAACTTGTAGAAATTGGAATCTAGTAGATTTACCTGCAGAGTTCCCCCTGCCACTAGTCTATGCCTGGAATATGTATTGGCGATAGAGACAGCACTTGTACTGTCCTAGACAGAATGTGGTTCACCCCTGAGTCGCGTGAAGTCTGGTGCCATCCTGGTGGTTGATATATATGCCTGAATGAATGAATGAGTAACTTGTATAGCGCTAAATATGGAAACTAAAATCGCCTCAAGGCGCTTTTGCCGCCTGTGTCCATCTG
The DNA here is from genome assembly GCA_028564925.1 of Lithobates sylvaticus. Taxonomy (NCBI): domain Eukaryota; kingdom Metazoa; phylum Chordata; class Amphibia; order Anura; family Ranidae; genus Lithobates; species Lithobates sylvaticus. The sequence continues at coordinate 43,250,731 of CM053033.1, forward strand.
AGTCTTCAGAAGAGATGGGTCTTAAGCTTCTTCCTGAAGGCCAGATGGTTTTCTTCCGAGCGCATGTCCGTGGTTAGAGCGTTCCATAGCCGAGGTCCATGAACTGCAAACCTTTGTTCGCCTTTTGATTTATAACGGATCTTGGGGAAGTGGAAGAGGTTCTGGTTAGTTGACTGGAGGGAGCGACCTGGGGTGTAGTGCTTTATTTTGTCGCAAAGCTATTGCGGGGCTTTTCCTTGTGTACATTTGTGAATGAGGCAGAGGGTCTTGAATGTAACCCGGTCCTTCACAGCTAGCCAATGGCGGATCCTCAGGGATGGGGTAATTGATTCCCAGAGTTTTTTTCCCCCCAGTTACCAGTCTGGCTGCTATGTTCTGGATGACTTGTAGACATGAAATTTGATATTTAGGAAGTCCTAGGCAGAGGGAAATTTGCATAGTCGAGTCGGGAATTAATGATTGTTCCAACTACTGCTGCATCTCCTTTCCCGGATGAAGGGGATGAGTCTACGTAATAGGCGAAGAAGGTAGTGGGATCCGCTGACTACTGATCCTATTTGTGCATCCATTGTCGTGTCTGAGTCAAAGATGACTCAGAGACTTTCGGCTTTAATGCTAGGGGTGATGAGTTGTCTGAGGATGGTGAGTGGTGTGGACGTCGTGCCAGGGTTTTTGTTTCGGTTTGCATGGAAGAAGAGGAGTTCCATTTTTGATCCGTTGAGTTTGAGAGTTCTCTGTCATCCAATCGTCGATCAATGAGAGACAGTTTTCCAGTGCATGGTATTGGTCTTTTTTGTTGGTGATGCGTAGTTGCTGTTAAATTCGAGGAGTGGACGGAGATAGATGTTAAAGAGAACGGGTGACAGGGGTGATCCTTGAGGAACTCTGCATGTCATTTTACGTGCTTCCAAAGTGAAAGCTCTTAGTTTCACTTTCTGGGAACGGTTCTCTAGGAAGGATGCGAACCAGGGTAGGTCTGAGTCTGCAACTCCGGCTACTTCTGTAAGATGAGTAAGCAGAGTTTTGTGGTCTACTGTGTCGAAGGCTGCACTGAGATCCAGCAGCACCAGGAGACACGATTCTCCTTCATCTGCTGTTTTGAGGGTGTCATCCCAGATTTTAAGGAGTGCACTTTGTCCCGTGGCAAGGGCAGAAACCAGATTGTAGTGGGTCCAAGAGTTTGTGGGTGTCCAGATGAGGTTGTAACTGTTGTACTACTACTTTCTCAATAATCTTGGAGATGGTATTGAGGCTTGTGACAGGTCTGCGGTAGTTTGGGTCTTTGGGATCAAGGTTAGGCTTCTTTAGGAGAGGTTTGATTATGCCTTTCTTGAGGGAGGTCAGGACAATTCCTTCTTTAAATGACTGGTTTATGTTATGATGGTTGCCAAGATGTCAGTACATTCTTTCAGAAGTTTTGTGGGAACAATTAAATTTGGTGATGTACAGTCTCAGAGGTTTCTGATGATTGGGGCCAGACTAAATCTCGGTGGTTGTAGAATATCTGTGTGTTTTTTTTCTTCTTGCTCTGGCCAAGTGGTGTTGCTTGCTACGTTCTGCTGATTTCCCGAATGTTTGCGATTTTGTCAATGAAAAAAATAAAAATCAGAAAAATCATTGCAGAATTCTTGTGTTTCGTTTGTTGGAGGCTCTAAACAGTCTGGGCAACTAGACAGTTCATAGTCTGGGCAACTAGTTTAAAAAGAGCACGAGGGCAGCAGTGCTAGTTGTAGTGCTAATTCCACTGGGTTTGCATACCAACTTTGGGGTTCCTAGCACCAAGTGACCCCGAGATACAGGGCCCCAAAGTCGGTCAACTCTGTCCATCTGCAGCAATGTAATTTCGGGACCCTTTGGGTCCAGAGCCCCTAAATTTTGGCTGCAGCTAGGGAGCATTTAGGAACCCTTAACTACCAAGTTTGAAGTTCGGGGACCTATGGCTGGAAATGGGCACAGTGAGGCATGCAAATGGGCATTGTTGACCCTCTTATATACTTACAGTAGCTGCGCATTTCTCACCCTAGGCTTATGCTCGAGTCAATAAGTTTTCCCAGATTTTTGTGGTAAAATGAGGTGCCTCGGCTTATATTCGGGTTGGCTTATACTCGAGTATATACAGTAAATACCACCAAAATAAAAACTCTGTCTCAAACAAATGAAATTAAAAAAAGCCAAACTACCACAGCACTGAAAAAAGGCCTTAATAAAAAGTAGTATATAAAGATTACCACTCGAGTGGTTAAAAATTAGACACAGCCTGGGTAGAAAATCCTGTCCTCTGCCAACAAGCTACAGAGTGGGACCCTTGCTCTCTGTGGGTAAGCAGTGATTTCTTTTTAGAGGTGTGGACGTCATCTCTGAAAAGAGACCACTGCTTCCTCATAAAAAGCAAGTGTCACTGTGCAGCTGCTGTGTGGGGGAACATGTTTTTTGCTTAAGCTGTGGCTGCTTTAGGAAAAAAAACTAACTGTAAAATATTGAACACATTTTGTTTTACTGCATCTGGAATATATTTAGCCTATTTAAACTGAAGCTTGAATTGGGCTTTAAAGCTGTGGTAACAGCCTTACTGGGATTGATAAATGAAAGAGTAATAGTGTAAAATAAAAAATGCTGGCTACAAGTATAAGCAACAAGGATGAATTTTAAATTGTTTCAAACTGCTTCACAATACTGAGGTCTTACATAAAATTTGCTAGACTTGCTTTGAGCAGTGAGTACACAAAGTCAAACTGACAAATGACACTGTGAGCTTCAGCTTAGTAATAAAATATTAGAAAGTGCATAGAGAGATATAAATTCAATAGATAAAACATAATGTAGGGGCTGAAAATGTTTAGACTCCTCTCTGCTTTTTTAACAAGAAATAGACTCCTCTCTGTTTAAAGAGGGAAATTAAGGCTGCACTCTATCACTGCCTATGGGGTGAATACATTGATGAACCAATTGACTGGCCCTTATTTAGGTAAATTCTCAACATGGGACTATTTGCATCATAGTTGTAAATGAGCGTTCTAAAAACCTGGAGCAATAACCACACGCACAACTACAAGTGCATTGTAGAACAGACAGTAATCATGTACATACAGTTGATCCATGTATGGGGAGTAAATACCTATCCCTACTCATTATGCCTTCCGATTCTGATTCTCTAGACTTGAAAACCCAGTTGCATACAATCACCCATACTGGGCCCTTCCACATGAGCAGACCAATCAGGTCCACCGGTCTGTTTTTCAGGTGGCAGGTAGGGATGAGCTCAGGCGTGTTCGCATGGTCCACGTGCAGAGCCTGACAGCGCTGCGCTAATCACAGGCAGTGAGACATTGCCGGATCACTACAGCTGCGCATCGGGGCAATGTCTCGCTGGCTGTGATTAGCGCAGCGCTGCGCCAACTTCCTGGTGGGCTCTGCACGTAAACCATGCGAACACGCCTGAGCTCATCCTTAGTGGACCGGATTGGACCACCCATTGTTCTCTATAGGGAGGCGGATGTAGACGAACATGTGTCTGTTTACACTCGCCTGCATTCGAACGGTCCATCAAATACAGACAGATGGGGATTTGTTCCCCATCCATCTAGAGGATCAGATGACAGATGGTCCGATTCCATCCGACCACCCCATAGAGAACAGCGAGCTGCGTCTGTTCTGCATAGGCAGAGCGGACACGGACCTGCCATCCACCTGCTCAGTAGGGATCAGCGGAAAGATGCCCCGCTAAGCAGGCTGATCCGCTTGACAGAGTAAGCCCCGTGTGAAAGGGGCCTAAGCCTGTAGGATTTAAATTTGCCACATGTACGGCCCTAATTGATCCTCTATCAACTTATAGAGCTATAAGTGCAGCAACCACTTTATTATAGCAAAGAAAACTCTGAACTTACCTTGTTCGTATCAGCAACACTGTTCTGCCTGGCGTCAAAGATAATAAGCTTGTGTGATTGGGCATTGGCATCCATTATAGTCTGTAAATACTTTTCATCTTCTTTACATCGCTTATCATTGGGCCCAACTAAAGGTTGGCTACAGCGAGTTATTGTAGCCTGACTTTCAGGGTGGATCCAGGACAACACCTGCAAACAAAAGTGCTTTTAAAATTGCTACTGCAAGTTAAGTTCACCATAAATAACACTTTCCCCAGGCCTCCTCCTGCATGGTGTTTTAAAAAGCTCCTGTGATAGGTGGGGACACTGCAATGCATCTTGGTTCTCATACATAAAAAGGTACGAAGGGTGGATCCCATGAACAGCAACAACTGACTGAAGCCCCGTCTCATTTATCCCAGCATCTCCTGACAGCCAATCACATTTCTATTTCAACTATACATAATCTCAAACATGAAGTATTATCTGCTTGTCCCCAGCTCACCGGAATACGTCCTTTAGCTCTAAAAGCAGCCACTCTGGCCAAGTCATCATCCGCGACACTCGTCGGTACAACAAAGACAGCCGGATAGGTGTCACACAGCTCATAGTTACTGTTTATCTTGGTGATCTTCCAACTTTCATTGGGCAAGCCCTGTACAAGAAATAGGTGAAACAATTATTCTTCATTCACTAGAAATTTAATAGTCTTAAAGTATATTGATTTAAAGTGGAAGTTCACATTAGTAAATCATAAATGAATATACAAAAAAAAAAAAAACATTTCAATACATTCTGTACTTGATTTGTAACATTTGTTCTTCAATTTTGTGACCTATTTTTAGTCAACAGCGGGCTAAAGCCTGCTGTCAGCTGATGTCACTAAGCCAGTCCAGGCTGGCGAAAGATCCCTGACTGAGCCAACTGCTTCCACCCCCTTCACAGCCCGGCATTCCAGTGAGCACTGGAGGGGCACAGCAGAGAGCCGGTGACTAACAGTAATTAGCTCACTGAGGATCGAGAACTGAGCAATCAACGGTCTTTAGATCACCAATTTCTTGGTGTAGAGCAGTCTGCAGCTGGGATCGGTGGTGCAGCCATCTAGGCGAGTAAGACCGTTTATGTTTTTGTATTCCCACACTTTACTTTTAAAGTTTTTGCAATTTTATGTCTAGGAACATTATTCTAAAATTGTTTTACAATTTTTAGATGCAGCTTTTTAGATTGGTGAATCTCTGCCCATCTTTACCTAAATGCTCTTTTAATACCCAGTCATGGTACTGACCTGTTTCCAATTAACCTAATTAGTTGCAACATGTGCTTTTAGCTCTTCCCGTTAGTACCACTTAAGGCTCTTTCACACGGACGTGTCCGTGTACGGAGCCCGCTCTGCACAGCGGGGGATCGTTCCGTCAATCCCCCGCTGTGCAGGCAGATGACAGGTCTGTCTCTGCACTCTGTGCAGGGACGGACCTGTCAGAGCACCGTTCTCCCCTATGGGAGATCGGGTGACGACAGACCGTAGAGAGATGTAATCAAACCTGGTCACCAACTACAAGAAACGTCTTACCTCTGTGCTTGCCAACAAGGGTTTCTCCACCAAGTACTAAGCCATGTTTTGCTTGGGATCACATACTTCTTTTACTCACTGAATCTCAATTTATAACATTTGTATCATGTTTTTTTTTTTTCAAATTTTTTGGTTGATATTCTGTCTCCATCATGTAAAATACACCTATGATAACAGTTATAGACCCTTCATTTCTTTGTAAGTGGGCAAACGTACAAAATCTGCAGGGGATCAAATAATTATTTCCCCCTGTGTATAATAAATAAATTAATATTTATATATATATATATATATATATATATATATATATACACACACACACACACACACACACACACATACACACACATATATATATATATATATATATATATATATATATATATATATACACACACACACGCAGACATGAACACACACAGTATATGATACTTATTACTTTGAATCAGATATATAGCTATAAAACTAAATTATGATTTGGCCAAAAATATTACACTATACCTGTCTCTTGTATTCTGTTGTTGGATCATAAACTTTCCAGCCATCCACAGAGAATTTTTCTTTGTAACTAAATGCAAATAAAGGCTAAAAGAAAAAAAAAGACAACATGGGTTAAGGAAACCATTCTAATTAAATGGATTGGACATGCTGTTATTTGCAGGTTAGGTATAAAGCATTGCACTCGGAAGCCCCTGAACTCTGACCCGGCACCGGCTGCAGTCCAAGCTGTTAGCAGCTCCTGGCTGTAAGCTAGCTCATGTGCTTACCTATATAAAAGGAGTTACAAGGTAACTGTTGCTCCTTATGGGATGAACCAAAATAGAGCATTCAGTATCCAGCTCTGAGACAAAAGGATTAGTGAGAACATTTCAACTCCAACCACCACTAGGAATAATTGCCCAAGAAGTACCCAGATAATGAGAGGAATAAGAATATTGGATCCTTATGAGAATGAACCTTTTCTGACAAAACAGCTCAGATTAGAACTCTTCTCTGCTAGTTAGAATACAAATCACACAATCTAAGCAACAACAGCAAATCATACAAGGAGATTTTTTATCACATTTAGCAAATAGGAGTACATTTAAAGGCTGAATTCACTTTTACAAAACAGATTACACCAGTATTTGAGGGTGTAACATGTTCCTAAGCACTCCTCTTCTGTGACAGCGTACAGAAGTACGGACAGAAAAAGTGACTTTGTACACACCATCGACTTATGGTTGCAATGCTTTGCAGGCTCCAGTAAGAAAAAATAATAAATTGACTTTTTTGTTCCTACAAAAATATGTGAACTTTTTAAAGAGGAAGTAAAGCCTCCTCCCAAAAAAAAACAAAAAAAAAACGGAACCTGCAAGGCAAAGGCATAATGAGCTCATTATGAATAACTTACCTGAGAACGAAGCCCCCGAAGCGGTCCTCATCCACGACCTTCTCCGCCGCCATCAAGCCCGGAGTGACTTCCGGGTCTCGCCGCTCCATCGCTGTCATTCGCTGGATCGCGATGACGTCACTCCCGCGCATGCGCACGAAAGCGGCATATCGCCGTGATCTCGGCATGCCTCTTTTTTTCTAAATATCTCCTAAACCATGTAGGTTTAGGAGATATTTATTGGACCTACAGGTAAGCCTTAATCTAGGCTTACCTGTAGGCCAAAGTGGTTTGTAAGGGTTTACAACCACTTTAAGGACAAATCTTTAAAGCAGAACTCCAGGCACAATATCTTCAATTTAAATAGATTTCTAAATAACCACAAAGGATAAAAATTGGCTATTTGTGCACCAAATGCCTTTGGAAACCCAGTCATTACCTTGTAAAAGTAGCACTGGCATCATCACTGTATGGTACAGAGACTGTTCAGGGAGGGGAGTAGAGCTGTGGGAGAAACCTATCAGGTTCACACACTACAGAATATGGGCAAACAAACTACAGGGGGGCAGACACAAGACCAGTCAACCTGCACAAGGAAATAGAGCAGTAGTGATAGGTCATTATCGCAGGAAGCTGCACAAAAACAAAGTTTCACTGTGGATTATCACACAGATCTGAATCAAAATACACAAAGCAAACAGAATTTAAGAAAGAAAACACTTTCCTCAATATTTACCTATCCTAGAGTTTGGCTTTAAAGGGGTTGTAAAGCTGTTTTACAGCTGTCATACTTACCACCTATGTGCAAGGGTTTTGCGCAGGGTGTTCCCGATCCTCCTCTTCTGGGGTCCCCCAGCGGCGCTCCTGGCTCCTCCTCTTCTCGAGTGCCCCGCGGAGACCCGCTTTCCAAGGGGGCACTCATGTGGGTGCTCTCCCAAGCCCTGCTACTGCGTCCATTGAAACAGACAGCAGGACTCGGCCCAGCCCCCCAGCTCCCGTGTCACTGGATTTGACAGCAGCGGAAGCCAATGGCTCCTGCTGCCATCAAGCTATCCAATGAAGACCAGAGAAAGCAGTTGGAGCTGCTATGCTCGTTCTCGTCGCTGGAAAGATCGGGTTCAGGTAAGTAAAAGGGGGGCCACAAAAGGCCACCACAGGGTTTTTCACCTTCATGCATAGAATGCATGAAGGTGAAAAACCCTGAGACTTTAAAACCCCTTTACGTTAACTATGTCTCAGCCCCTCTTCCCTAGCCCCCTAAACCAGGGATCTTATCCTAAACTAAACCTCCACCCAGGTGCTGCCTGAGCATTAATGTCCCATGGTCATGAATGGAATGTCCCTGAGCTGTTGGAGTAATATCCAAGATTTGGTGAGGATGTGAGCAATGTTGGAGCAGGTAAGTTAACAACTTGGGGGGAGAGAGGTTGAGACAAAAGGTTATTAAAGGATAAGTAAACCAACAATAAACTTCTCCTATTTGCTTCCTTTTGTTCAGTTAAATATAATATCAAAAGGAGTTTTGTCATATCCGTTTGACAATTGCAATCATTACCTTCTTATCTCTCCAGAATCTTGTCAACTGCTCTCTCTTTTTAATGCTTAAAGTGAAAACAATAAAAATGAAATATCGTTCCCGGGGGGTCTATAGTATGCTTGTAAAGTGGCGCATTTTTCCTGTGTTTAGAACAGTACCACAGCAGAATGACATTTCTAAAAAGAAAAATTGTCATTTAAAACTGATCGCGGCTGTAATGAATTGTCGGGTCATGGCAATATAGATAAAACTCATTGGAAAAAAAAAAAAGGAGCATGGGACAGTCCATTACCAGGCCCTTTGGGCATTGTATGAATATTAAGGGGAACCCTGAACCAAAAAAAAAAAAAAATTGCATTGGGGTCCCCCCGAAATCCATACCAGGTCCTTCAGGTCTGGTATGGATTTTAAGGGGAACCCTGCGGGGTAGCCCCCCAAAGCACCTTGTCCCCCTGTTGATGGGGACAAGGGCCTCATCTCCACAACCCTTGCCCAGTGGTTGTGGGGGGTCTGCGGGCGGGGGGGCTTATCAGAATCTGGAAGCCCCTTTTAACAAGGAGACCCCCAGGTCCCGGCCTCCCCCCTGTGTGAAATGGTATCCCTACCGCTTTACAAAAAAAGTGTCAAAATGTTAAAAACGACAAAACACAGCTTGGCACAAGTTCTTTATTAAAAAATAAAAATGGCCCACGATGTCCATTCATCTTCTTCCATCACGCCGCCCGGACCGAAAAAAAAAAAAAAAAAAAATCTGCAACCGATTCTTCTCCATGGGAGGCTCTCGTCGTCTGACGATTCTTCGCTTGTGACAGTTCTTATATAACTGAGGGCGGGGCCACTCGGTGACATAACCAGGTGAACCCGCCCTCTCGGACGCCACAGGGACTCTCACCCATGGCGTCAGAGGGGGGCAGGGTCATCCGTTTACGTAAACCGGGTAGCCCCGCCCCCTCTGACGCCATGGGACGGTCCCCTGTTGCATGACACACACCCTACAACTTATGGTAAATGATGGTCTGTCAAGCCAGAGAGCTTTAATAGATATAATTGGCATGCTGAAGAGGTGCGCAGGCCATTTCCACCATTTAGTCCAGACCTTGGCCTACCCAAAAACAGCCTAATTCAGGCTGTTCCAACACGTTGGAATTCAACACTTTACATGCTGCAAAGAATGCTGGAACAGAAGCGAGCTCTGAGCATCTATTCAGGTGAACATGGAGGATATAGCTGTCCTACTGCTGATCAGTGGGACATTTCAGCCAATGTTATCGAGACCCTCCTCCCCATAGAGGAAGTGACACTAGAGGTGTCTGTCATCCCATGTGTGAGAGTGCTGAAGATGCTTCTTCAAGAGAATGAAGGACCCAACACACGTGGCATTAAAACATTAAAGCAGGTCATGAGGGACAGCCTCACCAAACGCTTTGAGAAGCATGAAGAGAATAAAAATGTTGTGCTGGCATGCCTTTTGGATCCTCGATACAAGAATCATGCGTTCTCATCTGATGATGTATTGGCCAAGGCAAAACAATGGTTGACAGAAGATCAACACGAGCTGCTTGTGGTTACTGCAGAAAGGTCAAGATTGGAAGAGCATGTTACTATTCTGGAAGAGCAGGATCCTGCAAAAACAAACATCAAAAAAGAAGAGAATCTTCATCGTGGTCGAATTGATGCCATGTTCAGCGTGTTATTGGGGCCTCACGCGGTGGATTCTTCTGAATGTGCATCAATAATCAGCCTGAATGATGACCTTCATCTCTATTTGAAGGAACCAGTAATTGACAGAAGAAGTGGTGATCCTCTTCGGTGGTGGAAAGAAAATGGAGGCACGCTACACAAGAAGATACCTCTCTGCTCCTCTATCTGTACCAACTGGGCATGTTTTCATTCAAGTGGCAGCAATATATGAAAGAAACAGAACCTGTTTAACAGGTGAACGTGCTGAAATGTTATGCTTTCTGCACTACAATATTGTTCTACTTAACTGGGAGTATTGAAGAAAGTGTAGCGTCGGGGTGTCCTGTCCATTGTCTAGCTTTTTGCACTACAGTAGTGATTTAAATTGAATAAGTGGAGTGCAATGCAGTTCTACTTTGTCTATGTTTTGGGAAGCCATTTATGAAGTTATTAATTTTTCAAACACTTTATTTTTCCCAGTTGTTTACTTGTAGACCTCGTTCATCACACCATGGTGCACTGCAGACAGAAATGCCAGTTTTGAAATCAGTGTGTTTTTCTCCTATCAGCTTTCATGCAGGTATGGTGTGAACAACGAGCCCTTAATGCTTAATTTTAATAAACATTCACGTTCAGTTTATACCAGATTTGTGCATAAAATTGTTATTTTTGAAAAGTTTAAATGTATAAAATATCAGCAGTCCCGATAAAAATCGCAGATCGCCACCATTACTAGTAAAAAAAATTATAATAAAAATGCTATAAATCTATCCCCTATTTTGTAGCCGCTATAACTTTTGCGCAAACCAATCAATATACGCTTATTGTGATTTTTTTTACCAAAAAATATGTAGAAGAATACATATCGGCCTAAACCGAGGAAAAAATTGGCTTTTTTTTTTTAAATGGGGATATTTATTATAGCAAAAAGTACTAAATATTATGTTTTTTTTTTCAAAATTGTCGCTCTTTTTTTGTTTATAGCGCAAAAAATAAAAACCGCAGAGGCAATCAAAAGAAAAGAAAGCTCTGTTTGTGGGGGAAAAAAAAGGACGTCAAATTTGTTTGTCAATTGTCAGTTAAAGCGACGCAGTACCGAATGGCAAAAAATGGCCCAGTCGTTCAGCAGCAAAATCTTCCAGGGCTGAAGTGGTTAAAAGCCACACACATGGGCCAAGTATCAGGTGGAATCGGCAGGTTCAATAGAAACTAGCCGACATTCGGCCTGTGTACAGCAACCAGCCAACAGAATCTGTTCAAAGAGGCACGAAAAAGGTCTGCCGATCGACATCCGTTCAGTGCTCTCAGCCAATGGCTGCGAGATCAGTCCCCCTGTCAGAACACAATAGCTCAGTGGGGAGATCGCTGCACTAACATGGCATAGTTAGTACATAAGCTCCTCCCGAGCAATTTAGTATTTTTTCATTCAGCCTGCTGGGTTGAATGAAAGAACAATTAAAATAAAACAAACAATAGTGTGTACCAGGCTTTAGTCATACGTTCTTGTTTAGATTTTAGGAGAAATGGCCCCAGATGCCAACTGTTTAATGGCTAAACTGATCCTAATGAATCACTTCTTACATAAGCTTTGTGTTTGACAGATAACACGATTGTATTCTGTAGGCAAAACAGTTTGCCAGGAAAAGCACTGACAAATGGGAGAAAGTCTGATCCAAGGAGGATCCATCCAGGGCTCAGAACACAAGTATGGGTCTGATATTACATCAGAGTTTATGTAATCGGAAACAACAGATTATAATCAGGTGGGGTTATTATATCCATATTACTAAAATTCATAATTTTCCAGCCACCACAAAGTCCATCAAATTTGTGCACAAATACTTTTTTCAGTGTGTAAAGAAATGGAGTCAATCCCCGGGATTCTATTGAGCTCCCAACATAATTATAAAGTATTCCTGGCAGAAATCAGAAGTGGCTCGAGCTACACGGATCTGCCAGTACTTGCTTGGACTTTCTGATTGTGTTATGGAACATACATATATGCCTATGTGAGGAAAGAATCCCAACAGTTCAACAATTCATCATGTTCCAAACACATGAAAAAATAAACCTTTCATAATATTTTTTTTTTAAAACTTAAAAAGGCACATACAACATCAGACATAAGTGGGGGCTGTCTAAGTACTATCCGAGTGAAAAAAAAAACAATGTCCCTGCTATTCAGAATTTCATGTTTACAGTATTTTGCTTGTTTTATCACCTCAATATAGGATGTCAAACTTCCCCAAAGCAGCCACTGACAGATCGGCTAAAGGGATTTCTGATATGGTATCAGGAAAGCCAACACATTGTACATTACTCTTCGTAATCCTGCACCCAGATCATACACATCACAGGATTTACATATTCTGAGAAAGCTGTAAAAACAATCTCTCACACACCTCTGCAGCCATGGGTATTGTGCAGAAATTCACTTTCAATAAAATTTTCACTAGAGACCTTACACAGGACCCCCTGCTCTGACTGCCCCCCTCCCGGTCCCGCTGACCTGAACCATGGCAATCTCCCATCTGTGCCCGGTATATCCACGTCAGGAGTCCGGGGATTAGAAATCCCCTCTGCATCCACGTGTTTTCTTCATTGCTCACAGGACAGGCTATGCAGCTGCTGATTGGTCGGCGCCGCCCATGTGACGCCACTGACCAATTAGAATGCTCCGAAATGTCCCTCCTGACGAAATACGTTTTGGACATTCAGCTCAGGGGATTTCCAAGCCCTGGACTCCTGACACGGATATACTGGGGCTCAGAACGGGAGATTTCCAAGGTCCAGGTCAGTAGGACCTGGGGAGGGGTGAGGATGGGGGTCCTATGCAAGTTCACCATACAGATTTTTCTGTGAAGGTGAACTTAACCTTTAAGCCTTAGGCCCCTTTCACACTGGGCGGTTTTTCAGGCGGTACAGCGCTAAAAATAGCGCCTGTACATCGCCTGAAAAAAACGGCCCCATTCACTCCAGTGTGAAAGCCGGCGGGCTTCCACACTGGAGCGGTGCGCTAGCAGGACGGTAAAAAAAGTCCTGCTAGCAGCATCTTTGGAGCGGTATAGGAGCGGTGTATTCACCGCTCCTACCCATTGATTTCAATGGGACACCGCGGTAATACCGTGGCAAAACCGCCGCAAAGCGCCGCCCTCCGGCTTTCACACTGGAGTGAATGGGGCCGGTTTTTTCAGGCGGTGTACAGGCGCTATTTTTAGCGCTGTACCGCCTGAAAACCGCCCCAGTGTGAAAGGGGCCTTACAGCTCCTTCCCATTGATTTGAATGGGATACCGCGGTAATACCGCGGCAATGGCGGCGCTTTGCTGGGGATTTTAACCCTTTTTCAGCCGCTCGCGGGGGGTAAAACCGCACCGCAAGCGGCCGAATCCCGCAGCTAAAACGACGGTAAAGCAGCGCTAAATATAGCGCTGCTTTACCGTCGCCGCGGCTCCCGCCCCAGTGTGAAAGGGGCCTTAATGTTTCCCTGACACAGGTGAGGTTTGGTGCTTTATTTACAAAAAAAAATAAAAAATAATAAAAAAGAAGGATGAAGGTCAGTTACTTACCAGTCCATTTGAAACTGGAAAGGCAAGCCTTATAAGATTTTCAAATATTTCCAGCTTGCTCTGCTCTTCCTGTTTGTAGGCCAGCCGTAGGTTCCTCATATCCTTTCAAGAGATAAAGGATAATCTTATTAGAAGTATACTTTGGGGATAATCTGAACAATCATCAGTAAGTGTAGCATTGCTAAAAATCTGTGGAAGTTGAAAAATGTCACTACTTTTATGTCTCTTTAGAAACAATACAGGCTTTGGCTTTCAGGGAAAACAATCAAAGTCAGGCGTTTCCTAGGAAATAAATACAAAAACTACAAAGAAGAACAATGGCTTAATTTGTGCATTCCATGCTGCTCTGACCAAAGCTCCTGCACAGGCTTTCCATTTGGTGCTCTCCTAAAGCCCCGTACACAGGAGTCGAATGTCTGGACACATCAGCCGATTAAAAAACCCCCTAAAAAAACAAAAAAAACGTCCTAACATGCTAAAAAAAACAGCCGACCAACTCCCAATCAGCACGACCATCCAATGGTGGAGAGCACTGATTGGAGTGTTATAGTGGGGGGGGGGGGGCCTCCCCGTCAGAACACAACAGCTCAACAGGGGAGATAGTTATACTGACTTCTCATAATTCTTTTAATTCAACCCCGAAAAAAACAAACAGTGTCCGGGTTTAGCTGGCGCATCCAATCAGGGAACCATATAGCATATCAAGTGCCACCATGTCAATGATTGGCAGAATAGGAGATGCCTAGTGGGAAGTAAGGAATGCGCACTGGTCTCCTTTTCTAAAACCAAAGCACCTCGCAGGGGAAAAAAAAGGGCCTTATAATATAAACTGCCCAGTTCGTTACTTGGACATGTAAACATCAGGTACCCCTGATGACGTCAGTTGTGACGAAACGGTCGTAGGGTCGCCGCGTACACACGTACTGCGCATGCGCAATTTGTCTTTTTTCTCCCATAGACACACAGAGCTTGTTTTTCCTCTATACCTTGCAAGGCAAATTTCATGTATCAGGATTTTTTATTTTAATATAAACTTTTTACGGAAACGTGTGCACTATCGGAGCTTTACTTTTGTCTTTCCCGCTATCCATCAACTGGATGTCCCACCAACTCTGTGGAATCGAATGTTTTGCTACAGTCCACCACACGTGTGAATCGCAGATGTGGATTGAACATCGGATGGGAAGTCGGTGAGACCTAACAGCACCAAGGCTGTTCTACTAAGCCTAGTTTGACCCCCCTGAATAAGGGCAGTCGCTGGCTTTCTGGTAAGCCTCCCCTTTTGCTTAATTTGTGGTGACGGGCAGCACGAGCGGTGGAAAAGTTTCCCTTGAAGTGCATTCTGGATGCATCCAGACATGAACAGTCTTTACACATGATTGTTTGCACTGCAATGCATTAACCACTTTCAGACCGGACCGATTTGCAGCCAAAAGACCAGGCCCCTTTTTGCGATTCGACACTGCGTCGCTTTAACTGACAATTGTGCGGTCGTGCGACGTGGCTCCCAAACAAAATTGGCGTCCTTTTTTTCCCACAAATAGAGCTTTCTTTTGGTGGTATTTGATCACCCCTGCGGTTTTAATTTTTTGAGCTATAAACAAAAAAGGGCGACAATTTTGAAAAAAAACACATTCTTTTTTATTTTTTGCTATCATAAATATCCCCCAAAAATATATAAAAAAACATTTTTTTTTTCCTCAGTTTAGGCCGATACGTATTCTTCTACATATTTTTGGTAAAAAAAATCGCAATAAGCGATTATTAATTGGTTTGCGCAGAAGTTATAGCGTTTACAAGATAGGGGATAGTTTTATAGCATTTTTATTAATAATTTTTTTTTTATTAGTAATGGCGGCGATCAGCGATTTTTATTGTGACTGCGACATTATGGCGGACACATTGGACATTTTTGACACATTTTTGGGACCATTGTCATTTATACAGCAATCAATGCTATTTAAATGCATTGATTCCTGTATAAATGACACTGGCAGTGAAAGGGTTAACCACGGGGTGGCAGTGTAGGGGTTAAGTATGCCTAGGGGTGTGTTTCTTACTGTGGGGGGACGTGGCTGTCAGCTAGTGAATGCTGATCTCTGCTCCAATCACAGGGAGCAGAGATCAGCATCACTAGTTGCTAGGCAGAACGGGGAGATGCTGTTTATTTCCGCATCTCCCCCCGTTCAGCCTTCCCGTGAGACGATCGCGGGTGTCCCCACGGCGATTGAGTCCACGGGGCCTGCGACCGGCCTCAAGGGGGTCCCGACTGACGCGGGAGCGTGCTGCTCCCGGCGCGCTCCCGATGGCACGGCGGCATTTAAAAAAGGGACGTATATATAAGCCCTTATGCCCGTCCGTGCAATTCTGCCGATGTACATTGGCGTGCCCTGGTCGGGAAGCGGTTAAACAGCGTATTTTAGCACAGCACACGTTACAATACACATATTAATGTGTCAGTTGTGGTGTGAATGGGCTTTAAAGTGTCCTGACTGTTAATAATCAGAGCTCAGTAATATAAATTGGGTAATTATAGTATGCTAAAGGTTGTGACAGTACTAAACAAATTTGAAATGCAAAAAAAATGATAATGGAACAGTAACTACCTTGCATACTATTTCTATACCACAAGAATTGTTCCCTTGACTCTGAACTCCTATTTTCTCCACCCTGCTGATTACACTCAGGGGGACATCCAAGATGAAAGGTGGATCCTGGAAGAGAAGGGAAATAGGTTGCTTCATACTGGTGAGCACTAAGCATACATGGATTAGAAAGGAATAAGAATGGTAAAAATTAGCACTCTCTCTATACAAATCGCATATAACAAGCCCCGTTTATGCCTTGCTTAACTGCACATAAAAAAGGTATGCAATACCCCACAATGAATGAATATTAAAGGGTCTGCCCAGTCAAAAGGCAACTTTAGGGTTACAGATTTAATTATTTTTTTTAATTAGAAAGGGTTGCGTTTTTTTTCTTGGAAGAAAAAAAAATGGCATACAAACAATTGCCTTAATAAATCTGTGTGTAGACAAGATCAATGGCTGGATAGTGGCTGCTAATGCAGAGTCAGAATTGTCATCTCTTTTCCTGCCAAAAAGATATCTGATTATCATCTAAGTATTCAAAGACACATATTAAAAGGGGATAATAACAGTGGGAATTGCAGCAAAAGTTATTTTTTGTAAACTGTACCCAAATACTCTTTTGGCAGTATCACAGCATTCATATAAAGTTCCCCAAAAAGGACATTTAGAGGATTCTAGACTTGTTCTATGTTTGGCTTTGCAGGATTTTTCATAAAGTCCCCTTAGCCACCCGCTGGGTTTTTATACCTCTAGGGAACTTTAAAGAGATATTAAAAGGCAGATTTTTAAAAGAAATAACAGACATGTTATATTTATCTGTATCTCTTCTCGGTTCCCTTGCCAGCGCTCCTGGCCCATCCCTTCTGTTGAGTGCACCCATAGCAAGCAGTTTGCTATGGGGGTACCCTGAGCAGGCTCGCTCCTATGCCCCTGCTCTGTGTGTGTTCATTTACACACCAAGCTTGGCTCTGCCTCACTCCCTCGTCACTAGCTGTGATTGACAGTAGGGGGAGCCAATACCCCCTGCTGCTGCCTCAGCCTATGAGGAGGAAGAGACCTGGGAGAGCTGCTGCTCTTGTGCACATAGCTTGATCCAGATGGGGCTCAGGTAGAGCTGCACGATTCTCTCTAAATTGAGAATCACGTTTTTTTTGCTTAGAAGATAGATCACGATTCTCTCACGATTCTCGCGGCGTAACATCAGCTTTCACATTAAAACTAAAAAATTGTGCTAACTTTACTGTTTTTTTTTTTATTTATTGAAGTGTATTTTTTCCCAAAATTGCATTTGAAAGACCGCTGGGCAAATACAGTTTGACATAAAATATTGCAGCAATTGCCATTTTATTCCCTAGGGTCTCTGCTAAAATTATATATATGTATGTGTTTGGGGGTTCCAAGTAATTTTCTAGCAAAAAATATTGATTTTAAAGAAAGAAGTGTCAGAAATAGATTTAGACTTTAAGTGGTTCAACTTCTTGCATTTACACATGGTTGAAAGCTTGTCAGACTGCCCAGATTATTTGTTTACACAAGAAGTTCTATCCAAGAAGTAAGCATTAGTTACAATGTTTCAAGTTCTAAACTTGGCAGATTGCCCGGGATGCTTTCTTTTGACAGCTGAGTGAGAAGATAATCTCTCCACTTGTTTATATGAAAGAATCGGCTACTCTCAGCAGGAGAGATTGTCAGGGGGGGTGAATCGAGATCGCAATTTTTTAACGATTAATCGTGCAGCTCTAGGCTCAGGTAAATATTAGAGGGGCTGCTTCTGCACACACGTTTTTTTTACGCATGAAGGAAAAAACCTTAAGCCTTTACAACCACTTTAAAAAAGATTTCTGCACATTATTATGATTTTTTTTTTTACTTTAGAATAGTTATGGGGAATTCTTGTTACTGACTTTGACGTTCCAGTTCTCATGCAGAAATGGAGTTTCACATGAACTTATCCCTGCCCTATGCAATAGTTCATTATAGCTGTAAAAGCTGTTAAGGAAAATCCACTCCCAGAAACGAATGCTGCATGCACTGTAATCCGGAAAAATGAACTTCATAACTCACCCTTTCAATGTTTTTGAAGTACATTTTAAAGTCTGTCACGGTTAATGTTCCACTGACTGCACCCCAGAATGGGCAAATGTACATCACATCTTTAGCTGTAAAAAGAAAGTTCGATATTAAAGTAGATGTATTAGTAAAATTTACACTTTGTATGACTGAATGGGGCACATGACATTATCAAATCATATTATTTAAAAAGATAATTTTGTTCCTATAAAGAAAATGCAGCTCTCCTTTAGACACGGAGTGTCCTTTCTGGCTGGGTTCACATCAGATGCGGCTCGTAGCAGGGGTCCGGTGCGTCCCTGTTCTTTGTTTCAGGGACAAATTCTCCGTTTCATCAAACAGAGAATTTTGTTTCTCATGGTCGAAGAGTCCTTCAGGTGCCTTTTGGCAAACTCCAGGCAGCTGTCATGTGCCTTTTACTGGAGAAGTGGCTTTGGTTTGGCCTCTCCACCATACAGGCCTAATGGGTGGAGTGCTGCAGAGATGGTTGTTCTTCTGAAAGGTTCTCCTCTCTCTACAGAGAAACACTGAATCTCTGTCAGTGACCATTGGGTTCTTAATCACCTCCCTGACCAAGGCCCTTCTTCCCCGATTGCTCAGCTTGGCTGGGCAACTCGCTCCAGGAAGAGTCCTGGTGGGTCAAAACTTCTTCCATTTACGAATGATGGAGGCCAATGTGCTCATTGGGACTTTTAGTGCTGCAGACATTTTACTCTACCCTTCCTCAGATCTGTGCCTTGATACAATTCTGTCTCGGAGGTCTACAGACAATTCCTTGGACTTCATGGCTTGGTTTGTGCTACTATTAACTGTGGGACATTACATAACTCAGACAAATGTGTGCCTTTCAAAATCATGTCCAATCAACTTACCACAGGTGGACTCCAAGTTGTAAAAACATCTCAAGGATGATCCGTGGAAACAGGGTACACCTGAGCTCAATTTTGAGCGTCATGGCAAAGGCTGTGAATACTTATGTACATGTGATTTTTTATTTTTAATACATTTGCAAAGATTTTAAGCAAACTTCTTTCACATTGTCATTATGGGGTATTTGTTGTAGAATTTTGAGGAAAATAATGAATTTATCCAATTTTGGAATAAGGCTGTAACATAACAAAAATGTGGAAAAAGTAAAGCGCTGTGAATACTTTCCGAATGCACTGTACATACTTCATAAAGCCTGACTGGAATATTCCCAGGACCATGCTAACAGAAGCCCAGCTGTCACCTCCACCATCACACTAGTGAGCTCTTTCTCTGATTCAAACGCCCTCACAAATGAGATTATGGAGGCAGAGGCTTTGGCGGGAACATAACACAGTTTCAAACTATGTTAAATCCAGCCTTGATGTTGCCCCTCCTGAAAATAGCCGACCCAAACTTTGGTTTACCCATCTGATCTCTAAGTAGTGATCTATATATTCATATTTGTTTTCACTTTAATCTCTGTCTGTATAATGGTACATGCTGGTGTGAGAGTTCGAGAAGCGTCCCATACTTCCTTAACCTCCCACATTACTTTTTGTTGTTTTTTTTTTTTCTTGCATATGTTGCACCTATGCTCCTTGAGATATTTGGTGCTGGGGAAACAATGCTCAATTTGTAGAAGATAAGATATTCTTATGCAGTAGTTTGGGTGGGCCCTAGCCCCTGGCTGTCATTGGAAATCATGGGGAACGACTTGTCATGCTACTTTGCAGTCCCAAATCGTGGGACAAGTCGTATAAGTGTGAAAGGGGGCTAAACCTACAGACAACTTACAGCAGTGCTCGCACAAACCTGTTTCAGAGCTCTGTGTGAAACCTGGATTTGAATAAGAAAATCTCTACTCATTGGCTTAGGCGCTGAGGTTCTGCTATTATACCCTCCCCTGTGGAATTGGTTGGAAAGGCACTGAGCATTGGCACATTGAGGGATGGGATGCATGGTAGCGCTCCCACCTTGTAGGCTACTATTTGTAGGATGCTTGCGTGCGTGCGTGCGTGCGTGCGTTCATTCTGTGATTTTTACTACAGGTGTACTTTAGCTAATACTTATGTTGATTAGATTACCATTCTCCTACAATATCAAATTTGCCAAAATTATCTGACAAGCAACATATGTCATGAATTTGGCCTTCAACTTACCAATTGCCTTGATTGACTCTCCAGGAAATAATGGTGCTTCCTCCATCTGAGCCAACTTATTCCCATCTCTTAAAGCCTGGAAAAAGTAAGCAACACGCAGCATTATTATCCACCATCTGTAAACAGCCGGCAGCCTTATGAAACTCCTCTTGAGCTCTAGAGTCCTCTGCAGGCTGTGCATGCTTACTAATGAACATGGAACTCGTACTCGCAGCAGCACAGTGGTATTCAGGCTGAATAACCTTCTACAATCATTAGTTTATAAATAATAGACTGGTTTTGCAGAATGGGTTTTTGATATATTGCGTGCACATTCTACAGCCAAATGTTCATAGTAGACATTGATTTTTAGCAAAAAACTGCATAGCTATAGCATAGTAATACTTAATATTCCAACATGCTTATTGATATTTAACACTTACCTTGGAAGTTTAGGCACAGATTGAACAATGGCCTTCATGTACTGCAGTGCGTACAAATATAAAGCAACAATACTGCTTAGTTGTGTAGCTTGAATGAAGCCCAAGCAAATAAAGCAGCACAGACAATAAACATAGCAGAGATACATTCATTAAAGTGAGATTTGGAGCAATGTAGTTAGGCAGGCCATAGACCGTGCAAATTTCTTTCCTGTAGCCACATTGCAGGAAAGAAATTCGCACTATCCCCCATCAATACAGACAGCACTGACCAGGGAAACCCTCCATCCGAGACAGTCTTATCCCGGCGGGAAGTCGTTCCGGCTGTGAAAAGACAGTGATTATCGATAGTGGCTATAGCATAAACTTGCGATAATCTGACAGGCTGGTTGCACCCAAGTTGATCGATCAACTTGGTACATTCAGGTTTGTCTGAATAGGACGCGTTTGTGAAGAGCTCCTGCCATCCTGCTATACACATCCTTGGCATCCCTTCTCCAGTGGACCCATCTTGTTTCTTCCACAGCACTCACCAGACAGCCGGCGCGCCGCTCGAGG
Organism: Lithobates sylvaticus; assembly: GCA_028564925.1. Classification (NCBI taxonomy): domain Eukaryota; kingdom Metazoa; phylum Chordata; class Amphibia; order Anura; family Ranidae; genus Lithobates; species Lithobates sylvaticus. The sequence goes on from CM053033.1 coordinate 43,272,087, forward strand.
CCGATATCGCAGCATTTTTCCGGGTCTGCAGCCACCTGGGAGACAGACCGTGGCTCCGGCCTAACTCCAGGAGCGGCGGCCATCTTGCTCCACCCGGCCGCGGTACCAGTGCTCACTCCTAGCTTCCCCGATCACCCTGCGCCTGGCTCTTCCTCTACACAGCCACTGGAGTTCACCTACCTGCTAACCGCCGCCTGCAGCACTCAGCGACACTCCTTCACAGTGGCCTGCAGGAGGAATATCAGAAGTACTTGCCCAGAGATTAAATACGGTCATTACTACTGTCATTGGAGAGGATCAGACAGGATTGATCCCTGGAAGATCTACTTTAATAAAATTTATGGCGACTCTTTACTAACATGCAGGCCACTCATGACACAACGGGCTCCAGGGCTGTTTTATCCCTGGACGCTCATAAGGCCTTTGACTTGGTTGAATGGCCGTATCTAATGGAAGTTTTGGCAAAATTCGGATTTGGTCAAACGTTTATTAAATGTGTTCAGTTACTATATTACAAACCTACAGCTAGATTGAGAGTAAATACAACTATCTCTGACCCCTTCATGATATGCAGGGGCACCAGACAAGGGTGCCCTTTATCACCACCACTATTTGCATTGGTGATAGAGCAACTGGCAGCACTGATCAGGTCTAGTGGTGAGGTGGTGGGACTGACGACTGGGGGCCTGGAAGAAAAGGTAACCTTATACGCGGACGTCATGTTGATATATTTGGCGGATCCCCAGTATTCACTCCCTACTCTACTGGATATTATCCAGCGCTTGGGGCACTTTTCTGGCTTCCAGATAAACTGGGATAAATCCCGGTTTATGCTAGACCAATCAACCCCAATTACACTACCACCCTCATGTCCATTACAGATTGTACATACCTTTCGCTACCTAGGTATTAAAATACAGGTGCCTATCTCCTCATACATCAAAATTAATTTAGATCCACTCTTTACTAGAATGAGGAATATGCTTAAGACCTGAGACAATCTTCCACTAATGCTGCTGGGTAGAATAAATATTTTTAAAATTATCTTTTTACCACGCTTTCAATATATTCTCAGTAACTCTCCAATATACATGCCCCAAAACAATTTAAAGAAATTGACACGATTCTTATTAAATTTATTTGCGGGGGAGGGGTGGCTAGAATAGCAAAGGACACGTTACAACTACCTATTTTGGAAGGGGAATTGGCACTCCCTTGCCGTCAAACTTATTATGTGGCCTCATAGCAGGCCCATGCACATTGGTGGTTCAACCCCGAGGAAAACAATGCAGCAACAGCATTGGAGGCAGCCATCCTCACTTCCTATAAATCGCTTCAAAATCAAATACATCATCTCTCCACTAGGGGAGGGTACGAAAGTTTTATCTATGACCCTACGGATATTCAAGCTTTCGAAGCTACTGCCGTCCAGTACACAAATTACGTATTCCCCTAATGTTCCCTTGTGGGGCAACCCACGTCTACAAGAATTCTTCCGCAGAACAGACGGGAGGTTACGGTTCAAGCAGGGGGTTAGATTGATTTCACACCTATTTATAGTGAACGTTTTTCGATCCTTTGCTGAATTTCGCAGGGACTATAGCCTTTTTTCTACGGTCCATTTCTGATATCTGCAGATACGCCATACTGCCACGACACAGTTTGGCCTTCGAAACAGACATCCAACCACCCCCACTCGAAAGCTTACTGACTGACCCATCTCACACTGAACTCGTATCTACGTACTACAAAACTCTCCTTCAAACTACGACAACGAGGATTAGCACCACAGAAAATAAATGGCGCTCTGACATACCGGAGCTGACGGAGGATATTTGGCGGGAAGTGCTTCCCCTCCAGGTATCGTCTGCCCTCTCTTCCTGTGATAAAGTCATTCAAACCAAATTATTATACAGGTCCTACTTTACCCCTTGTTTACGCCATAGAGTTCCCAATGTGGCATGGCTGATGGTACATTTTTCCACTTAATGTGGGAGTGCCAGCCGATAAGGAAATTCTGGTCGGGGGTCACGACCCTTATCAGCTCCCTCACTTAGTTGCCTAACATCTGTAATCCCCTGAGATGCCTGCTGGGATATATAGACGATGAAGCTATCTCTAAGAATGTACAAACCTTTCTAAGAATTATCCTGTTTTATGCAAAGAAAACAATAACTATGCATTGGAAATCCCAATCCTCACCTACTATAGCCTTCTGGCTCACAATAGTCAACCAAGCTATACCTCTATACAAATAGACGTATGAGGCCAGAGGATGCCCAAAAAAGTTTCATAAGATCTGGAATCCATGGGTTAGTTCAGATTGCACTATACCACCTGCTCCTTGGAGTTCCCTGAAAATGTTAGTTGACCTCTAGTCGTCATACTGGAATTTAGAAGGTAACAATGAAACTCCTCTATCGATCTGTACTCACTGACTGGATACCATGTAACTGTACCTCATTGCTGTATACACATATTTGTCTGTTTGTTCGTTTGTATGTAAACAATAAAAAAAAATTATACCTTTAAAAAGAAAAAAAAAAAGAAAAACTTGGTACATTCAGCCTGCCCATTAACGGTTCGAATCTCAGCCAGTTCCTGCTGAATCGGCCGAGATTCGAACAAGTGTATGGCTGGCCTAAGTTTTCTTCTCTAACAGCAATGGATGTAAGTGTAACTGGTCATGGCACCCACCTAAGTTGAGTCCAAGTTTTTAGTAGGGATGCACCGATACCATTTGCGTACCGATACTTTCTCAAGTACTTGCCGATACCAGTTACTGATACCTTTGATCACACCATACATACATGAAACCTGATGGGAAAACCGCAAAGATTGTACTTGCAGAGACATTAGTTTCCATCAGTTTCACATCAGTTTTCATGTGCGATTCGGTGAGTTTTTACAGCCTGTTCACATATGTGCGGGTGGTCACGTGCGAATTGAAAAAGAATCCTGTGCGATTTCTAATTTCATACACTACAATTGGCATTGGAATTGCACCTGACCACTCAACGAAATTTCAAAGGGACCGGTCTTTGAAGCTCGCACATATGTGAACCAAGTCTGAAGGTATCGGTTCTAGAATCAGAGCATTTGCACAAGTAAATGCTTAGCATCACACGTGCTTAGTAAAAATGCTAGTTTTTATTGAGTTTTTGCTTCAGGTTAACCATTGCATTCAAGCATTTTTTCACGGGGTATCTTGTACCGGTGTCACAGGTATTACCACTGATACAAAGCTTTTGCCCAGAGACATTTTAGAGTACAAGGGCTTTTTTACCATTTAGAATTAAAGCAGACTTAAACGGGTAAGCTAGGTCGATTGCAATCTAACCAGTAAATTTGGGAATGGAAAGTAGAATGTGTGAAAGTCAGCAAAAGTGTACCTGTCAGACACACCGTATATAGATGCAAATTCAGCATTTCGGTCACATGACATGGAGCTATGACAGCAGGTTCCATAACAGAGCTGCAAACCTAAACATGCTGGTTTTAGGTCTCATGAACTGAAACCAAAGAGCTGTGAGAACTACTTTCTACAACTGAAAGTTAACCTTTTTTGGCTTCCACATCCCTACTATTCCCTTTCTTTTTTTTTTTTGAAAATTTTTTATTTGTTTTTTTTCAAACAAAACAGAAATACATTGTAAATAAACTGACCAGTTTTCATATAAGAACATGCTGAGGTTACAGAATAAAATCACATACAGTGCCTTTAGGAGTGGAAGCTCTATTCCCTTACTAATGCCTGTCTGTCTGATCAAAGAAATAAACTTTACAAGGTGGACCAACTTTAAGGGTTATTGATAAAGGGTTAGGGTTTATTTTAGGGTCAAGCAATACTAGTAAGGTTAGGTTAAAGCGGTAGTAAACCCACTGAAACTTTTTATTTTTTATACACCAGTAAGGGTAAAGGCATAATGAGCTAGTATCCACCGCATACTAGCTCATTATGAAATACTTACCTTAGAACGAGGCGTCGGTAAATCACCTGTGATAACTCACATGTTCCCTCTGCGTGTCTTCCGGGGATCGCGACTCCATGCGGCGTGAGTGGTTGGAGCCGCAATGTCATCACTCCCGCGCTTGCGCACGGGAGACTTCTTCCCAGCAAGGTTCGGATTCCGCCGGCCTTTCAGCGGAGAATCCCCCGTGCGCATGCACCGCTGCAGTCAGCGGCTCATTGCACAGGGAATATCTCCTAAACTGTACAGGTTTAGGAGATATTTTTTTTTTACCTACAGGTAAGCCTCATTATAGGCTTACCTGTAGGTAAAAGTCAATTTTTGGACTATTCAACCGCTTTAAGGGTTAGACATTAATTATAAATTTGTCTTAGGTTTTGAGGTTATGATCCTTACAAGGCTAAAATATGATCAACAGATTCACATACATATGGGCATCCAGCTGTAGAGTTATTGGCTCTGGCGCTTTGCATACATCTGTGTTAATGCTCATGCACCAAAAACTGTGATTTTCTTCAGCACCAAATGCAGCATACAGTTATATATAGCTATCAAAAGGGCTAATGCAAAATTCAAGATGGAAAAAAATAAATAAAATACCTTCATAAAATTCTAACTAAAAACAAGAATAATAGTAATAGTCGCATCATAAGAGAATGTCTGCAAAAGCTTTAATGACAGATAATCAGAAAAAAGGAGAATCAGCACCAAGGAAATTAATGGACAATTGTGGATTTCAATTAAGAATGCTGCCGCTGAATACTAGTGAATCACTAGTAGATGACCAAAGAAAGCAAAAAAGCAGTGCAAATCTGAAAAAAATCCTACAATCTCATACACATTTCTACAGACTAGTAATGATGGACTCCTTACTATTAGCGCATATGAAACCAATTGCGCTAATAGTAAGACTGTTGAAATTTGTATGAGATTGTGGGATTTTTTCAGTTTTGCGCTGCATATTTTGCTTTAATAGTGACAGATAAAAATGAAATTTAAAGTGGTGTTTCCCCCTAAAAAATAAAAAAGGCATAAAAATCCTAAAAAAAATAATTGGAAAAACATTTTTTTTTTTTTACATACCTCTAAATGCCTGCTGCTATGGGATCCCTCATAGTCTGCCTCCTGCGTAGCCTAGGCTGGTGACATCACTTCCCCTCAGTGCAGGAAGGGCTCCCCCCAGTCATCTGGGACCTGTCACGTGTCCCAGATGACTGTGCAGCCAATCACGGCGTGCGGCGCCGCTCGCGCATGCACAGTGGGTGCCCGGCTGTGAAGCCACAGCCGGGTGCCCACATTTGCAATGCCGGCGCCGCTGAGCGGGTCGGGGGGCTCTCGGAGCTTCGACCCCCCACATCGCTGGACCCTGGAACAGGTAAGTGTCTGATTATTAACCGCTTCCTGACCGCCCACTGCATATATACGTCAGCAGAATGGCACGGGCAGGCAAAAGCACGTACCTGTACGTCCCCTTTAAATGCCTGCCCGTGGGTCGCGCGCGCCGCCAGCGGCGCGCTCGCGACCTGGTCGGGAGCTCCGTGACTCTGGCCGCGGGACCAGCGGACCCGATCGCCGCTGGTGTCCCGCGATCGGGTCACAGAGCTGAAGAACGGGGAGAGGTATGTGTAAACAAACCTCTCCCCGCGCTTCCTACTCTGCCTGTCATTGATTGGCTGTTCCCGGTCATCGGGAAAGCCGATCAATGACGTCAGACGTCAGCCCCGCCCCCTAATGTAAAAAAACACACACGTCACAGCCCATAACCCCTCCCCTCCCCCTAGTGGTTAACTCTTTCACTACAACTGTCATTTACACAGGAATCCATGCATTTAAATAGCATTGATTGCTGTATAAATGACAATGGTCCCAAAAATGTGTCAAAAATGTCCGATGTGTCCTCCATAATGTCGCAGTCACAATAAAAATCGCTGATCGCGGCCATTACTAGTAAAAAAAAAAATATTAATAAAAATGCTATAAAACTATCCCCTATTTTGTAAACGCTATAACTTTTGCGCAAACCAATCAATAATCGCTAATTGCGATTTTTTTTTACCAAAAATATGTAGAAGAATACGTATCGGCCTAAACTGAGAAAAAAAAAAAAAATTTTATATATTTTTTGGGGATATTTCTTATAGCAAAAAGCAAAAAATTTTGCATTTTTTTCAAAATTGTCGCTCTATTTTTGTTTATAGCGCAAAAAATAAAAAAAAACACAGGGGCGATCAAATACCACCAAAAGAAAGCTCTATTTGTGGGAAAAAAAGGACGCCAATTTTGTTTGGGAGCCACGTCGCACGACCGCGCAATTGTCAGTTAAATCGACGCAGTGCCGAATTGCAAAAAGGGGCCTGGTCCTTTGGCTGCCAATTGGTCCGGGGCTGAAGTGGTTAAAAGTCAGCAGCTGCAGTATTTGTAGCTGCTGACTTTTAATTTTTTTTATTTTAAAAGGGATACACCTCTTTAAGATAAGGTTTCACATAAACTCCTTTTTTCAGTTTTTCAAGAAACTTGTCACAAAGCAAAAGGCCATTTTGAGCATCTTCAAATGGGGGAAAAACGATTTTTGGACATCCCAGCATGAATACTAGATCCAAAGCAGGAGAATTCAATTCAGCTCAACTAAAAATAGCATTGCCCAAAAACCAACAGGCAACCAAGGAGTTATGCCAGCTGAAGCTTCTGACAAATAGATTCTACTCCATGACAGGTACCCTTTTAAATTAATTGGTTAGGATATAAAATATGGACGCTAACAAATTCCTGATGAAGCCGTTTTTAGGCGAAACATGTAGAAGCTCTTGGATTTAGGATTATACATGTGTGATTGCAGTATTATCAAAGTCATAAATAGGGATTGTGTGTATATACCTATGACTTTGAATACATTTGTACTTACCATTTTTTTTATTTTTTTGTGTGTTATATACTATTAAAGATTTGTATATTTTATATCAACGAAGTGTAGTGTGCGTCTAAAACTTGTACCCTTAAAACCCCATATCCTGTATCTCACTATTTTCTGCATACAATCAGGTTGCATCACTGTTGACGTATTCAGCAGCCAAAGATGCCAGCTGTCAGAATACAATAGGTGGCAGGATAAACTGCTCCATCCATACCTGCGGAGCTGAGTAAGAGGAATCTGGCCATGTATGGCTAGTTTTAGAAGGGGATGAAGCTCTATCCAATGCAATGAAAAAAGAGAAAAAGGTGGAAAGCTGCTTTATCGGCAAGAACAGATTTGTATCACGCTTAAGTGTTCATTAGGAACAATGAGTTTCCCAGCCAGCTTTGCATCGGAGATTTTAGTGTTTGCTTGTCAAATGACAACATCTCACTAATATTGGCTGGAATTTTAATGGCAATCTATCCTGATGAATATAATACACACTGATGACTTAATGAGAAGCATTCAAGATTAGAAAGATATGCAAAATAATAAAATGGGTACATAAAAATGACCGCATGCAATGCAGCATGAGAACAAAACATTGAATGAAAAGCCATAAAGTAGCAGTTTTGCTTCAATGATTTATTGGTTTCTGTCACCCTTGAATATGTACCCCTCTACTACCGTGTACTCCACCCTTATCCAACTACCAAGGCCCATGTAACGGTCCTTTCCCACAGGCGGGCTTACTCAGCGAGGGATCGATCCGTTGATCCCTGCTGAGCAGGCAGATGACAGGTTCCGTCTGCGCTTACTGTGCAGAGATGGACCTGTCAGAGCCCCGCTATTCTCTATGCCAGTGATGGCGAACATATGGCATGCGTGCCACAGCTGGCACGCAGAGCCATCTCTGTGGGCACACGAGAGGGTCCAAGACAGAGCTAGAGGTCTCTCTCGCCTCTCAGCCCCCCATCTCTCTGTTCCCCCCTCTATCGCACCCCTCTCGCTCTGTCCCCCTTCTTTTTCCCTGTTCCACCCCTCTCTCTCTCTGTTCATCCTCTCTCTCATTTCACCTCTCTCTCAGCATTTCTCTCACACCCCTCTCGCTCTGTCCCCCACCCCCCCGCTCTCTCTCAGCCCACCTCCCTCTCTCTGTTCCCCTCTCTCTCAGCATTTCTCTCACACCCCTCTCGCTCTGTCCCCCACCCCCGCTCTCTCTCAGCCCACCTCCCTCTCTCTGTTCCCCCTCTCTCTCAGCATATCTCTCGCACCCCTCTCTCTCTCTCAGCCCACCTCCCTCTCTCTGTTCCCCCTCTCTCTCAGCATATCTCTCGCACCCCTCTCTCTCTCTCAGCCCACCTCCCTCTCTCTGTTCCCCCTCTCTCTCAGCATATCTCTCGCACCCCTCTCTCTCTCTCAGCCCACCACCCTCTCTCTGTTCCCCCTCTCTCTCAGCATATGTCTCGCACCCCTTTCTCTCTCTGTACCCCCCTCTCTCTCACATACCCCTCTCTCTCTCTCACACAACCCCTCTCTTTTGCTTAGCCCCCCTTTCTCGCAAATTGCCATGTTGGCACTTTGCAACACAAAACCAACGTATTTATTTCAATTTGGGCACTTAGGCTCTAAAAGGTTCGCCATCACTGCTCTATGGGGAGATCAGATAAAAAACGAACTGCCTGTCAATTTTCATCCGATCCCATCTGCCAGACGGATGGAAAATAGGTTCACCATACATCTGGATTTTAAAAACAGGATGGGATCAGATAGCAGCGGGTGTCAGAGGACATGTCACTGCTGACATCCGCCACTCCATAGGAGTGAATGGCGTGTCCAATCAGGTCTGTTTGAAAAACTGACAGGCGGACCTGATCAGAAAACCTGTGTGTAAGGGGCCTTAGAAGTGTACATTAGCTCCTCCAGTCGCAGCTGAGCAGATCGGAAACCAGGTGAAAAACGGGCTAAATTCCCATGAAGCAAGGATGCTTTCCCCGTGTTTAATTGTACTGTCAATCACACAGTATTGTGTATTTATTGAGCACTGAACAATTTACTGCTCCTCCTAGCAAATTAACCACTTTAAGACCAGCCTAGTTTTGGATTTTAGGCGTTTACATGTTTAAAACAGGTTTTATTGCTAGAAAATTACTTAGAACCCCCAAACATTATACATTGTTTTTTTTCTAACACCCTAGAGAATAAAATGGCGGTCATTGTAATACTTTTTTTCACACCGTATTTGCACAGCGGTCTTACTTTTTTTGGAAAAAATTCACTTTTTTGAATAAAAAAAATAAGACAACAGTAAAGTTAGTCCAATTTTTTATATATATATATCGTGAAAGATAATGTTACGCCGAGTAAATTGATACCCAACATGTCACGCTTCAAAATTGCGCCCACTCGTGGAATGGCATCAAAACTTTTACCCTCAAAAATCTCCATAGGCGACGTTTAAAAAATGTCTACAGGTTGCATGTTTTGCGTTACAGAGGAGGTCTAGGGCTAGAATTATTGCTCTCGCTCTACCGATCGCGGCGATACCTCACATGTGTGGTTTGACCACAGTTTTCATATGCGGGCGCTACTCGCGTATGCGTTCGCTTCTGCACGCGAGCTCGTCGGGACAGGGCGCTTTAAAAATGTATTTATTTTTTTTCTTATTTTACTTGATTTTATTTATTTTTACACTGTTTCAAAAAAAAAAAAAAAAAAAATGGATCACTTTTATTCCTTTTACAAGGAATGTAAACATCCATTGTAATAGAAAAAAAGCATGACACGTCTTCTTAAATATGAGATCTGGGGTCAAAAAGTCCTCAGATCTCATATTTGGACTTAAATGCAAAAAAAAAAAAAAAAATTGTCATTTGAAATAATGACAACAGAAAAATGTTCCTTTAAAGAGGAAGTAAACCCTCGTTTACAACTTTAGCTTACAGGTAAGCCTATATTAAGGCTTACCTGTAGCTAACAAGGATATCTCCTAAACCTGCACGGTTTAGGAGATATACCTGTATTTGCATGTGCAGACGTCATGCGGCACATGCGCACTTGCGACAACTGAAGCAACGGCGCTATATGCCGATGCTTCAGTTGTTATATGCCGCTCTCGTGCGCATGTGCGTGACGGCATCGCGGCTCTGGCAAATCAAAGCGCCGGAGCCGCGATACCCGTAAGTCACTCCGGGAGAACATGTCGGCGGTCGGAGGGGGAAAAGAGGACCGATGCCGAGGCTTCGATCTCAGGTAAGTGATACATAATTAGCTAGTATGCTATGCATACTAGCTAATTATGCCTTTGTCTTGCAGGTTTTTTTTTTTTTCCCGTTTTTTTCAGAGGTATTTTGACGTCACTTCCGCCCTGCTATGGTATAGAGACGGGTGGGGGCCATCTTAGCCTCACTCGTCTCCATACCAAGGAAGTGACAGGACCCGATCGCCTCCGCCGCTACCGACGGCTCCGGTAAGCGGCGGAGGGCGCGGGAGAGGGGTGGGGGCACCTCTCCCACCGCTGATAACGCTGATCTCGCGGTGAATCCGCTGTAGAGACCACCATTATCGTAAACATGACCTGCGCCTGAAGAGATGGTATATCTCGGTTGTGGCAGACACTGCTGCCGTTACCGAGATATCCCTCTTCAAAAAAGGGAGGTACATCGTCGTGCGCTGGTCGTAAAGTGGTTAAGTGACAGCATTAATGTCCATCACTGCCCATTGTAGGACTATACAATATGATATTATAGTTCTGTAAATGCAAAAAAAAAAAAAACTAAAATATGGACTGATATCTAGCTGCCTCTTTTGGGAAAAGCCGAACGTTAAAATCAATATCACACAAATCAATTGGCTCTGCTAAGGTTGTTTCAGCTGTGAGAAAAAAAAAACAGGAAGAAGCCCAAGTAGACGTATCAGACCGGGAAAGGCTGCTTGGCAGACGCAGTGCTTTATTTTCTTTCATAAATAATAAAGCACTGCAAGGAAAAACATACCAAGTCATAAATCAAGCTGCTATAACCAATGGTCTATTTCATCAGTCTTCTAGAAAATTTACTAAGTTGATCCAGAGGAAACAGACAGCAAGAAAAAAAATTCCATAAAAAATGATTGGCGTCGTCAGGCAATGCTTGTCAAAGCCAACAAGGAAAGTGTTCAGCACACAATTAGGAAAATATTACAGAGGTTTTTAATGTGCGTCATGTTAAATCAAGGATCCACACTGACTGGATTGTGCAGCTCAAAACAAGATTTCCTTTGTTTAATATGTACCTGTCTTTTACCTAAAAAGGTCAGCCATTTTGTGGGTTGATTGGTATCCAGCTTACCAAGGCAACAGGAAATAATGACAGAATGTTTAATTGCCGTCAATGTCCCTGACGAATGCAGAGTAAGCAGCCGCAAACATCGACTGTTTACATGTCTCCCAGCACAGAATCCAGTCAGCAGGTTCAGTGATATTCACACAATGGAAATTGGTCACACAGAGTATGGATACTCTACACAAAATGACAGGGAGGACCACACACGGATCTACTGATCACACTGGACACCTCTGAGCGGATTTAAAGTAGAAATAAACCCTCCTATCATTTTCAGCCAAGGAAGCTGCCATCTTGGCCTCTGTTTAATCTTCAACTACCATGATGCTGCACATGTGATCAGTTATGACACCAGCCATTGGATGGTGTGACAGTTTGGTTACGAGTACAACCAATGTGACAGTTAGCATTTCCGGCATGCCAGGAATGTAACTGCTTTTTGAAACTATTAAATTGTTGGGTTTATTTCCGCTTTAATCTTTTATTAAATTTGACTGAAACCTGGCCAGGTTACAACCCTGTACATGACCAGTAGTGTATTTAGGTTTTGTGCTGCCCTAGGCATGACTAAACTCTTGCACCCCCTAATTAAAATATGACCCACCCCTTCCTGTCAATGCCAAACCCCTTGCTGTTTAAGACCCGCCCTAAAATTTTGAAGTGAGGACACTAGTTCTAAGGGCCTTTGGAGGGGGGGGGGGGCAATGGATTCCCTTAATTTGCATAGATTTCCTCTCACTTCCTATTTGGCTATGGGGCAGGTATTGAAGGGAAATCTCTGCAATGGGACAGGGATGATATCCAAAATGAAAAAAAAAAAAGTGTTGCCTATAGTTCTACTTTAAGCACAAATTTCTGATAATCTTATGGAGGGGACTAAGAAGATATAACCATGCCAATGGTGCAGCAGAAAACATAGCACAGTGAGGAGGTTTGTGGTCCAGGATGATAAGACAGGCAGCGGCGCCCCCCCCCCCCCCCCAACCCCAAGGTTGCAGAATGCCGGCCGCCCGCTTTATGGGGACGCTAGACCAGTGGTTCTTAACCTCAGTCCTCATTACCCCCCACCAGGCCATGTTTGCAGGCTTTCCTTTTCCCTTGCACAGGTGCTTTAAATCTAAGTCAATGGCTTGGTATTTTGGACAGCTATTTTATCTAAGGGAAATTCCCAAAACATGGCCTGGTGGGGGGTAATGAGGACTGAGGTTAAGAACCACTGCTCTAGACTAATTTGCCTCGCAGCCCATAAGACTGGCACTACACTAACAGTGTAGCATAAGCCGGCGGGGACTCTTTCCATGCTGCCCCCCTGCAAAGTGCTGTCCTAGGCCTCGGCCTTGCTGGCCTAGGCCTCGGCCTTGCTGGATAGGATACAGCGTTGTACATGACATCGCTGCTCTTTGGTTTCACCTGCTGTCATTCTGTAAAGAAAGGAGAGAAACATGGAGACTCCTATGGCTGATTCAGTCTTGAAAATTCTGGCTGCCAGACATGAGGCTTCAAGTGTATAAGTTAGGAGAACCTCCATATCCGCTTTCTGACCAGGCCTTTTCTGGAACGTTTAGTTTACAAGTTTTAGGCTGGATTCACCCTTGAGAACGCAGCGGCTCACAGCAGGAGTCCGCTGCGTCTCCATTCATTGTTTCAGGTCCGAACAGACCAAAAGACGCACAGGGCTCCAGTGCAAGTCGCACCGGAGATGTGTGAATTGGCTCCATAGAGAGCCGGTCATAATCTCCTGCTACGGGAATTAGACGCGGAGAAACCCGCATCAAATTCGCAATAGTGTGAACCCAGCCTAAATTTGTATTTTTTTGCTAGAAAATGACTTTGAACCCTCAAACATTATATATATATATATATATATATATATATATATATATTTTTTTTTTTTTTTTAGCAGAGACCCTAGATAATAAAATGGTGATCGTTGCAATATTTTATGTCACACTGTATTTGCACATCGGTCTTTCAAATGCAATTTTTGGGGAAAAAAAACACTAAACAAATTTTTAAAAAGACCCTAAAGCTAGCTCAATTGTTTTGTAAAAATGTGAAAGATCATGTCAAAAGAAGTAAAAGGAATAAAAAAAATGTCAGTTTCATACTTACCTCAGTGGATGCAGCATGGGTCCGATGATGCATCTGTCCCCCGGCGCCTCTGCACTGAGAACCGAGCGATTGAACACCGCCGATGGCTCGGTTCTCACAGCTCCCTGAAGGCTGCAGACTGACCGTCACAGTCAGCTCTGCTTCCTCCTCACTGGAGCGCTGAGCTATGTAGGGGCGGGGAGCGGCCGTCTCAGTCAGTAGCTCGCTGAGAGGCTGAGCCGGGTGTCAGTCCAGGCACCTGGCTGATCCAGACTCCGTGGTCGGGAGGACGCGGTGTCTGGACTGAAAATCGGTGATGTCAGCAGAGAGCGGACTTCAGCCTGCTCTCTGCTGAAAACGGGTCACAGGAGTGCAAAACGAACGAAAGAAAAGTACAGCCAAACAAGCTTTGACTATACTTCTGCTTTAAGCCAAGTAAATAGATACCCAACATGTCATGCTTTAATATTTTGCATGCTCATGGAATGGCGACAAACAAGGTACTGAAAAATCTCCATAGGCGTCGCTTTAAAATTTCTCCCGCCGCATCTAAAAGTGATCCTGCAGCAAAATCGCCGCTGTGACCACTTTTATCTTGTAGAGATTCGCCCACAGTACAAAACGATACAGAGTCATGGCAGCTAGCTGATGCTATAACTGTATTTAACATCCAACTAATGACGTAAATGTACTGTGGGCGATCGGCAAGTGGTTATTCTGGGTTATTGTGTGATATTTCTTGCACATTCAAATTTTTTTGCAATTCATTGTGCCTTATTCAAACTTAATTTTTTTTCTACTGAACCAATTATTGGAAAAGAAAATTTTGATGCCTGCATGTGTTGCTGACGATCAGGCTGTCTGGCTTTAAGACCTTGTATAAGTATGTAGATTTAGGGCTCTTTCACACGGGGCGCATCAGTGCTGATCCGCCCCGTGGATATCCGCTTGCTCAGCGGGGATCGCCGGAGCGATCTCCACTGAGCAGGAAGATGACAGGTCCGTCTCTGCACACAGCGCAGAGATGGACCTGTCAGAGTGCCGCTCTCCCCTATGGGAAATCGGGTGACGACGGACCGTAGAGTCCGTCGTCATCCGATCCGCTCTGCAGACGGATGAAAAAATAGGGTTTTCCTCCGTCTGCAGAAACGGAGCATAGTGGACAAGGACGAGATCGGGTGTCAGTGGATGTTTATCCGCTGACACCCGCTATCCCATAGGGATACATGTATGTCCGTTTTTCATCCGAAAACGGAAGGATGAAAAACGGACATACAGACCGTCCGTGTGAAACAGCCCATACTAAAACTCTAGCAATCAGAATCTGGTGCAGCTGTGCATGGTAGCCAATCAGCTTCTAAATTCAGCTTGGCTATAATACCTGAGGGTGGTTTCTAAGCAGAGTTGCACTAGATTTTGTACTCTCCAGTCGTAGTAAATAAACCCCATTCTGACTTCATTGGTTGCAAGATTGTGCCGAGTAAGCTAGTCAACAAGTACTGAAGGCAGAGCCTGACAACTGGCCGGAGGTCAACTATAATGTCCCCTAGACTTCTCTCTTGGCAGGTGTCTTGATAAAGCAGCATAGTCTTTTCCAATACTGCCCACCATATTTAAAGCTGAATTCCAGAAATTCAGCTACTTTAGAAAAACTGCAGGCCTACCATGAGTTATGTCTAATGAGGTGCCTGCTACTTTGTAGACTTATCTCCCTTATTCACATCTGACAGGTTTATTGTGCTCCAGCAATAGGACTTCCAGGAGCTCCAACACTGCTCACTGTGGTCTCAGTTCCTTCAAGAGAAGAGTTGCTAGAACTGCTATGCCTGCCCATCCCCTCCTTCTGCCCATTTACAGAAGCCTTTGTATTATGTGAACTCATTCACAAAATATAAAGGATTCTGTGAATGGGCAACAGAGAGGAGGGGTGGGCAGAGCTACTGTGGGCGCTTCCCTCGTCTCACGATCGCAGCATGTCCTCCGGGAGTGCAACAAACCTGTCACAAAGAAATAATAGGCATACATTCCGGAGGGGACATGTACCTGATTGAACTTAAATCATAGTGTGCCTGAACTTTTTGCTGAATTCCTGGTTTTCAGCTTTAAAAAAGGTATATACAATTCTTTATAGGTTGATGTAGTAACTGTGCAGCATAGGCGCTACAAAATAATTGCATCACCAAAAGCCTCCCAGTCCTCTCCATGGGAACAAAAAATGTGAGCACAGTGAATTGAACACTAACCGGGTTTAAGTAAAGTTACGTTTCTGTCTATGTTTGGTTTAGCACAGTCCTCAAAAGTTCCACTCGGGGGGCGTGGCCTGGACCGGCATGTGAGCAGCAGTGAGACTCACAGCTCCTCTCAAGGACCTTGCTTTTGATCCTCTCCCAGCAGCGATCCGCGGCCACAAAACGGCTTTCCTGAGGGATAACGACCCCCTCACCCTCCCGGACCACCCACCGGCCCTCTGCACTAGAGGGAAAGCTAAAAAACAGGAGGAAAGAATGCCCTCCGAAATCCAAGATGGCGGACCCGCGGCCCTGGCACAGCGCACACCGAGGAGCAGTGACAAGCTCAAAGGACCACTTGCAAAGAGCTCACAGAAGTCCCAGGGTAAGGAACACCCGAGGGATATGTTATTTTACACCCAGAAGCTGGGGGGACAGCAGGACAGGGACGCTGGGGGGTCTGCAGGGCCAGAACATGGACCTAACATTGGGACTGTGACACAATATACTCAGCACACTGCTAAAGGTGCAGATCCTGAAGCCCAGCATGTGCAGCCCCCCCTCCCCTCCCCTGACACTGAACATGAGGCAGCAGAGCAACCATCCCTTGCAGAAATCCTCAGAGCTGTACATGTGTGCACAGCCTCTGTAAACAATCTAAAAGAACAGTTTGGGGGCCTGAGAGAGGATGTCTCCCTGTTAAGGCAAGATATGCAGAAGATTAGGGAGCGCACAACGGCTGTGGAAAACAGAGTCAGTGAGATTGAGGACAGACTCCCACCAGTTGCTCGAGAGGCTCATGCGGCCCATCAACTTGCCAGCGACACATCCAAGAGAGCAGAGGATTTTGAGAACCGCCTAAGACGCAACAATGTCCGCATAGTAGGACTGCCTGAGAAAACAGAGGGCAGGGACACTACTGCCTTTGTGGAGACCTGGCTGATTGAGCTATTTGGCAAGGAGGCTTTCTCCCCCTTCTTTACGGTGGAACGAGCTCACCGCACACCGGGACGCCCGCCACAGCCGGGGGCACCCCCCAGACCTATCCTTGCCCGACTTCTGCACTATAGAGACAGAGAGGCGGTACTAAGAAATGCCCGTGAAAAAGCCAACATCATGGTGAATGGGGTCAGAGTGTCGTTTTACCCTGACTTTTCGGCCGAGGTGCAGAGATCAAGAGCCAAGTTCTCGGATGTAAAGAGGCGTCTGAGAGCTCTGCAGCTGCCCTATGCTATGCTCTACCCTGCAAAACTTAGAGTCACAGCAAACAGACAGTCACACTTCTTTGAACTGGCACAGGAGGCGGCAATGTGGCTGGACCGAAACGAGCAGGCCCTTCGTCACCGTGACAGAGAGGAAGAGGGAAGAGGACCCGGCTGAAACTTCCACTGATGATTATTCTCCGCTTGGGGGATTTTACCCCCCCCCCCCCCCCCCCTTTTTTTTTTTTCTCTTTTTCCGGTTTCTGTTTGTTGCTCACTTATTCTTCTTTGAAGCTGAGGAGGTTCCCCTTTAACCATTTGAGATCTATGCACACGTTTTCCGATCCACTGAATGCTGAGAGGTATGAGTCTATTGTTATTTTATCCATTGCCTCTGATGTTTTTGTTCATATGACGGCTCACATACTCTCACGGGAACCATCCTTACACCAAGCTGCTGGGAGACATTATACTGACCTGCATACAGTGAGCTATCTTGTGAAGAAGGCAAGAAGAAATGTTTTCCACCCCGGAGAGGGGTAACACACGACCGAAAGGTTCTTTTTTGTTGTTTTTAGGTTTTCCCCAGGAACATGCCATGTTGGCAGCCTGGGTTTTTGTATTTGCACATTTTTGTCGCTTGCACCGAACATGGTACCCACTAAGATGTACTTTGCAACTTAACAGTCTTGCACTAGCTGAATGCACTAAACTGATAGTAGACTACCCTGGCCCGGCTCCAGCCGTCTGGCTTTTTCATATACAGCCCTTACCCTTAGCCCTGGTCATACTGTACACCTCTACCGGTGCCAGATGCAAGATACGGCCCATACTGACATTATACGTGTTGATACCCAATGGCTGAAATACCAGTCGTATCCTGGAACGTGAGGGGTCTCGGATCCCCACTTAAGAGGATGATGATTTCTTCCTGTTTGAAGAAATACCACCCTTTGATATTGTGCATGCAGGAAACGCATCTGACCAAGGATACGAAAAGCTGTCTTAGATATGCATGGGTGGGAAAGGCATACCATTCCACTCATACCTCTTACTCCCGGGGTGTGAGTGTAATGATACATAACTCGATAGACTTCCAGGAAATTGATGTATGTATTGATGCAGAGGGCAGGTTTGTCTTCCTGCACTGTCGAGTGGGCATATTGTACTGTATTTTGGCATGTGTGTACATACCCCCACCATTCTCGGTGGCGGTGATTCGGCTGCTGCTGACCTATTTGGAGGGGAGGCCGGATCTGCCGCTATTGATAGTGGGTGACTTTAACTGCTGGCTGAGTCCCTGTATGGACAGACACCCGAACGCAGGGGTCTCTGCCACATCGAGGGAGTCGCCATTGCAGAGATTGATAACTGAAGTGGGGTGGACGGATATTTGGAGGTTGAAACACCCGGGGATTAGGCAATTTTCCTGCTTCTCCAAAACCCATGGCACGCTGTCGAGAATTGATCTTGCAGTGGGTAACCCGGCCATGCTCCCATCCATCTCAGAAGTGTCATACAGGCCTCGATCCGTATCAGACCACTCACATATGGTGATCAACTTGATTACATCCACCATGCCCACACTTCCAAGACCCCCATGGAAATTTAACGCCTTCTGGCTAAAATTGTTTCTGGCCCATGACGAGATGGAGCGGAGCATGGGGGAATTCTTGAGGAACCAGGAATTTGTTGACTCACCGGCTACACAGTGGGACGCCTTCAAGGCCTATTTGCGGGGACTGCTAATTTCTGAAATCACTAAGGTTAAAAAGAACTCCTCAGGGCTCAGAGAAGACCTTGAAAAACAGGTAAAGGCTCTGGAGGAGACATACGTCAGTACCCCAACAGAAGCTGCCAGGGAGGCATGGCAGTCGGCTCAATCAGCCTATGAGCGGCTGCTATCCTCCAAGGCGGAAAAAAAACTATTTTTCTCTAAACTGGCATTCTACGAGGAGGGTGAGAGTACGGGCCGCATGTTGGCTAGGATTGCCAATTCCCAACAACGAGCCCCGTCTATTGGTGCTATAAAAACGGCAGGGGGTGGGGTTGTCAATTCTCCCGATTTAATTTTAGCGGAACTGGCCGAGTTCTACGAGACTCTTTACCTCCCGACCGAGCAATATACACGACAAGAGCTTACAGATTACTTACAGGACATTGACTTTCCACAACTTACGACCGAACAGAGGAGGGCACTAGATGCCCCCTTCACCCTAGAAGAACTGCAGTACGCATTAGCGGAATTTCCCAACTGCAAGGCACCAGGGGCGGACGGGATACCCATGGAGGTATATAAGCAATATGCCGACACGCTCCTTCCCGGGCTTCTGGCAGTGTTTAATGAGGCCAGGGAGAGGGGAGCTTTGCCCCACTCCATGGCAACCGCTAACATAGTCCTCATACTGAAACCTGGAAAGGATCCCCTAGAACCTGGCTCGTATAGGCCTATATCTCTCTTACAGAGCGATATCAAACTACTAGCCAAGATGCTGGCGATTAGGCTGAACGGAGCCATCGAAAGCATCATACACCCTGACCAGGCTGGCTTCATGCCCAATAAATCGACGGCTGTCAATTTAAGAAGGCTATACCTGAACATGCAATCCTCAGCGCAAAATGTGGGACAGAGGGCTTTGCTCTCACTGGACGCTATGAAGGCTTTCGATAGCGTTGAGTGGGAGTACTTATGGGAAATTCTCGGGCGCTTCGGATTTGGCGCCCGTTACATCTCCTGGGTGCGCCTGCTATATCATAATCCACAAGCAGCCATTCGATCCTCAGGGGCAGTATCCAAAACCTTCACATTGGGTAGAGGCACACGACAGGGGTGCCCTTTGTCACCCCTGCTTTTTGCACTAGCCATTGAGCCCCTAGCTATAAAAGTAAGGGCCAACCCAGACATAGTGGGCTTTAAATATGGAGACGAGCAGGAGAAAATAATGTTGTACGCCGATGACACTATGATCCTGCTCGGAGATGTGGAGGGCTCTTTGACAGAGGTAATGGCCACAGTGGGAGACTTTGGCAGGTACTCTGGTTTGCGGATAAACTGGTCAAAGTCTTCCCTCATGTTAATAGATGAGGGGGGGACGCCCCCGTCGTCTAGTATAGTACCTACAACTACTAATTTTCGCTATCTGGGAATTCAGGTGACACCCAAAATTACCGACTATGGAAAATTAAATATAGCCCCACTGTTACAAAAGTTTAGGGACAGGATTAAAACATGGAATTCACTCTGCCTGTCGGTTGCAGGCAGGGTGAACCTAATAAAAATGATTCTCATGCCCCAACTGCTTTATGTGCTGCATAATGCCCCGACAGTAGTGACGCTAAAGACATTTAGGACTGTTAATTCTCTGTTCCGTACGCTAATCTGGAAAAACCGAGCACCTAGAATTAAACTAGAGCACCTCCAGCGCCCAAAAGACGCGGGGGGACTCGCCCTCCCGAACCCCTGGCTATATTATGTTGCCGCGCAGCTACAGCAATTAATAGGCACAATCCATGCGGATGCAGGAGAAGAGGGGGGGACCCGGGCCTCCTCAGAACTAGTGATGGCACACACAGTAAAAGGGGACTCAATACAGTCAGCTTTGGAATCTCAGGCATTTAGCAAACCTAATAAGCGCTACCCGACCTACAATCTTATCCAAAAGATTTGGAACAAAACTAGAAGTTTGCAGGGGGTGAATGGATACACAGACTTTAGCCCTGTCTGGAATAATGACTCATACCCAGAATTGGCCAAACTACAGCATGGCAAGCTATGGAAGAGCTATGGGATAGTTTACCTTAAGCAGATATTTCACAATGGGAACATGCACACCTTTGAAACTTTGCAGGAACAGTTTGGTTTACCGCACTCCATGAGATTTTACTATGTACAGTTAAAACATGCTATAACGGCCCAAAGCAGATCAGAAGACTGGGCCCTATGCCCGACTCCGGTCTTTAAAATGATTGCAAGGGCCACCAGTACTAAGGGGTTTATATCAACATGCTATAACATGCTACTAGGGAACTTTCTGGATAAACACCCCCTACGGATGCTGGCCAAGTGGGAGGGGGAGGTTGGCAGGCTTGACGGGGAGCAATGGGAGGAGGCCCTACAGGCGGTACTCTCATGCTCCCTGAATATATCACAGAGAGTTTCACAACTATATCTGCTGCTAAGAGTGTACTATACGCCACACAGACTGTTTGCTATGGGCTTGCGACCTACACCACTGTGCACGAGATGTAAGAGAGACCACGGAGATTTGATCCACCTTCTGTGGAGGTGCCCCAAATTACACCCCTACTGGACAGGGGTGGTGGATACCATAAACAGGGTATTTCAAATCTCACTACCTCCTGATCCAAAACACTGCCTTCTTAATGTGTTGGAGGAGCTAGAATGGGAGGAAAGCACGAGAGTGGCCACTATTAGATCCCTTTTCTTAGCAAGGAAATTAATAATGACTCACTGGATATCAGAAGACCCACCTACCCTTAAAGAATGGATCAACACAATGGGTGATATGCTTAGAAAAGAAAAGATAATTTTCCAACATAGGGGATGCGCCCAAAAATTTGAGAAATTATGGGGGCCGTGGCTGGATGTTCCGGGGCTTGCCCCGGTGGATCTAGTAATGGCCAGAATACTGGCTTAAGCACAAATATTGGTAGAAACTCAGAAATGCACATTGGGCTAAGCTTTTTAAGTATACTGTGGATGTAAGGGGCTGGAGCGGGCTGGCGGGGATTGGCGACACTGCTGTTAAAGGAAAGAAAATGTGTGCAACAACTGTTTACTATGACTGTAATGGTGAAGAGATAATGATGTACGTTCGGTGTATGCTTTTGTTTACTTTGTGCTAGTTTTTTCAATAAACTTGTTTTTTGGATAAAAAAAAAAAAAGTTCCACTCGCCTGCTCGCATTTTGCAAGTGGATTTTGAAGGCTGGTGAGCTATGGCTGCCAGGAGGGGGGACCATCATCGCCAGTAGGCGGGTTGTTTGGGAGCCGTTCTCCCAGCGATCGGAGGAAAAGAGAGGAGAGCCGCCAACCGGATGATCAGAGCACCAGGAACAGAACAGCTTTCATTTCAATAGCTGTATGTTCCCCGCCACGCGCCGTCACACACAGCCCCTCCTCTTTGTCCGGGCACTTTGATAGACAGATCACCCGTCCAATCCTGGGATGGGTGATCTGTCTATCAAAAGTTCCCCAGACAAGGGGGAGGGGCTGTATTTGATGGCGCGTGGCAGGGAACACACAGCTTTTGAAATTAAAGCAGTTATGTTCCCGGCGCTCTGATAATCCTGGCGGTGGCTCTCCTCTCTCTCTTCCCCTGCACAGGTAGGCTGCATTGGTGGCACAGGTTGAGTTGGGGGACACGGGCAGGCTGCATTGGCAGACACAGATAAAGTTGTTAATATTTATTTTTATAACTTAATTCTGCATAAAACATTTAAGTGCCATTTCATGAGATAATTTATGAGAGTGTGTTTAGGGGTGGTATTAGGGGCGGGGTAGGGGTTGGGCGGGGAAACTGGTGGCGAGTAACCCTTGAGACCTGGCTAGTAGTCCAGGACTTGAATCTGGTGATTCCAATGAAAAATACTAATAAAACCATGAACTTGGGTACTTTAGGAACCCATTTATAAATGTATACACTCAAGAGTCACACAACTTTCACACAGGAGTCACACTTTTTTCCCAACTGAATCCAATTGGAAAATGTGCACATCTTGGGTGAAAGTTGTGTAAAAATGTTATGAATAGACCCTTTAATATATTAAAAACACATAACTTGTTCATATAGTGCCAATAATGTCCACAGCTCTTTACCAATGATTTCAGTCCTTGACCCTGAAGAAGTTGACAGTCTATTGTTCCTAATGCAGACAAACCAACACCTGGGTGGATTTGGTGGGACTTGTAAATATTATTATACACCGAGGATGGAGATGGAGCACCAGAAGAACGCTAGTCCTGCCCTGGTAACTGCCCTAGAGTATAATTACATATATACCCTATAGTATTTAAAATAAACCCATCATGATATAAACCTGTTACTATCATTACAGGTTTTAAAAGTTGCTGGATACCCTGGCTGTCATCATACTACGTCACCAGTTACCGTATTTATCGGCGTATAACACTCACCCCAAGTCTAGGAGGGAATTTTAAGGAAAAAAACGTTTTTAAAGTTAAAAAGCTTACATGTAAATGCCCATCAATGCAGCCTTATCAGTGCCCATCTGCAGCCTTGCACAGCGTCCATCTGCATGCTTGTCA
This sequence comes from Lithobates sylvaticus, assembly GCA_028564925.1. NCBI lineage: Eukaryota > Metazoa > Chordata > Amphibia > Anura > Ranidae > Lithobates > Lithobates sylvaticus. The sequence goes on from CM053033.1 coordinate 43,295,082, forward strand.
GTGTCATTTTCAGCCTTGCCCAGGCTGCAGTTAAACTGCAGTAACATATCAGTGTCACTGCAGTTTGAAAATGCCACCGCCGAGATACACAGAGCCAGTCCTGTGTATCTCGGCTCTTCTCGGCTCCGCTTGTAGTCCCGCCCAATGATGGACATAACACAGGTCCAATGGCAGAGCCGAGCGCCGCCCATATACATACAATAGCGGAGTGTACTCGGCTAGGTTCGGATAGCTCTGCTCACAGTCACGCCCAGTCCCTGTGTTATGTCCATCATAGGGCGGGACTGGGCGCCACTGTGAGCGGAACTAGCCGAGGATAGCCGAGTACACTCGGCTATTGTATGTATATCGGCGGAGCTCGCTCCTCCGCTCACAATCAGCCGGGGATCGGCGTATAACACGCACCCACGATTCTCCAGGTTTAAGAGATAAGAATATGAATACCGCTCTAAGTCTGGAGGCAAAGTGATGTCCACCCTGATTCGGTACAGCTGGTTCAGGCTCTGCTCACAACAGAGAGGAAAAAGAGAAATCTGTATGGCCGCACATCAGCAAAAACGTATTTATTAAGCGAAAGATAAAATCCAAAGTAGTGACATCTCATGCGATACAGCAAAACAGCAACAGTAGCTTACGCGTTTCACACCTCAAAGGCGCTTAGTCATAGCTATTAGTGCGGCCATCCAGATTTCTCTTTTTCCACCCACGATTCTCTCCTGATCTTAAGGGGGAAAAAGTGCGTGTTATACGCCAATAAATACGGTAGTAGATCACTAATGCCAAAGAAATGCCAATGGGAGATTCATGGGCTGCATACATCATCTTGATAGGACAGCCAGGGAACTAGCAACTTGTAAAGGCCGTCAGCAATGGTCACCATCATATTTCTTTTATACAGGATTACTTTATTTTGTAATTTTAAATGTAAAAGTCTGAAATGTAAAAATTCTGTATTCTGGAGAACATTCCCAGCTGGCGAAGCACATACATCCTTCACAATAATCAGCCTGAAGCCATTATTTACACCGATGATGATGATGATGAGGTGTGAACTGAATTAATATGGAGAAGTGAATGGGTAGGCTGCATTAACATGGGTCTAAATCTACAAGCATGCACTAACAGATATAAAATAGAGGGGTAGAACTTGCCACCTGCTCGACCTCCGTTTCTGAATGATAGCCATTGTGTTCATCCTGAATCTCCTGTGTGCATGAGGCAGCGATGGACAGGATGGAGGCAATAAGAGAGAAATAATCATGCAGACAACAGGTAAGAGGACAGGTTACACAGATTAAAAAGACATTTAAAGACCATCAAATACTCAGCATCTCAACAGGATTAACTCAGTATACAGCAACGCATGCAATGGGCAGAACAGAGGGAAACATGGCAAGCAGATTACCATAAAACTATTGGAGTTCTTGATCACCTCGAGGAGGCCAGAACAAAGGCGGCCATGTCACGTCCTAAAATCTGCATTTCCCAGGTATTTATTTCAATCAAAGAAACCACCAATAGGAATGTAACACATGGAGTTTCAATAGAAACTGGAGTTCCCAAGAGATTAAAAAAAGGGAAAAAATAAAAAAGCCAACATGGGTTTCAGCCCGTCAGCAACCGAGCCAAATAGCGATTGGTTGCTGGCAAGCTGAAACCCATGCCGTGGTAACCCATTTTGATATTTAAAGCCGTATTAAACCCAAAAGAAAACATTATATTGCAGTTTGCCAATTCTTAGATGTGATGGCTGCATTCATTTTCTCTTTCTTCTACTTTCACCACGTGATCTGGCCAGTAATTCTGTTGCTCTTCAAATATAAAAGCTCCCTTGCAGATTACATCAGTTTACAGGAATGAGACAAACCATTTAACACTGGCAGGGATGCTTACTTTTATTTATTCATGTACCATATATACTGGAGTATAAGCCGAGTTTTTCAGCACATTTTTTTTGTGCTGGAAGTGCCCCCCTCGGCTTATACTCGAGTCAAGCACTTTTCTGCAGCAGAGAATGACATTTTCCGACCCGACTTTGGGGCCCCATATCTCGGTGCCACTTGGTGCTAGGAACCCCACTGCAAACCCAGTGGAACTAGCACCACAACATATCCAAATTTGGGGTTCCTAGCACCAAGTGGCCCCGAGATATGGGGCCCAAAAAGTTGGTTCGGAAAATGTCATTCTCTGCTGCAGGAAAGTGCTTGACATTTTCCAACCCGAATTTGGGGCCCAGTATCTCAGGGCCACTTGGTGCTAGGAACCCCAAATTTGGAGTGCAAACCCATTGGAACTAGCACTACAACATATCTGGAATTTAAGGGTTCCTAGCACCAAGTGGCCCCGAGATACGGGGCCCCAAAGTCAGTCAACTGTGTCCATCTGCAGCAATGTCATTTCGGGACCCTTTGGGTCCAGAGACTGCAGCTAGGGGGCATCTAGGAACCCTTAACTACAAAGTTTGAAGTTCGGGGGACCTATGGCTGCAAATGGGCACAGCGAGGCATGCAAGTGGGCATTGTTGACCCTCTTTTCCACTTACAGTAGCTGCGCATTTCTCACCCTAGGCTTATATTCGAGTCAATATGTTTTCCCAGTTTTTTGTTCTAAAATTAGGTGCCTCGGCTTATATTTGGGTCGCCTTATACTAGAGTATATACGGTAAATCCCGTACATTTATCCCCAAAAAACAAAAAAACAAACACTTTGCTTTAATCGATTATAAAGTGTGAGCTGGAGCTTAGCTTCAATTTGTTAGTGTATTTAAGTCTGCTAGTACATTTAACACGGGGTAGGGGCACTCCAATACAGGAGAGGCATTAGGCAGCCCATACATTTCGATCAATAAGGGGGTTGAATGAAAAAAAAAGATCCGATTTCAACAAACGCCATCCTAATCCCAATCCTTCCCACTGCTATTCGATTCTGAAAGAGGGGAACCTTCCCGGCTATCAGAATACAATGATCAGTGTTGCCGGCTATAGCTGGTGGCACTGATCATTTGGGAAAAATCTGACAGACTGGTTTTACACAAGTCCATACATGGATCGAAATTCAGCCAGTTGCTGGACTGACCGATCCCATGTATGGACTGCTTTACTGACCAGATCACCAGGTGAAAGCAGAGGGGGGAAAAAAAGCCTAAAAAAAGAAAAACAAAAAACACATCTGATTGGTAAGCTGCAATGCAGTACATTTTTGGCTTTAGATTTAATACCGTATAATGTCAAATGTTAGGTTTAAATTTTGGATAGATCAGAAAAGGCCAGGGTAGTTTCTGGGGAGATTTCCGCTTATTTCTTGTCAAAGTTACATTAGAAAAAAAATAAAAAATAAAATCGCTTTTAACTGGGACACAGACAACAAAAATAGAAACCCAAAGAGGTCCTTCCATGTGCCCACAGTACTAAGTGAAGTGTTTTACTGCTGCCCATGTCCCTGTTAAGATTTCCTATAATTTCTGTTTCAGTGAATACCGTTTTTTGAGACCGATCATGAAGAAAATCCTCTCCCAGTGGGGGCACAAAGAGATTCAATATTTTCCCACAAAAATGTAAGAAAATCGTACTAGAATTACGCTTTAACCAATCGAAGACCAGCATGTTAACCCCTCTTCCTGTTGAGGCCATTTTTCTGGTTTCAGCACTGTGATACTTTGACTGACAAATACTCTGCCGTGCAACAATATACACAAATTAATGTGATATTTTTTGAGAAAGAGCTCCATTCCCAACACCATTGGGTTTTAAATTTTGGAGAAAAAAAAAAAACCCTATTACTTTCTGTTATACAACACTGCACATAATTACTCTTTATAAATGTAGGCTAAAATGTATCCCGCTTCTTTTCCCAAATAAGTAAGTCTACAAACTATGGTTTATACCGTATATTTGAAATGTATAATCCCTGATGTTTTCACTGTCCATCTTATTTATTGAAGCCCTAAAATACAATGTCCCCTTTTTGGAAAGTAAACCCCCGAAGATATTTTGTAAGAAGCATTGTGAGAGTTTTTTTGAAGTACCGTATATACTCGAGTATAAGCAGAGTTTTTCAGCACATTTTTGTACTCGAGTCAAGCACTTTTCTGCAGCAAAAAATTACATTTTCCGACCCGACTTTGGGGCCCCGTATCTCGGGGTATCCCAAACCCAGTGGACCTAGCACTACAACATATCCAAAGATGGGGTTCCTAGCACCAAGTGACCCCGAGATACGGGGCCCCAAAGTCGGTCAACTGTGTCCATCTGCAGCAATGTTATTTCTGGACCCTTTAGGTCCAGAGACCCCAAATTTTGTGTGAAGCTAGGGGGCATTTAGGAACCCTTAACTACTAAGTTTAAAGTTTGGGGGACCTATGGCTGCAAATGGGCACAGTGAGGCTGCAAATGGCCATTGTTGACCCTCTTTTCCACTTACAGTAGCTGCGCATTTCTCACCCTAGGCTTATACTCGAGTCAATACGTTTTCCCAGTTGTTTGTGGTAAAATTAGGTGCCTCGGCTTATATTCGGGTCGGCTTATACTTGAGTATATGCGGTAAATGAAACTTTATTTTATTTACATTTTTTTCTGACAAACAACATGGGCGAACGTAAAAAGTAGACACCAAAACACACCCAGCTACTCATCCAAAGTCTCACACATATCACGTGTGTGAGACTTTTTTGCACACAGAAGGGCCCGAATCCAAGGAGCACCGTTAGACATTCAAAGAGCGTAAATTACACATCTGATTTCCTGATTACCCATCACAATTTGAGGCTCGGGAGTGCCAGGAAAGCTAAAACACCCAAAAAAAGACCAGTTTTTTGTAAAGCAGACTTTCCTCCCCCAATGTATTTTTAAGAGGCATTGCGAGTAATTTTTTTTTTGACACACATTTTTGAAAAATGAAATAAAAAATAAACTACTTTAATAGAAAGTTGTAAGTAAGATATTTCTAACACATAGCATTGGCATTATTAAAATTACACCCCAAAACACATTTAGCTATTCCTCCAGAGTATGGAGATACCACAATGTGAGACTTGATGCCTTGTCACATGGGGGGCCCAAAATCTAAGGAGCACCTTCAGGCTTTCCATAAGCATAAAATAGGCATCTAATTTCCTACCACATTTTTGGAGGCCCTAGAATGCTGGGGCAGTAGAAAAACATGCAAAATAAGCCCATTTGAAAAGTGGTCACCCCAACACTTGGTGACAGCGTGCCTGACAATCTCAGCAGGAAACCTCTTCATCCTTCAAACCAGAGGTGGTCATTCATGAACAGTGGCTTTCTAAAGGATTATACTCCAAATCTAAAATCGGACTGAAATCTTTCTGCTGCTCTTTTGAATCATACTAATAATTTTTTTTTTTTTGTTTACAAACTTTTTTATTGGAGAATCATACTAATAATTTAAAACTCAATCTCGCAGGTATACATTTTTTGGTGCTGGGTTATATTGGTAATATGCAACACCAATACTGGTGTGGCTGATGATCATGACAGAGGTGCTGATTACTAGAGGACGCTGGTACTGGAGTGGCTTGAGACAAGGACACTGGTGCTAGCATACACTGGAATTAGTTAACACTGGTAATGGCGGCAATCAGGACACTGGTGTTGGCTTGCACTACTACTAAGGCCCCTTTCACACTTATACGACTTGTCCTACGATTTGGGACTGCAAAGTAGCATGACAAGCCGTTCCCCATGATTTCCAATGACAGCCATTCATATTAGTACGACTTCAAGTCGTTCCGACTTCAAAAGTAGTCCCTGCACTACTTTGGTCCGATTTTGATGCCACTTACACAGGCATTCCTTGAAATCGCGGCAAAATCGCGACTTTGAAGTCGCACAAGTGTGAAAGGGGCCTTAGTGACACTGAGAAGTGTTCCTGGTGACCAGAACAATAGTGCTGGGTTGGTATCTGGTAACACTGGTAGTCGTGCAGCTGCCAATCGGGGTGTAACTCTCCCTTTCCTTTCAAGGCCAATCAGTATGTGAGAGGAAAGAGAGCCGACTTCAAGCTTGCCTTTGTTTACATTTTGTGATGCTGTCATTGGTCACAGCTATCATGTGGTGCAGAGAGTTTCATTCCAGTGTCACTTTCAGCAAACCTAACCAGTAAAACACAAATCTATCAAATCACTAAAATAGCATAGTAAGGCTGTCCATACATTTAACAATTCTCTTGTAATTTTCCTTTCGATTTACCAAAACCATATAAATTATATGGAGGACAAACCTTAACACATTAAGGCCCCTTTCACACTTGTGCGACTTCAAAGTTGCGCGATTTTACAGCGATTTTGGCGCGATTTCAAGGAATGCCTGTGTAAGTGGCATCAAAATCGGACCAAAGTAGTGCAGGGACTACTTTGAAGTTGGAACGACTTGAAGTCGTACTAATATGAATGGCTGTCATTGGAAATCATGGGGAACGACTTGTCATGCTACTTTGCAGTCCCAAATCGTGGGACAAGTCGTACAAGTGTGAAAGGGGCCTAAGGCTGGGTTTCCCCACATCCAATTTGCATGCCAGCCAAGTTTGTCCAGCTCACACAGGTCCAGGTTGGCTGTGAAGCAGACTGCAAAGGGGTCCTGTGCGTGTTTGGGTGCGGATCAGGTGGGAATTCAGGCAAAAATTCAGACCTGAATCGCACCTGAACCAGTGAACAGACACACATTGGACCCTGGGCACGAACCTGCGGCTGCACATGTGAACTCGGCCTTACGCAATCCCGTTGTTATACAAATTTGGAAAAACAAAGGCATAACTGTAAGGGCTCTGTTTCCACTACTGTGAGTTGTTGTGCAACTTGACACATGTGAAGTCGCATGACAAGTCAAAATTCATGTATTTCAATGGTCCCCGTTCTAATTGGTGCGACTCCAAAAAAGGTTTTTGCAGTACTTTGTTCCAACTTCGGTTCGACTTGTTCTCGCATGGTTCTCACCGGTCGCATGACATTACATCAAAAAAAATCGTATTGCAAAGTCGCACTGTAAATCGCAAGACTTTGGGGGCGCAATAGTGGAATCCTAGCCTAAGAGAAGAGTGTACACTCACATTTCCGGTTGTCCATGCTGCTGATGAGATGAGAAATGATCTGCTAAAGTCCAAAGGGAAACCACTTCTGGGAATCTCAATCTCCCGAGTCCCCCGCAGCTCTGATCGGTGTATATAGGCTGTGCTATTATTCAAAATTTTAGTCCAAACAGTAAAAATAGATCAGGATATAAAAGAACCCTTACAAACATATTCCCTCTGAAAACATACCCCATGGCCATGGCCTTACAGGTTATTAAAGGGTGAATACTGTAAAAGGAATTGTGTAAATTGGATTTGATCAAATATCTACGTGGTTTGCAAACAGCCATACGTTCCGCCATTCTCAAACAGCTGGAACCAGGATGAGAACATCTGCTTCAACAGATGGGCAAAATGAGGCTTACTAAATAGGCAACCAGTTGGTAAAACATAAGACTCTTGGCTGGAAGAGGCATTTCACAGTAAGCTCTGTGGAGTAGTGAAACAAGACCGGAAGAAACACTACAGTTACTGTGTGCTGATGTTTTGTATCCAACAGATAGAGAACAGCAGCTTCTTACATTAAAAAAAGATGTCTCTGTATAAAGCTGATCCCCAGGCTACCAATGAAATACACTATAGAAATGTATCTATGGGAGCCAATAGATCTGCCAAAAGATTTGTATTTCTGTCAATTCAGACCTAAGATTTGTACAGCCCTGCCAGAAAGCACAGCCAGGCCAATGGCCTGACTTTTTTGTTTTGCTGCAGTTAAAGTAGATCTAACCCTAAATAGACAACGCTTACCACTTGCCGACCGCCGCATGTACATATACGTCGGCAGAATGGCACGGCTGGGCAAATGGGCGTACAGGTACATACCTTTGAATTTGCTGCCGTGTGGTCACTTGCGCGCCGCCGGCGGCACGCACGACCCTGCCGCGAGATCCGTGAGTAGGATCATGGGTCCCGCGGACTCGATGTCTGCGGGGATACCCGCAATCGTCTCAGAGAGCTGAAGAACGGGGAGATGCTAATGTAAAACAAGCATCTCCCGTTCTGCCTAGAGACACTGTCACTGATCATAGCTCCATGTGATCGGGAGCTAGGATTAGTGATGTGTCACCTGCTGCACGCACGACCCTGCCGCGAGCAGGATCGCGGGTACCGCGGACTCGATGTGTGCCGGGAATACCCGCGATCGTCTCATGGAGCTGAAGAACAGGGAGATGCTTATGTAAACAAGCATCTCCCCCCGTTCTGCCTAGTGACACTGTCACTGATCATAGCTCCCTGTGATCGGGAGCTATGATCAGTGATGTGTCACACGTAGCCACGCCCCCTAACAGTTAGAATAACTCCCAAGGACACACTTAACCCCTTCCTAGCCAGCTAGTGGTTAACCCCTTCACTGCCAGTGTAATTTTTACAGTAATCAGTGCAATTTTATAGCACTGATCGCTGTAATGACAATGGTCCCAAAAATGTGTCAAAATTGTCCGATGTGTTCGCCATAATGTTGCAGTCGCGATAACAAAAAAAAAATTAAATAGCAGATCGCCGCCATTACTAGTAAATAAAAAAAAAAAGATAAAAATTCCATAAAACTAACCCCTATTTTGTAGACGCTATAACTTTTGCGCAAACCAATCAATAAATGCTTATTGCAACTTTTTTAACCAAAAATATGTAGAAGAATATGTATCGGCCTAAACGGAGGGGAAAAAAAAATGTATATATTTTTTGGGGATATTATAGCAAAAAGTAAAAAATAATGTGTTTTTTTCAAAATTGTCGGTCTATTTTTGTTTATAGCGCAAAAAATAAAAACTGCAGGAGTGATCAAATACCAGCAAAAGAAAGCTCTATTTGTAGCGAAAAAAAGATATCAATTTTGTTTGGGAGCCACGTCGCACGACCGCGCAATTGTCAGTTAAAGCGACGCAGTGCCAAATCGCAAAATTTGCTCTGGTCTTTGGCCAGCCAAATGGTCCGGGGCTTAAGTGGTTAAAGTGGTTGTAAACCTCAGACATGAAATATGAACGAAGAATATCCCTCTATAGTATGTGCCTCCTGATGAATTTTCCAGACACCAACAGAAAAACGGTGACGGGGGGAGGGATCTCCAGCTGATTGACAGCTCTGTTCCTGTGTGCTGTATGAAGAGGGGGGTGTGTCCCTCGTGTGCTGTATGAAGAGGGGGGTGTGTCCCTCGTGTGCTGTATGAAGAGGGGGGTGTGTCCCTCGTGTGCTGTATGAAGAGGGGGGTGTGTCCCTCGTGTGCTGTATGAAGAGGGGGGGTGTGTCCCTCGTGTGCTGTATGAAGAGGGGGGGTGTGTCCCTCGTGTGCTGTATGAAGAGGGGGGGTGTGTCCCTCGTGTGCTGTATGAAGAGGGGGGTGTGTCCCTCGTGTGCTGTATGAAGAGGGGGGTGTGTCCCTCGTGTGCTGTATGAAGAGGGGGGTGTGTCCCTCGTGTGCTGTATGAAGAGGGGGGTGTGTCCCTCGTGTGCTGTATGAAGAGGGGGGTGTGTCCCTCGTGTGCTGTATGAAGAGGGGGGTGTGTCCCTCGTGTGCTGTATGAAGAGGGGGGTGTGTCCCTCGTGTGCTGTATGAAGAGGGGGGGTGTCCCTCGTGTGCTGTATGAAGAGGGGGGTGTGTCCCTCGTGTGCTGTATGAAGAGGGGGGTGTGTCCCTCGTGTGCTGTATGAAGAGGGGGGTGTGTCCCTCGTGTGCTGTATGAAGAGGGGGGTGTGTCCCTCGTGTGCTGTATGAAGAGGGGGGTGTGTCCCTCGTGTGCTGTATGAAGAGGGGGGTGTGTCCCTCGTGTGCTGTATGGAGAGGGGGCGTGTCCCTCGTGTGCTGTATGGAGAGGGGGCGTGTCCCTCGTGTGCTGTATGGAGAGGGGGCGTGTCCCTCGTGTGCTGTATGGAGAGGGGGCGTGTCCCTCGTGTGCTGTATGGAGAGGGGGCGTGTCCCTCGTGTGCTGTATGGAGAGGGGGCGTGTCCCTCGTGTGCTGTATGGAGAGGGGGCGTGTCCCTCGTGTGCTGTATGAAGAGGGGGCGTGGCCCTCGTGTGCTGTATGAAGAGGGGGCGTGTCCCTCGTGTGCTGTATGAAGAGAGGGCGTGTCCCTCGTGTGCTGTATGAAGAGAGGGCGTGTCCCTCGTGTGCTGTATGAAGAGGGGGCGTGTCCCTCGTGTGCTGTATGAAGAGGGGGCGTGTCCCTTGTGTGCTGTATGAAGAGGGGGCGTGTCCCTTGTGTGCTGTATGAAGAGGGGGCGTGTCCCTTGTGTGCTGTATGAAGAGGGGGCGTGTCCCTTGTGTGCTGTATGAAGAGGGGGCGTGTCCCTTGTGTGCTGTATGAAGAGGGGGAGTGTCCCTTGTGTGCTGTATGAAGAGGGGGAATGTCCCTTGTGTGCTGTATGAAGAGGGGGTGTGTCCCTTCTTTCCAATCACCTCTCAGAGCTCTCGGCCCCCTACTTTTCAGAGCGGAGAGATCCTGTGTAAATTCTGCACTTTGAATGGATGAAGGGGAAAGAGGGCTATAGATAGACAGCTACAGCTTATGTCTCTGTGTATCACCTGAGGCCAGTCACTGCACGGGGTATAGGTGAGGGTTAACAACCACTTTATTTCATTAAAGCACTATGTGTTGTCAACAATTTCCATTTTCATTCCTTATTGTATCTGATCTCCTCCATCCTTTTATCCGCTTCCTGCTTCCATGTACTTACTCCAGCATCAGCCAAGGTTTGGTCACTCCTGTGCAATGCATTGGGGTGCCGTTCACAATGCACAGCACAGAGCCGGGCACTGCCCCACCTTTCCACAATGCAAATATCTGAATGGACTCTTGATGATATTTTTAGTGAATAAATATCTGCAACAAGCTCAAATTTACAGAGAATCAGTCAGGAATGGGCAAATGTAAGAATCTCAATTGCCACTCCTAAATTGTTACAATAGCCCAGTCTCAACTCTCAGGTCTCATTTACATGTGTGGCTTTACTGCCGCCCCTTTGAAAAGCGATTCACAGTGGACATTTTACTGGTGGTGATATGTTGCCTGCTCGCCACCTGCTTTATCCCTCAAAATGCGGAAGTACTGTGTGACAGTACTGTCCTGCATAGGCCACATGTGGCATAGCATCATGGGTGTTGCATGGGTACAGCCCTGAGGAGCTGTATTGCTTTGTTTAGGTGGGCAGTCATGGGGCAGTAAAACCTTAGCTTAGCCGCCTGCTTTTACTGACCCCATGTAAACAAGCCCTCCTGCCAGCATAGAAATGGCAGCTCAGCGAGAGGCTGTAGGCCCCCCACAGAAGCGGACCCGTCTCCTGCTTTAGTTCAGGGCTGAGAAGGGATACTCGGTCCCTGCTGCTGAAGGAGGACAACACTGTCACATAAAGCTTTTACTTTCCATGTGATACAGACAGACAGACAGACAGACAGACAGTATTTCTTATATACAGGCAGTTTCCGAGTTACAAACATCCGACTTAGAAACGGAGGGAGACAACAGGAAGTGAGAGGAAATCTACCCCTAGGAAGGGAAATACACTGCTGTAAGAGTTATCATGGGACAAAGGTGTCTCCACTGAAGCTCTATCACCAATCCTTGTTTCCATAACAACCCAAAATGTTCAAAATCTAATTGCCACAGGGACAGGAAGTGAGGTGAAATCTTCTGAACAGGGATACAGACAGCAAAACAAACATTACAGGGGTGTTAATCCTCCCCTATTCTATCAAAAAAAAAATGTACCTGTTCCAGCTTGGTGGCAGACTACGAGGGACCCCCTAGCAACAGGCATTTAGAGGTGAGTAAAACATTTTTTTTTTCCCAATTATTATTTTTTTTATGATTTTTAAGCAATTTTTTTTTTGTGGCAACACCACTTTAAAGTGGTTGTAAAGTCACTAGTCACAAATCCTGGTTGTGTTACAGGAATATATACTGTGCGGTATCCGTGTTTTAAAAAAAGGTATGCCGCAAAATACCTTATTTTACAGCGCCGCTATGCGGTCATGTGGCCTCCCGGTCCTCTCCTACCCCGATCTAAGAACGACAGTGGGAGGGGCTAAGATTCCTCATTGATGTCAGGCGGGAGGAGAGTGGCGGGAAGTCTAGTGAGTGCACAGCAGCACTCTGAAATAAGGTATTTCGCTGCATAACTTTTAAAACACAGATATGGCATAGTATAGCTTTCTGTAAAAGAGGGGCTTCCAGGATTTGGGATTAGTGATTTTACAGCCATAGCGGCGCAAGGGGGGTGGAAGAGACAGCTCACATACAGACCCCCGAGCTGACAGGCAGGGAGGGAGGGGGGAAAGGGAGAGCAGAGGGATGATGGAGGCATGTAAACTGACCACAGTATCATGGATCAGCAGCCATGATTACGGTAGTCAACACACTAAGGGGGACACAGGAACAGGCAGGATTAACCGGGTATTTTACAGCATAGAGAGGGGCAAATGACACTGCATCAGCACTATGCTTGGAACAGGATCTTTTTTTTTTTTTTTTTTTTTTTTTAGGCTTACAACCACTTAAAGAACAAACCTACAGAACCTCTTGTTTGTAACCCGGGGACTGCCTGTAACAGGTTTTGGAGTGCCTGCTATCAGGCGAGACGATGGCCTTACACTCCTGCTGTAACAAAGAAAATAATAAGTAAAAAACCTACCGTATATACTTGAGTATAAGCCGAGTTTTTCAGCACATTTTGTTTGTGCTAAAAGTGCCTCCCTCGGCTTATACTCCAGTCAAGCACTTTTCTGCAGCAGAGAATGACATTTTCCGACCCGACTTTGGGGCCCCGTATTTTGGGGCCACTTGGTGCTAGGAACCCCGAATTTGGTGTGCAAACCCAGTAGGACCAACACTACAACATATCCAAAGAACCTAGAACCAAGTGGCCCCGAGATACAGGGCCCGAAAGTTGGTCAACTGTGTCCATCTGCAGCAATGTCATTTCGGGACCCTTTGGGTCCAGAGACGTCAAATTTTGGCTGCAGATAGGGGGGCATTTAGGAACCCTTAACTACCAAGTTTGAAGTTCGGGGGAACCTACGGCTGCAAATGGGCACAGTGAGGCTGCAAATGGGCATTGTTGACCCTCTTTTCCACTTACAGTAGCTGCGCATTTCTCACCCTGGGCTTATACTTGAGTCAATAAGTTTTCCCAGTTTTTTGTGGTAAAATTAGGTGCCTTGGCTTATATTCAGGTTGGCTTATACTCGAGTATATACGGTAATCATTTCCTGAGAAGAGGAAGTGCTGAAACCTGCACTCCTAGCAGTCATAAACCTGCACTATATTGACTGCTAGGAGCAGAAACTATTTTTTTCTATGCAGCAAAGTCTAAGCTCTTTTTGGTGGATTACAAGGTGTTTGCAGGCCAACAGCTGAAAAAAAAAAAACTATAACCCAAGTTGGCCTATGTGGAGTAGGACAGACAAGTTCAGTTTGCCATCTACAGTCTGATCAACAGAATTTACCAACAGCATTGAACTGCGAGAGCCCACCTAAGCACACATTGTATCCCAACAGATACATCCTCATACTACAAAGTTGCTGCTAAATTTGAAATTGTTAATCTGACAGATGAAAATCTATGTGGTCACCTAACCCCTGCAAAATCTAACAACAAAATTTTCTGCAATAAAAATGAATAGCCCATTAAGTTAATACAACCAGCTTTTTCAGCAATATTCATCTCAATTCAGAGATTTCCCAGAATTACCCATTTTGTGCCACTAGATGTCCAGAAAATTCATTGCCCGTCCTCTGAGCCCAGGTAATCCTGGAGCCGCCCGGCCTGTGACTGGACAGGAGAAGCAGCGCAATGAGAAGAACTCGGTTTTCTCCTCCTACCAGCGTTCTTCTTGTCAGCACAAGAACCGATTGGCCCCTTGTACAGCTTCTTCCTCTCAAACTCCAACCTGCTGTAGAGACAGCTGATAACCGTTTCAATTCAGGTACTTACACTGCTTGCATTTAAAAAAAAAAAAAAATGGATTGCAAAGCTGCATTAAAAACATGCCTTTTATATCTGGCTAGAGTCCAGCTTTAAGACCCCTTTCACACTGGGGCGTTTTTCAGGCGCTTTAGCGTTAAAAAAAGCGCCTGAAAGAAGCCTCATCTGCAATCCCAATGTGAAAGCCCGAGTGCTTTCACACTGAGACCCCTTTCACACTATGGCGTTTTTCAGGCGCTTTAGCGTTAAAATAAGCGCCTGTAAAGCGCCTAAAGGAAGCCGCAACTGCAATCCCAATGTGAAAGCCTGAGTGCTTTCACACCGAGTCGCTGCGCTGGCAGGGCGTCAAAAAAAGTCCTGCAAGCAGCTTCTTTGCAGCGCTTTTGGAGCGGTGAATACACCATTCCTAAAGCGCCTCTTCCATGTGAAATCAATGGGAAGCGCCTGCAAAATGCCTGAAAATCGCCTGCAAAGCCCTTTTTGCAGCGGTGCTTTGTGGGCGCCTTTAACCCTTTATATGGCCACTAGCAGGAGTTAAAAGCGCCCCACTAGCACTCGAAAAACGCTGGTAAAGCCCTGCTAGTTTAACCGCTTCCCGACCGCCTCATGTAGCTATACGTCTACAGAATGGCACGGGCAGGCAAAAGCACGTATATATACGTCCCCTTTAATTTGCCTGCCCGGGGGGCGCGCGCGCGCGCGCCAGCGGCGCGCTCGTGACCCGGTCGGGAGCTCCGTGACCACGGCCGCGGGACCAGCGGACCCGATCGCCGCTGGTATCCCGCGATCGGGTTACGGAGCTGAAGAACGGGGAGAGGTCTATGTAAACAAACCTCTCCCTGCGCTTCCTACACTGACTGTCAGTGATCGGCGGTTCCCTGTCATCGGGAACGCCGATCAATGACGTCAGACGTACAGCCACGCCCCCCTACTGTAAAAAAAAAACACAACACGTCACACTGACTCCTCCCCGCCCCCTAGTGGTTAACCCCTTCGCTACAACTGTCATTTACATAGGAATCAGTGCTATTTAAATAGCAGTGATTGCTGTATAAATGACAAATGTCCCAAAAATGTCCGATGTGTCCGCCATAATGTCGCAGTCACAATAAAAATCGCTGATCGCCGCCATTACTAATAAAAAAAAAATATTAATAAAAATGCTATAAAACTATCCCCTATTTTGTAAACGCTATAACTTTTGCGCAAACTAATCAGTAATCGCTTATTGCGATTTTTTTTACCAAAAATATGTAGAAGAATACGTATCGTCCTAAACTGAGGAAAAAATGTTTTTTTATATATTTTTTGGGGATATTTATTATAGCAAAAAGTAAAAAATATTGCATTTTTTTCAAAATTGTCGCTCTATTTTTGTTTATAGCGCAAAAAATAAAAACCGCAGGGGCGATCAAATACCACCAAAAGAAAGCTCTATTTGTGGGGAAAAAAAAAGGACGCCAATTTTGTTTGGGAGCCACGTCGCACGACCGCGCAATTGTCAGTTAAAGCGACGCAGTGCCGAATCGCAAAAAGGGGCCTGGTCCTTTGGCTGCCAATTGGTCCGGGCTGAAGTGGTTAAGCGGCGCTTTACGAGCGTTCTTCAGGTGCTAGCAGTGTGAAAGGGCTCTTAAAGCACTTGGGCTTTCACATTGCAGATGAGGCTTCTTTCAAGCGCTTTACAGGCACTTTTTTTAACGCAAAAGCGCCTGAAAAACGCCCCAGTGTGAAAGGGGTCTAAGTGAAATCAGGGTTTCAATTGGCATCCCAGCCAGAGATGAGATTGGGCATCTTCCAGACTCCTCTATCTGAACATCAAATTTGTGCTTTTTTTTTCTCACTCCAATCAGCTGAAGGCTGGGTCATTCCCTTGCCCACAGCACATGCAAGCAGAGGAGCGGGGCTCTGGTGTTGCCCTCTTACATGGACACATACCCATATTTATTTTAAAGTGGTTGTAAAGGCTGAAGGCTTTTTACCTTCATGCATACAGATCTTTTTTTATACAGATTAGGCAGGATAGTATTGGGGGGAGGGAACATTTTTAAGGAATAGTTATAGTTTTTTTTCTACCACTTGAAGAGGTAAATTCTCCCTTGGAAGAAGCTCTAAGGATGACGAATGTGGCAGGCCATTGCCAGGAAGCTCATCTTGCAACAGAGCCTTGGCTGCAAATACATGGAGAAGGATGGAAGGATAATCTCCCTGCAGGATATGCAGAAAGTTGTTAACAGCTATCAAACCCAACCTATATCAAACCCAACCTATATCATACCCAACCTATATCATACCCAACCTATATCATACCCAACCTATATCATACCCAACCTATATCATACCCAACCTATATCATACCCTACCTATATCATACCCTACCTATATCATACCCTACCTATATCATACCCTACCTATATCATACCCTACCTATATCATACCCTACCTATATCATACCCAACCTATATCATACCCAACCTATATCATACCCAACCTATATCATACCCTACCTATATCATACCCTACCTATATCATACCCTACCTATATCATACCCTACCTATATTATACCCTACCTATATCATACCCTACCTATATCATACCCAACTACTCTGAGACTAAAAAATTTAGTTTGGAGTGAATTTCCACTGTACACATAGAAATGTCTCTCTATACATATGTATAGGATGCATTTCGGATCTTCTATATTGGAGTAACACAATACAAGCAGGGCTTTGCTGTACACTTATACCAGCCTGTCAGAGAGGAAGGTAAGACCATCTTACCACTGTTCACATAAAAGATTTGCAGCAGATATTAAGTTGTAAGACTTTAGAGTCAGTTCTATCCCAATGTGCATCGGCCCCTAGAGCAGGACGGTCCAACTCCAGTCTTCAAAAGTTGCAACGCCAAACACAATTTCACCCAGTGATATAAACCCAATTTAAAGCGGTTCTGCACACAATTATTATTATTTTTTTCTTCTCATTTTAAAAAGTCTTTTCAGTCTAACGTTAAACTCACTTTTTCTGTGTCTGTCCGGTATCCATGTCAGTTTTTTCTTCAAATCTGCACTTTTAAAATCAAAACTGAATTTCCATTTTGCTTGTGGTCATTTGAAGCCCACAAGCAATCCTTTCCTTATATCTACCAGCATGCCTCGCTGGTTCCCGCGCATGCGCACTGGCAACAGCGCAGAGCGGCGTAAACAACTATGTTGCCATAACAACGGCATAGCAATGACGTCATGTCCGTGAAATCACGCGGGATTTTGCGTCGGCTGTCCGCACTGACTTCTGGGATGAATGACACCAGATCCCAGGAGACAGTGCGGCACTCCAAAGAAGTGATGCGGATCCGCCCACAGCCACAGACAGAGGGATGTATGGATAGACCGGGCAGGAATAATAAGGTACGATTGAATAACAAAAAAAAAATGCCATTTAGCACTAGTTGGATGATTAGGAAAACAATGACCTAAAGTTAAATCAGCGTGTGCAGGACCGCTTTAAAGCCCAACTCTATCCATATGCTTTTTTTTGCTTTGGAGAGTGTGAAAGGTTACAACCCATTGGTTTCCTCTCACTTTCTGTCCCGGGGATTGGGCGAAGGGCAGGAAAGGATGGAAGTCTCGCCAATGAGGACTGAGACACCAAATAAATGGGGACAGAAACAGAATGGGGAAAGGTTAGACACATTTAGGTGTTTATTGTCAGCTGTTCTTTCTCACCTTGGTGGACCCCATTCAAAGAAAGTGTGAAAGGAAACCTCGCCATGGTTGAAGGGGAGGCGGATTACAGACAGCAATGACCATCTGCCAACAGGTCTACCCCTTCTCAACGTACCCCAGGAATGAAAAGCTTGGATTTGGACGCAATCTTAAATCTGCATGGCGTATCCAGCTCTAATGCCGCATGCACACGGCCGGACTTGCCGACGGACTAAACTCCGTCGGAATTTCCGACGGACAGATTTAGAACATGTTCTATATCCGAGTCCATCAGAAATCCCGACAGAAATAGTCAGATGGGGCATACACACGGTCTGAATGTCCGACTGAAAGCTCCCATTTCTGTCGGGAAGTCCAGCCATGTGTACGTGGCATAACTGGCAGGGTTGGTCAATTATTCTCTTATGTCTTTAGACACCCTAGGACTGCTGCGGTCTCAAGTCCCTTGAGCTTCAGGTTGATGGACATCTCACTACCAGAGCATATCGTTTCACTAATTCACCAAATGAACTGGTATAACTGTAGAGGCCAAAATGTTTGCGTAGGAAAGCAGACAGTGTATTGAAAGAACAACTCTAGAATCCCATTTAGGCAAACTTAGAAATTCAATTTAAAAGTGCAGAAAATGCAAACACAGCACAGCAGATACCAGGCAGAATACACACTTTTAAAAGGTCACACAAAAAGTCAAGGATGAAGATGCATGCAATAAACACAGGAAATTCATGCAGATTGCAGACTCCCCACTGACACAGGAAGACAATCTTGTACTCCTTGGCAGAAGCATACACAAAAAAGGCTAACTCACAAAGTATCCTCAATATTTATTCTAGTAAATACACACTAGTCTTCTAAAAAAAGAATGTTAGAAGTACCATGTGGCCCCATAATAAATTAACATGTACAACCCTTATGTTTAGTCTTGTTGGGTAAAATAGCACTCCAACTATTTTTTTTCTACAGTGTAGTGAGACAAAAAGCTAGAAGAAATAACTCCAAAAAGCATAAAAGACAGCACTAAAGTAATATTTTTTTGCAGAGTGGTAAGGGTTAAAATATGTTTGGTGGTTACTGCTATATTTCTCAGTCGACAAAATACCCCCCTCATTTCCTGAATGGCCAAAGAGACAGAAGGCAAGGAGCATTCTCCTCAGTAAAGACACAACCCCCCCCCCCCCCCCCCCCAAATAACAAAAAAATAATAACAAAGACGACAAAATATGAGTCTCACTTTATGAATATGGAACTGTCTGGAGCTACAATTGGTTACTATGACATACACAGGGCATATGTAAAATAGAGCAGCTGCTGTAAAAAATAAAATAAAAAGACAACTGACCTTTTTACACTGCATTTATAAACACTGTTCAGGTTTATTACTAGTTTACACAAATCAGCTCCCTTTTCATATTCACTATTTTCCTGCTGATTTTTTTGTTTATTTTTCTATTTTAGGGTCATTAAAAAAAATTTGCAAAAGTAAAAAAAAAAAAGTTTAAAAAAAAATAATTGAGAAAGCATTTTGCTTGCCTATAAAAAGGTGTAATTGGAAAAGACATAAATGGACATAAGGCCCCATGCACACGAGACGCTGTTAAACTCGCGTTCAGAGGCAGTTGGACACTTTTTTCAACTGCCCCTGAACGTATGCAATGTTATCCTATGTGTCCATGTACACAGTCTTGTTTTTCCCCCCGTTTTTAGGCAGTTGCGTTTAACCTCGTTTTTCCAGAAGCAAAAAAATGAGTTCCGACACTTTGCTTTTCCACGGTTCAGACGCTAAACGCGGTTAAACGCGGCACCCGCGTTTGCGTTTATAAGCGTTTTTAAAAAGGAACCCTATTTTTTGGACCAGAAAACTCAGAAATATGATGGTAAACCATAAAAAATACTATAAAAATTGGTTTAAAATATCGTAATTACTTTAGATAGTTCATAGTATGTGGGGTGCACAACACATCCCTTTAGAACTCACAATGGCGAGCATTTTTGCAATTCAGTAAAATCTGCAAGCCAAACAGATATGAAATGTTTCACAACATTTTAGGTAAGTCCATGGTGGTATCGATAGGGTATTGGTGTCCCCTAGAGGGGGAGACTGTCACTGGAAGTTATAAGGTAAATAGGTGTGGTGGATTCATAGGTTACAAACCAGAATACCCCAAGGGTTAAACCAAAGGTGGGACCTGGCTTTACATCCAAGTTAATATTGAATCCTCATCGGTCTTCCCCCCAGGTAGTTTATTGTCTTATGACAAGATACTTTATATAATATTCAATTTTTTCCCCACTTGTGTTTCCCTAAGCTTGTTGTTTTAACATATTTTGATACAATGCATTTACACCCAGGAGTTTTGGGTTCTCTCACTCTCCTTTACATTCAACACAATATAAAGGAGTAAGAAGACCTCTCCATGATGACCATAGCAGGTGTTCAGACCCAGGACGTCAAGCACAGAGATCTCACCAATAGTATTCCAAAGAGATACAAGTACCTGTCAGTTTGTTGCTTTCAGGGATGTTGAAGCCAAGGTATCAAAGGGAGATCCCCTTTCTTGACGGAAAAAATTACTTTATGATTGATGACAAAAGTGGATGTGTGGAAAATTGTTTGGAGGTCTGGTTCCCAACCCAGAGCACCAAGAGGGGGGAGCTGGTGGACTATTGCGGTACTTGGTACACAAATTCAATCAAAAAAGTGGATGTGTGTCCTCAGTGACGTTGGAGGACAGGCCACTCATAGATAACCATAGCTAGAAATACAATTCGTTTCAGGTTTACATTTACAGTAGATAGTTGAAGAGCTTTATCCTCATACTGTTCAGTTACTATTTAGGCTGTAGTGGATTTTCTGAAAAGACTGTATATTCAGACCACTGACATCAATTTACCAGCTATCTAGGAGCAATGCACTGTGACCAGATAAGACCAGCAATGACTGAGGCTCTCTTAAGCCTGGTATGCTCCAAGTTTTATTTTTCTCGTTCAAGCAAGGCGGCTGAGGGGTTTGCTGTACTAACTATGCCACATTGGTACAGTGATCTCCCCGCTGAGCTACTGTGTTCTGACTGGGAGACTGCCCCCTGCCAGAACACAGCCAATGGCTGGCCAATGATCAGCTGCTGGTTTATACAGCATGCCCAGTCGGACAGCTTCTGTCGGACAATCTGATGTACTGTACACACGGGCCGAATGTCAGCAGGTTTCTGTTGAACCGCCCAATATTCAGCCAGTGTGTACCAAGCTTTATGGCCAACAACAATAGTATAAAATAAGTAAAAAACAGGGGGAAAAAAAAGGGGGGCATTTATGCTCTTGACTTCCTTACCAAAATCTCCTTGCAGGTTTAGTTTTTGTCACAAGCAGTTACTTTTTGATACAAATGCAATTCTGAAGAGCTGACATTTTTAAATTAAAGTGGGGTGCCCCTTAAAAGAATGTTTTTTAAAGTCAGCAGCTACAAATAATGCAGCTGCTGACTTTTAATAATCGGACACTTATCTGTCCCAGGGTCCAGAGATGCGGGGGAACGAAGCCCCCTCTCGTTCCCCGCACTGCTCGCGGCGCCGGCATTCTTACGCTGAGCGCCGCGATATGCCGCACAGTCATCTGGGACCGGTCATGTGTCCCAGATGACTGACTGCGCCAAGGGGAAATGATGTCAGTGCCCGGGCACTGAAGGAGGCAGACTACAAGGGACCCCCTAGCAACAGGCATTTAAAGGTGAGTAGGAAAAAAAAAAATTCCAATTATTTTTTATTTATTTTTTTATGAATTTTAAGCTATTTTTTTTTTTGGTGGAAACATAACTTTAAGCTAAATATTCTCAAAGAATGTGGATGAATGTTCTGTGATTGCAGAATTTTATGAAAATACAAGGCACACAAAACAGATTACATTTTAAAATGGATGCTGCGCTCCCTGAACTTTATTTCTCATCCGTGTACAAGCTTGCGTTAAACTCAACACATGCACAACAATTAAATAAAGCACAACTAAAGCAACACCACAAGCTAGCAAACCTGGAATTTATTTCACAAAGAGCAGACACACAGAAGAAAAAAAAAAACAAACAAGGATCAAAATCTTCAAAAAAGGAAGAGAAATAAAATAAGCTAAAAGTGAGCATCAATTTTGTGTCCAAGTGTTTGGGTACTAGAAATCAATGAATATGGTCAATGACCGTTTGCTGAAAAACATTCCAGCAGAAACTCCTAGTTAGAGTGGGAAGAGGGGTCAGTGGTGGATATTTCCCAAAACTTTATGTTCTAGTGCCCTAGTTTGATTTGTCTTAAATGGCCAGTCCAGCTAAAAGTGGCATTTCAGTTGTAGTGTCTGGTCATGCTGGATTCTTAGAATAATTGGGCACCCCCCAAACAACGCCAAGATAGAGTTTAGGGCATTTTTGCCCACTATGAGGTGTTCCCACTCCTCCTGTTGCATTTTCCCCATTACAAAAGCAAAAATTCAACAGGGACCTGTACAAACCTGGAAACTAAACCTCCGAGATGTGACCACCAGAATGTCAGAAGAAAACTGTAGTGTAGGACTATGCTGTCAAGGGTGATATATGATTGACAGATGCTTCTTTCATGGTAGGGTTTTCACCAACACCATTAAGCGGGGACCAAAAAATAGATAAATAGATTCAAGACCTTCAGTCATTTTTTTCAACTTTCCATCTATTAAATCTTCTGCCCTAACTTTGGATAGCAAAACATTTTGTTTCTGCCAGTGAATACCTAATACAGCCCACTAGCTGTTTCTTGTCTGGTAAAAAAGCCTAGGCTTATGACATCATGCACAGCTCTCGCTCACTCTGGTGAGAGTTTTCCAGAAAGGGAGGGGGGTGAGTCATAAGAAGCGTAAGGATTTGAGCAACTTTGACGAGGGCCAAACTAACGGCTAGAACACTGGGTCAGAACAATGCCAAAACTGCAGCTCTTGGGGAATGTTCCCATCTGCAGTAGTCAGGATCTACCAAAAGTGGTCCAAGGAAGGAAGACCGGCAACAGGGTCATGGGCGACCAAGGTTCATTGATGAACATGGGGAGTGACGGCTGGCCAGTGTAGTCTGACACAATAGAAGAGCTACTGTAGTTCAAACTGCTGAAAAAGTTCATGCTGGTTCTGATAGAAAGGTGTAAGAACACACAGTGCTTCACAGTTTGTTGTGTATGGGGCTGGGTAGCCGCGGACCGGTCAGGGTGCCCAAGCCGACTTGTGTACACAGCCAAAAGTGCCTTAAATGGGCATTTGAGCAACAGCACTAGACAACGGAGTAATGGAAGAAGGTGGCCTGCCTGGTATGATGGGCCATGTCTTCCTTTCACATCTTACATCTTTCTTTTACATTTTATGGGAAGAAGGCAAACTGGCCGAGGCTTAAAGGATCTGTTACCGATGGCTTGTTGCCAGAGAGCACAGCACACCTTGAGAGTGCTAGTGGAGTCCATGCCTTGAAGGATCAGGGCTGTTTTGGCAGCAAAAAGGGGACCTACTCAATATATTAGGTTGGTGTTCATAATGTTATGGCCGATTGGCATATGGTCTAAATCAGGGGTGCCCAACCTTTTGAAGAACGAGGGCCACGTAAGCAAATTCGTAACCAGTTGCGGGCCACAATGCGCAGAGTAGGCAGATGACAGCTCCGCGTCCACTCTCCCTATGCAAAGCGGACACAGACACAGCCCACTCTTCTATATGGGCTCTCTGATGTGATCAAATGGAAGGGGACGGATCCGCTTCTGTTTTTTTAGCAGATCCGATTGGAGGTAGGCGGGTATAAACGGACACAAGTCTGTTTACATCTGCCGCTCCAGAGAGGTGAATGGAGGGTTCGACTAGGTCAGACCGATCATGGTAAAGGGGCCTAAGGCTGCTTTTACACTGATGGTCTGCGGTCTTTGCACACCGTGGGTGCAAAGCAGTGCACCTGTGGCTTTCCTGCGGGTTAGCTGTACTTTGCCATAGAATTCTATTGTATCCTGCAGGTGTGGTGCACTTTGTGAAAGTGCACCAAACCCACAAGTAAAACCAGAAGTCTATGGCTCAATGCAGGTAAGTCACAGGTGTTCTGCACTACACCTGCGGATCAGTTTGACAACAGCCCAGTAACCACTGCAGAACCGATATGTCCCTATATACACTGTGATTTTAGTAATAAACTTGCTGCCCCAGGCAGAGTGCATTTGGTATCACTCCGCCTATGACAGGAGCCGATTCTATACAGGAAGCATTGGCTTATGCAGCTCTGTTCAGCATCTGCTTGCTTTCTCTACCGCTGGCTTCATTCACAACACCGATGCTCTGGCATGGCAGGTAGGCAACCTGCAATCTGGGCATGCCAACCTGCCATCCCAGAGCAGGAGGTCGCGGGCCACATCAAAGGGCTCCATGGGCCACATATGGCCCCCGGGCCACTGGTTGGGCACCCCTGGTCTAAATCCTCTTGCTAGCCACAGAAAGTCGGAGGAGGAATGGCTAAGCATAGGAAATTTAGCTATTAAGCTATGGAGTTTAGAAGGTTTTTTTAGTGAAGCCGACTCATGATAAACACAACAATTTTATTTTCAAACTCTGTAAAAAATAAATAAAAAATAATAAAACCTTTATATCTGCCTCTAAACTGGCCATATAGAACTTCTATACAGTTTTAGAAAAATAACCCAATAGAAAATAGCCCCAGGTTATTTGTTTTTGTAAATTGTCCCTCCTCCAGCAATCACTGCTAAGAAGATATTAATTGGAAACTCCCCTTATGGCGCTGTGTAGGCTGTGCTGTAAAGCATGATGTAGTGAAGGGGGTCGGCCATCGACAATACTTTTTATTGGTGGCACAAAGACAACATTTATGCTGCTTTATCACTGCAAGCAAAGGAGTTAAATTTAATGGCTGATCAAAGACATTCGGTAGGAGGTCTGCCCACCCGCTATTAACTCGTGTACTGTCTGGAAGCCCTGTAATCTTTGTCCCTGTTCGGTCAACTGATGAAAGCAGCAGATATGCGATTAAAGATGGCTCAATTTTCATTTGAGAGATGAGAACCATTGGCCATCAGTCACAAATCAATTTGTTTTTTAGCGCGTTACAGAAAGACTGTTTGTGAAAACAATCACCTGTGATGCTTGGAGGCAATTGTTACTAAGCCCCGACACAAGCAATGCTCGAATAAGCTGCATTGCTTGCTATACAGAGCCCCCCCGTATGGTCAACCTCTCTCAACTATATAAAAATTATTTTACCATTACATTGGAGCTCTTGTTTAAAATGGCACATGGGTTGCACCAGTAGAATGAAGGTTTATTAAACAGTCAACTGGTTTCCTTCACTCTACAGCAGGTGGTCTCCAAACTGTGGCCCTTTGCTTGCCTTTTCTGGGTACTATTCTTTCCACTGATCTCCAGTGATGGGGCACCGCCCCCCTCACCGACACCAGTGATGGGGCACCGCCCCTCTCACCGACACCAGTGATGGGGCACCGCTCCCCTCACCGACACCAGTGATGGGGCACCGCTCCCCTCACCGACACCAGTGATGGGGCACCGCTCCCCTCACCGACACCAGTGATGGGGCACCGCCCCCTCACCGACACCAGTGATGGGGCACCGCCCCCCTCACCGACACCAGTGATGGGGCACCGCCCCCCTCACCGACACCAGTGATGGGGCACGCCCCCCCCCCTCACCGACACCAGTGATGGGGCACGGCCCCCCTCACCGACACCAGTGATGGGGCACGGCCCCCCTCACCGACACCAGTGATGGGGCACGGCCCCCCTCACCGACACCAGTGATGGGGCACGGCCCCCCTCACCGACACCAGTGATGGGGCACGGCCCCCCTCACCGACACCAGTGATGGGGCACCGCCCCCCTCACCGACACCAGTGATGGGGCACCGCTCCCCTCACCGACACCAGTGATGGGGCACCGCTCCCCTCACCGACACCAGTGATGGGGCACCGCTCCCCTCACCGACACCAGTGATGGGGCACCGCTCCCCTCACCGACACCAGTGATGGGGCACCGCTCCCCTCACCGACACCAGTGATGGGGCACCGCTCCCCTCACCGACACCAGTGATGGGGTACCATTTCTCCTTCTACTGACCTCAGGTGCTACGTCATTTTTTTTATTCCTGCTGACCACCAAGCCTGAGACATAGGGGGTTATCCACTTTGCACTGCAAGTGCACTTGAAAGTGCAGTCACTCTAAATCTAAAAAGGGGTAGATCTGAAATGAGGGGAAGCTCTGCTGATTTTATCATCCAATCATGTACAAGCTAAAATGCTGTTTTTTATTTTCCTTGCATGTCCCCCTCGGATCTACAGTGACTTTACTTCCAAGTGCACTTGCAGTGCAAAGTGGATTTTCCTTTAGTAAATAACCCCCATTGTCTACGGACACCAGGGAAATCCACACTCCCACTAACCAAAGTATGGCCCCTCTAAAGTCTGAGGGATAGTAAACTGGCCCTTTTTTTTTTTTTAGAATGTTTGGAGACCCCTGCTCTACAGCAACAAATGGATTTCACTGGAAATATTACATCATGGCTGGAGATTTTGATGCTTTAAGTGCACATATATAAAATAATATTAACACACAGCACACTGGACAAACAAGCAAGAGGCCGACTTGCTGAACACCAAAGAGATCTTACCCTTATATCGGGCCTCTTGAAGACCTGTTAAAATGCACAATGTTATCAAAGAAAAAAGATTTACTTCACTGCCTGACATTATAAAACACAGAATTATATGTACTGATAAAATCACTTCCAGGAATTCTCCACCTAAATGTGAAGAATCACCCAACTTACCCGAAAGGATAGTGAGTAGATCTAAAAAGCTGGGCCTTACCATACCATCTGTGTACTTTCTAACAGGTTCAACAAAGAGGTGACAGTCTACATTATTCTTAAACTGAAATGTCTAGTAGTCAGATCTCCCTCTAGAACAGTGATGGCAAACCTATGGCACATGTGCCACAGCTGGCACGCAGAGCCATCTCTGTGGGCACACAGGAGGGTCCAGGACAGAGCTAGAGGCCTCTCTCTCCTCTCAGCCCCCCTCCCTCTCTTTCAGCCCCCTCTTTGTGTCCCCCTCTGTCTGTTCCCCCTCTCAGCATCTCTCTCGCACCCCTCTCTCTCTCTGTCCCTCTTCTCTCTCTCCGTCCCTCTCTCTGTTCCTCCTCTCTCTCAGCTCACATTTCTTTCAGCATTTCTCTCACACCCCTCTCTCTCAGCCCCTCTCCCTCTCACCCCTCTCCCTCTCTCTCTGTCTCTCTCCCCTCTCCCTCTCCGTCCCCTCTCCTCTCTCTCTCCGTCCCCTCTCCCTCTCTCTCCGTCCCCCCTCTCCCTCTCTCTCCGTCCCCTCTCCCTCTCTCTCCGTCCCCTCTCCCTCTCTCCCCCCCCTCCCCCTCTCCCCTGTCCCCTCTCCCTCTGTCCCCTCTCCCTCCCCCTCTCTGTCCCCTCTCCCTCTGTCCCCTGTCCCCTCTCCCTCTGTCCCCTCTCCCTCTGTCCCCTGTCCCCTCTCCCTCTGTCCCCTCTCCCTCTGTCCCCTCTCCCTCTGTCCCCTCTCCCTCTGTCCCCTCTCCCTCTGTCCCCTCTCCCTCTGTCCCCTCTCCCTCTGTCCCCTCTCCCTCTGTCCCCTCTCCCTCTGTCCCCTCCCCTCTCCCTCTGTCCCCTCTCCCTCTGTCCCCTCTCCCTCTGTCCCCTGTCCCCTCTCCCTCTGTCCCCTCTCCCTCTGTCCCCTGTCCCCTCTCCCTCTGTCCCCTCTCCCCTCTCCCTCTCTCTCCTCTGTCCCCTCTCTCCCTCTGTCTCCCTCTGTCCCCTCTCCCCTCTCCCTCTGTCCCCCTCTCCCTCTCCCCTCGTCCTCTGTCCCCTCTGTTCCCTCTGTTCCCTCTGTCCCCTCTGTCCCCTCTGTTCCCTCTGTTCCCTCTGTCCCCTCTGTCCCCTCTGTTCCCTCTGTCCCCTCTGTCCCCTCAGTCCCCCTCCCTCTCTCTCTCTCCCAGTCCCTCCCTCTCTCTCTCAGTCCCCCTCCCTCTCTCTCTCTCTCAGTCCCCCCTCCCTCTCTCTCTCTCTCTCAGTCCCCCTCCCTCTCTCTCTCTCCAGTCCCCCTCCCTCCCTCTCTCAGTCCCCCTCCCTCTCTCTCTCTCAGTCCCCCTCCCTCTCTCTCTCCCTGTCCCCCCTCTCCCTCTCTCTCTCTCTCAGTCCCCCCCCTCCCTCTCTCCCCCTCTCTCAGTCCCCCCCCTCTCTCTCTCTCAGTCCCCCTCCCTCTCTCTCTCAGTCCCCCTCCCTCTCTCTCTCAGTCCCCCTCCCTCTCTCTCTCCCCCTCAGTCCCCCTCCCTCTCTCTCTCAGTCCCCCTCCCTCTCTCTCTCTCAGTCCCCCTCCCCTCTCTCTCTCAGTCCCCCTCCCCTCTCTCTCTCTCTCAGTCCCCCTCCCTCTCTCTCTCTCTCAGTCCCCCTCCCTCTCTCTCTCTCTCTCAGTCCCCCTCCCTCTCTCTCTCCCCCCCCTCCCTCTCTCTCTAAGTCCCCCTCCCTCTCTCTAAGTCCCCCTCCCTCTCTCTCTCTCTCAGTCCCCCTCCCTCTCCTCTCTCTCAGTCCCCCTCCCTCTCTCTCTCAGTCCCCCCCTCCCTCTCTCTCTCTGTCCCCCTCCCTCTCTCTCTCTGTCCCCCTCCCTCTCTCTCTCTGTCCCCCTCCCTCTCTCTGTCCCCCTACCTCTCTCTGTCCCCCTACCTCTCTCTGTCCCCCTACCTCTCTCTCAGTCCCCCTACCTCTCTCTCTCTCTCTCAGTCCCCCTCCCTCTCTCTCTCTCAGTCCCCCTCCCTCTCTCTCTCTCAGTCCCCCTCCCTCTCTCTCAGTCCCTCTCCCTCTCTCTCAGTCCCTCTCCCTCTCTCTCAGTCCCCCTCTCCTCTCTCTCTCTCAGTCCCTCTCCCTCTCTCTCAGTCCCTCTCCCTCTCTCTCAGTCCCTCTCCCTCTCCCTCAGTCCCTCTCCCTCTCCCTCAGTCCCTCTCCCTCAGTCCCTCTCCCTCAGCAGATCTCACACCCCTCTCTCTCGCTGTCCCCTCTCTCTCTCGCTCTCTCTCTCCCCCTCTCTCTCACACCCCTCTCACTCTCTGACACCCCCCTCTCTCACACAACCCCTCTCTTTCGCTCAGCCCCCCTCTCTCGCAAATTGCCATGTTGGCACTTTGCAGCACAAAACCAATGTATTTATTTCAGTTTGGGCACTCAGGCTCAAAAAGGTTCGCCATCACTGCTCTAGAACTATGTGTTATAGGGTGTACAGGTATCTTGAATTTAATAAATACAGAGGAAGTAGGGTTGGGCAGGATCTCTGCTCTGGATGCTGTCAGGGAGGGCCATAGGGAACACAGAATAACCTGAAATGTTCTGATATTCAAGATATTTGATTATATTTCAATTATGGATGATGCCCAATAATAAAATACAAATTCAAACTACAGTAACTGCTAAAAGACCAAAACACAAACAACATTTTATATAAAATGGCTGTCATCAACATACTCTTTACTTGCCTACAAGGAGACTAAAACCATCTGAAGGTCAAGTGTAATTTGGCTGGTCGGGGCTATACTGCTTGCACTCCAGCCAGCCAATTGTTTGGGACTCCTCAGGCAAAGAGCTCTGGAGCTATGTTTAGTCTATAAGTACGAAGATGGAGTACTGAGAGATCTAGAGGTAATGCCGTTGATCTAAAGTGGATGCACTATGTCTGGAGAGGCACAAAGAAGCCCATGAAAGACTAGCTGCATGACTTTCCATGACAATAAGTCATATGTTCCTTCATCATGTCACTTACCCTGTAATCTCGGGAAACATTTTCTGGTGGCACAGAACTGGAAATCTGGCTGGATATTGTGGCTGCGATCAGCTGCTTGCACCATTCGACGTGGGATCCAGTAGGGCTAAGGAGGAGAAAAAGGCACTTAGACTTTACATGCAATCACAGGCTCTCAGTAGTTTAATGTTGGGCAGCTCTGCATGGCTTGTTAGTGCTGCTGAGGTACAATACAATGGTGCTGCCATCAAGTCTCCCAGGCAATCTTGCCTCCATTGAGTTTCTTTGCCCTGCTTGTGTTGATCCCAGGTGTGCTGGTTTCCACTCACAACTCAAAGGCATCTTAGAACGTCATTTGGTGTCCACTCCAAATGGGGGCCAAGTTGAACTTGCTTGACTATTAGGGGGGACATCTGCCTGTAAGGGTCACTAGGGTACGGAATGATCTGGTTTATGTATTCTGTAACCACTGCAGAAGAGACAGCTGCAGTGCAAACTATATACAGAGCCTTGAAAAAGTATTCATAACCCTTGAAATGTTCCACATTTTGTCATGTTACAACCAAAAAGGTAAATGTATTTTATTGGGATTTTATGTGATAGACCAACACAAAGTGGCACATAATTGTGAAGCGGAAGGAAAATGGTAAATGGTTTTCCAAATTTGGTACAAATAAAATATCTGAAAAGTGTGACGTGCATTTGTATTCAGCCCCCTTTACTCTGATACCCCCAATTAAAATCTAGTGAAACTAACTGCCTTCGGAAGTCACATAATTAGTAAAAAAAGAGTCCACCTGTTTGTAATTTAATCTTCTGTGAAGCCTTCAGGAGGTTTGTTAGAGAACCTTAGTTAACAAAAAGGCATCGTGAAGGCCAAGGAACACACCAGATGGGTCAGGGATAAGGTTCTGGAGAAGTTTAAAGCAGGCTTAGGTTAAAAAAAAAAAACATCCCAAGCTTTGAACTCATGGAGCACTGGTCAATCCATAATCCGAAAATGGAAAGAGTATGGCACAACTGCAAACCTACAAAGACAGAAGTCCACAGCTCAGGTGGGAGAATCTGTCCACATGACAACTATTAGTCGTGCAGTCCAAAAATCTGGCCTTTATAGAAAGAAGAAAGCCATTTCTGAAAGAAAGCCATAAGAAGTCCCATTTGTAGTTTGCGAGAAGCCATATGGGGGACACGGCAAACATGTGGAAGAAGGTACTCTGGTCAGATGAGACCAAAATTTTACTTTTTGACCTAAAAGTAAAACGCTGTGTAAGGCAGAAAACTAAAACACTGCACATCACCTTCAACATATCATCCCCACTGTGAAACATGGTGGTGGCAGCATCATGTTGTGGGGATGCTTTTCCTCAGCAGGGACAGGGAAGCTAGTGAGTTGATGGGAAGATGGATGAAGCCAAATACAGGGTAATCTTAGAAGAAAACCTGTAAGTGTCTGCAAAAGACTTGAGACTGGGGCAGAGGAGAACCTTTCAGCAGGACAAGGACCCTTAACATAAAACCAGAGCTACAATGGAATGGTTTAGATCAGGGGTCTGAAACTGGTGGCCCTCCAGCTCTTGCGGAACTACAAGTCCCATTATGCCTCTGCCTGGGTCATGCTTGTAACCTCCAGCCTTGCAATGCCTCATGGGACTTTTTTTGCAACAGCTGGAGGGCTGCCAGGTTGAGACCCCTGGTTTAGATTAAAGCATATTTATGTGTTAGAATGGCCCAGTCAAAGTCCAGACCTAAATCCAATTGAGAATCTGTGGCAAGACTTTGAAAATTGCTGAACACAGACGCTCAACATCCAATCTTGAGCCATTTTCAAAGAATAAGTAAAAATGTCACTCTAGATGTGCAAAGCTGGTAGAGACATCCCCAAAAAGACTGCAGCTGTAACTGCAGTGAAAGGTGGTTCTACAAAGTATTGACTCAGGGGGGCGCCATACAAATGCACAACACAAAAAAAATTTGATAACCATTTATCATTTTCCTTCCACTTCACAATTATGTGCCACTTTGTGTTGGTCTATCACATAAAATCCCAATAAAATACATTTTATTGGAATAGAATGCATGAAGGTAAAAAACCTTAAGCCTTTACAACCACTTTACTGGCTTTTTATTATGGCAGAGGAGAGCAGACCTAATCCTCCGATCATCCCAGCACAAGACCGGTCAGGCACCCCTGCACTCCACCAGTCTTGGACAGTCGACTGTTTCTGACGTGATAATGCCCAGAGCAGGCTTCATAGACCAGGAGCCGTCCACCGTTGGACCATGGGGAAGTGCTGTTTTCCAGAGGATTGGATTAGTATATGCTTTCTACTCAGCCCTAGACAAAAAGAGCCGCAGATGAACCAGGGCTGAATGTTGTACCAAGTGGTACCCTCGTTTAGGGTCCTATGTGTTCAGGGACAAATAAACAGAAGGCTGGTATTTCAATGGGCATTAGCAATGTATGACAGCACTGAAAACACTGCCAAGAATAAAAACTTCTGCTTTTGTATTACCGTATTTATCGGCGTATAACATGCACTTTTTCCCCCTTAAAATCAGGGGGAAAATTGTGGGTGCGTGTTATACGCCGATCCCCGCTGATTGTTATGAAGCGAGCAAGCGGAGCCGAGATACAGAAAGCCGAGAGTACTTCGGCTATTTTTGGCTCCTCTCGCACTCCCGCAAGTATTCTCGGCTTTCTGTATGTCAGCGGCGCTCGCTCCTCTCGCAATCAGTGGAGGTGGGCGGGACTGCGAGAGGAGCTGAGAATAGCCGAAGTACTCTCGGCTTTCTGTATGTGAGAGAAGCGAGCGCCGCTGACAATCAGTGGAGGTAGGCGGGACTGCGAGAGGAGCCGAAAACAGCCGAAGTACTCTCGGCTTTCTGTAACTTGGCTCCGCTTGCTCCTCTCCGCTTACAGTCAGTGGAAATCAGCGCCAAATTTAAATCAGGGAAATACTGAAGAGACTGGCAAGGCTGCAAAGGCACTGGGCAAGGCTGCAATGATGGACAAGGCTGCAGATGGACACCGAGCTAGGCTGCAATGATGGACAAGGCTGCAGATCGACACCGGGCTAGGCTGCAATGATGGACAAGGCTGCAGATCGACACCAGGCTAGGCTGCAATGATGGACAAGGCTGCAGATGGACACCGGGCTAGGCTGCAATGATGGACAAGGCTGCAGATGTACACCGGGCTAGGCTGCAATGATGGACAAGGCTGCAGATGGACACCGGGCTAGGCTGCAATGATGGACAAGGCTGCAGATGGACACGGGCTAGGCCGCAATGATGGACAAGGCTGCAGATGGACAAGGCTGCAGATGGACACCGGGCTAGGCTGCAATGATGGACAAGGCTGCAGATGGACACCGGGCTAGGCTGCAATGATGGACAAGGCTGAAGATGGACACCGGGCTAGGCTGCAATGATGGACAAGGCTGCATGTGGACACCGGGCTAGGCTGCAATGATGGACAAGGCTGCAGATGGACACCGGGCTAGGCTGCAATGATGGACAAGGCAGCAGATGGACACCGGGCTAGGCTGCAATGATGGACAATGCTGCAGATGGACACCGGGCTAGGCTGCAATGATGGACAATGCTGCAGATGGACACCAGGCTAGGCTGCAATGATGGACAATGCTGCAGATGGACACCGGGCTAGGCTGCAATGATGGACAAGGCTGCAGATGGACACCGGGCTAGGCTGCAATGATGGACAAGGCTGCAATGATGGAAAAGGCTGCAGATGGACAGATGGACACCGGGCTAGGCTGCAATGATGGACAAGGCTGCAGATGGACACTGATAAAGCTGCATTGATGGGCATTTAAATGCAAGTTTCTTTCCTTAAACTTCCCTCCTAAACTTGGGGTGCGTGTTATAGGCCGGCGCGTGTTATACGCTGATAAATGCGGTAATTAGCTCCCCTGATCCTAAGATACAACATTGTATTTTATAAACAAATTCTATGACCTTTGTATTAATCCTTGCTTATGATTTATCACATAAGGTGCAGCAACATTTTCCTTTAGTTCATGTGCCAGTCTCTGCCAAATTTCCTTGTTTTCCTGGACCAAGATTTAATAGTTCATAGAATACTACATTGTTCCAGACCAATCTTCCCTTTTATTGTTCAAGCAAATGGCAATCGTGAAACAAATGTCAGGATCAATTGACGAGAGGCCTTAAGGATTCGGGCCGGACCCCTTGCATGTAGGAAAACTTCGGCAATACAGAAGAAATGACATCTGCAACATTATTTCAAATCCAACATCTGTATGACGATTGCCTAAAAATCAACAGGCAGAAAGAGACGTGTACCCAAACTTACTAAAAACTTACACTGGATGGAGTTTAGCTAAGATGCTGTAAACTTCCACCAACATGTCTGATTAATGGGAAATTTAGAAGCCAGGAAGTCTAGCTGTTGTTTCTCAACTTTTTTTTTCATTCTTGGCACCCTTTAAAAGTATTTCCAGTCTCGGGACATCCTGGTCTACCTCTGTTGTTGGTAGTTGATACTTGGAACAGATTCTTAGGAAAAAGACTTTTAAAAGGTAAGTGTTGGACGTTCCTCCTAGGTTGAAGTCCTGTGCCCATGTTCTGTTCATATGGAATATGCTGACCTCCTGAACCCGATATAAAGAGTGTCCTGAGGATAACGTATACTAGTCCCTGTGGTTCTAATCTGATGTCTCTTTATAGGTGTATACATTTTAAGAAACTACAGAAGCAGCAAGAACTTGTGAGTGGTGTTTTTTCTTCTCTCGTAAACTAATGAATAGCATTCACATAAGAAACTTTTCACTGTCCTTGAGACAACGTTCAGAGTTGTGGTTCTTGGGCATTTGGAATGCATATAATTTGTTTACAGCGAATGGTTATACACAGCATTACAAAAAGCTGGAAAGTAGGCCTAGCCGGAGGAAACTGTGCTGTATAGAACACATCAAACCCCCCCCGGGGGGATAAGCAGAGGTTACACTTTTGGGTGGAACTCTACTTTAAAGTGAACTTTTGACAAAGTTATGGACAATTTACATGTGGACATATGCTTAAAAAGCTGCAAATGTGCTTTAAATCGAGTGTCTCCTCACTCCGCATCTAGTATGCAGAGTGAGAAAGTCACGTGACATGTGACGCAACGCATCGGGAGGAGCCTAGTGACAACATCTATGGTGCTTGTGCATACTAGATGCGGAGTGAGGAGACACTCGATACAATCGTCTGATTGTTGTATATGCGCTGGTTGTTTATCAACAAATGTGAGTGCAATCACCTACCCTTTGGAGATTTTATCACAAATAGCATTGCGCAATGATGTGCTTTTCTTTTGCTTTTATGCGAAAACCATTACACACTGAAACCCTGAAAGAACACTGAAAACTAAAAGAAGCCGGCTGGACTCTGAGTCAGGGACTGATTGAAAGTAGGACTGCTGTGAACAGGTCATCCACACTCAGGTGGCTTCCTTTGATTGTTGCGTTTACACAAAGGAATTTATTTAATCTAGGGCTGTTACTGATTCAAATTTTCGTGTTCGATTAATCAATTTTTTTTTTAATCGGTTAATCGACTAATTTAGATTATTATAACGCACATACAGATCCAACTACTTTTAGCTGATCTCCTTGCATTGTAACTCTGCATTAGTCAGTGGTAAATGTGGTATACACTATATACAATCACCCGACACTAGTAAGTTTCTACAATCCATGACTTAACTTCACACAAATACATATTTTAAATTCAAACTGTAGCACTGACGTAAATAAAAAAATTTTCCACAGTAGCGTGACAATCCCTCCACCTCCGGTCTAACTAATCACTCTCACCTTATGGAATGGACCCCTGTGCAAACAGATGGTCATGCAAGTGGGTATCAAAAGGGTTAACACGGACCAT
This sequence comes from Lithobates sylvaticus, assembly GCA_028564925.1. Classification (NCBI taxonomy): domain Eukaryota; kingdom Metazoa; phylum Chordata; class Amphibia; order Anura; family Ranidae; genus Lithobates; species Lithobates sylvaticus. Next base: position 43,330,524 of record CM053033.1, read on the forward strand.
AAACTTCTCTCACGTCTCCTTAGATCTCAGCAAGAAAAGATCTAAGTGCTCACTGCTTAAAGTGGTGTTGCCACCAAAAAAAAAAAAAAAAATTGGCTTAAAAATCATTAAAAAATGTTTTACTCACCTCTAAATGCCGGTTGCTAGGGGGTCCCTCGTAGTCTGCCACCTTCAGTGCCCGGGAACTGACATCACTTCCCCTTGGCGCCACACCTGTCACGTGTCCCAAATGACTGAGCTTCGAACCACGGCGCACAGTGCCGCTTGCGCATTCGTAGTGGGTGCCCAGCTGTGAAGCCACAGCCGGGTGCCCACATTAAGAATGCCAGCGCCGCAAGGGGGGGCCTCGTTCCCCCGCATCGCTGGACCCTGGGACAGGTAAGTGTCCGATTATTAAAAGTCAGCAGCTGCAGTATTTGTAGCTGCTGACTTTTAAAAAAAAAAATTTTGTGGGCCCTCCTCTTTAAGTATAAGATTTAATTTTTGTGTTCAAACACAAACTACTCACATAAAGATGATAAAAACACAGCTTGTAAAGCCGACAATCAATGTTATTTCTAGAGGGCAGCAGCGGGTAACGTCATGCGTAGCTCCTCCCCCGTACGCGTTACATTCAATCAGAACTTCAACGTCAGTCCCGTGACGTCACCGGATCTCTGACGGAACTCCCAGAAGACCCGGAAGCCGGCGGAGAGGTGAGTACCGATCAAAAAAATTTACGATTAATCAAGGAATTAATCTTTAATTTTCACAGCCCTAATTTAATCACTTAAATCACTAAACTTTTTCAGTATATTAATCTGACTAATTTGCCACAGAGGATTGAAGCACTTTAAGTGTATATAAGTATATATATTTTGTGCATTACTACCACTGTGTCACAAATAGGAGGTTGAGCTTAGCTCACTGTTTTTCTTTATCACTCTTCATATGGTGTCAGAACACTATTTTTAATGGTTGCAGCTTGATTCATTTATTTATCTGCTATTTTTTGCCATGTTTAGATATTCTTATCATCGCTCTAGTACTTTTACTTTACAAGCTTTAAAGCAAGCATCTGCTTGTGGAGCAATTCATCTTCAATGCCAACAGCAAAAGCAATGAAGTCCTTCAAATCATTCTCTCAGCAGCTCGGCTCCCCCTTCCAGCAGTGACTTGGTAGCATACAGCTATCTAATCGGACAAACATCTTTAGTTCTCTGGCTTTGAGTTTTGTAGAGGAATTGCCCCACAGTGCATGCAGCTATAGAGGTTAATGGGGACTTTAAAAGTTTTAAAGCTTTATTTACTGCTTGTTAAAACAAAGTAAACATAAAAAATCTAAGAGGTGGATAAGTATATGAATGGGCGCAAACATGGGCACAATTCCTTACCAGCCTGCTCCATATAGCTCCTGCACCATTCCCCAACTTTAACAAACTTAAGCCCTGGACCAATTTGCAGCCAAAGGACCAGGCCCCTTTTTGCGATTCAGCACTGCGTCGCTTTAACTGACAATTGCGCGGTCGTGCGAAGTGGCTCCCAAACAAACATTGGCGTCCTTTTTTACCCCACAAATAGAGCTTTCTTTTGGTGGTATTTGATCACCTCTGCGGTTTTTTATATTTTTTGCACTATAAACAAAAATAGAGCGACAATTTTGAAAAAAATGCACTATTTTTTTTAATTTTTGCTATAATAAATATCCCCAAAAAATATATAAAAAAAACTTTTTTTTCCTCAGTTCAGGCCGATACGTATTCTTCTACATATTTTTGGTAAAAAAAAAATTGCGATTATTGATTGGTTTGCGCAAAAGTTATAGTGTTTACACAATAGGGGATAGTTTTATAGCATTTTTATTAATACTTTTTTTTTTTTTACTAGTAATGGCGGCGATCAGCGATTTTTATTGTGACTGCGACATTATGGCGGACACATCAGACATTTTTGACACATTTTTGGGACCATTGTCATTTATACAGCAATCAGTGCTATTTAAATGCACTGATTTCTGTGTAAATGACACTGGCAGTAAAGGAGTTAACCACTAGGGGGCGGGGAGGGGTTAAGTGTGACGTGTGTGTTTTTTTTTACTGTAGGGGGCGTGGCTTGGCGTTCGACTGATCGGCTTTCCCGATGACAGGGAACAGACGATCAGTGTCAGTCTCACTAGGAAGCGCAGGGAGAGGTTTGTTTACACAGACCTCTCCCCGTTCTTCAGCTCCGTGACCCGATCGTGGGACACCAGCGGCGATCGGGTCCGCGGGTCCCGCAGCTCAGGACCGGGTCGCGAGTGCGCCGCGAGACCCACGGCTGGGCACTTAAAGAGCAACGTACCTGTATGTTGATGTGCCCAGCCGTGCCATTCTGCCGACATAAATGTGCATGAGGCACTGAGTCGCTTTAACTAACAATTGCATGAGACGGTCCTTAAGCGGTTAAACTCCCAGGTCTTAGTCCAGGTTCACACCAGTGCGCCTTTGAAATTGTGCTACTTCAGCGCGATTTTAATACTTTTTTTTTTTTTTAAAGCTGTCCGTGTGTCTGTACTGTCAGTGCATTTGTGCGTGCTGTCACTGAGAGAAAACTCACTGACAGTACAGACACACTGACAGCTTTAAAAAAAAAAAAAAAAGCTTTAAAATTGATTGGCTACAATCATAATTGCTGCGGCATGGCGATATGAACGGTTCCATTGCCAAAAACAGGCTGCGACTTCTCATGCGATTTGGAACAGTTAAATCGCATGACAAGTCGCACCGGTGTGAACCGGGACAAAGTGGCCAGAATAAAAAGCTGTCCTATGAGAAAACATTCTATTTGGATATACAATTAGCCATAACATTATGGCCGCTGACAGGTAAAGTGAATAATGTTGAGTATTTTGTTACAATGGTATCTGAAAGTGGGTGGGATATATTCGGGAATAAGTGAACATGTTGTCCCTGAAATTGATTTGTTGAAAGCAGAAAAGATGAGCAAGTGTAAGAATAATGCCGCGTACACACGAAGGGACTTTTACCGCCGGACCTAGTCCGGCGGACAATCCGCCGGACTTTCCAGCGGGGCTTCGCCGGACTTTCCGAGCGTGTGACTTGCCCACACACGCCCGGACTTCTCCGGCGGACAATCCACGGGAAAAAGTCCGTGGGACTTTTGAAAATGAATGGACTTGCCCACACACGCAGCAGTCCGTTCATTTAGAACGTAACTTCAGGTACGTAGCTAGCGTAGGCAGTAACTAGCTCCGTCACCTGGCATGGATTTAAAGGGACTGCCCACGCCGAAAAACGGCGTGGGGGTCCCCCCCAAATCCATCTCAGACCCTTATCCGAGCACGCCGCCCGGCAGGCCAGGAAAGGGGTGGGGACAAGCGAGCGCCCCCCCCCCTCCTGAGCCGTACCAGGCCGCGTGCCCTCAAGATGGGGGGTGCCCTGGGGAAAGGGGGGCCGTGCGGCCCCCCCACCCCAAAGCACCTTGTCCCCATGTTGATGAGGACAAGGGCCTCTTCCCGACAACCCTGGCCTTTGGTTGTCGGGGTCTGCGGGCGGGGGGCTTATCGGAATCGCACTGTAGCTGCATGCACTGTGGGGCAATTCCTCTACAAAACTCAAAGCCAGAGAACTAAAGATGTTTGTCCGATTAGATAGCTGTATGCTACCAAGTCACTGCTGGAAGGGGGAGCCGAGCTGCTGAGAGAATGATTTGAAGGACTTCATTGCTTTGGTATTGGTGTTTGCTGTTGGCATTGAAGATGAATTGCTCCACAAGCAGATGCTTGCTTTAAAGCTTGTAAAGTAAAAGTACTAGAGCGATGATAAGAATATCTAAACATGGCAAAAAATAGCAGATAAATAAATGAATCAAGCTGCAACCATTAAAAATAGTGTTCTGACACCATATGAAGAGTGATAAAGAAAAACAGTGCGCTAAGCTGCGCTGTGCTGGGACTTATATAGGGACAAGGGGACAGGGTCACATGCTCATGTCACATGTGACCCCGCCCCTTATGTCACAGTCCCGGAGGACGCTGGGACTGTGACATCACAAGGGGGCACCATGTGACATGAGCATGTGACCCTGTCCCCTTGTCCCTATATAAGTCCCAGCACAGCTGGCATTCCGGCCAGAGACAGCGACGGGTCAACATCGGAAGAAGAAGAAGAAGAAGAAGAAGAGGAAGAGGAGGAGGAAGAGGAGGAGGAGGAGGAGGAAGGAGGAGGAGGAGAAAGCGACGACAGCGGCAAGAACAGAAGAGACCCCGGAAGACCCCCAGACGACGGCGAAGACGACGAAGAAGAAGAAGAGCTAGGTAAATGGCGGAGGAGTCCGGCGAGAAGACCCCCAACACGAAGAAGAAGAAGAATAAATTTTTTTTTTAAAAGTGTGTTTTTTTTACTTTACATTTTACACCTTAGGTGAATGGGTAGGGGTACAGACCCCATACTCATTCACATAGGGTGGGGGGCCGGGATCTGGGGGCCCCCTTATAAAAGAAGAAGATAAGAAGAGAGAAGAATGGCCAGGGTTGTCGGGAAGAGGCCCTTGTCCTCATCAACATGGGGAAAGGTGCTTTGGGGTGGGGGGGCCGCACGGCCCCCCTTTCCCCAGGGCACCCCCATGTTGAGGGCACGCGGCCTGGTACGGCTCAGGAGGGGGGGGGGCTCGCTTGTCCCCACCCCTTTCCTGGCCTGCCGGGCGGCATGCTCGGATAAGGGTCTGAGATGGAGGGGGGGACCCCCACGCCGTTTTTTTTCGTGGGGAGTCCCTTTTAATCCATGCCAGGTGACGGAGCTAGCGCGCCGGTATTTACTGCCTACGCTAGCTACGTACCTGAAACCCCCAACACGGAAGAAGACCCCCGAGCACTGCCAAGTCCAGCGGATAATTTTAAAACAAAAAACTTAAAACTTTAGTCCGCCGGATTTTTTGAAAAAAAGTCCGTCGGAGGCCCACACACGAGGGGATTATCCCCTGGACTTAGTCCAGCGGACAATCCCGCGGGATAATCTCTTCGTGTGTACGCGGCATTAGAGCGACTCTGACCAGGGCCAAACTGTAATGGCTTGATGACTGGGTCAGAGCATAACCAACCCTGCAGCTCTTCTGGGACGTTCCCAGTCTGCAGTGGTCAGAATCTACCAAAAGTGGTCCAAGAAGGGAAAACTGGTGAACCGGCGACAAGGTCCTGGGCGGCCAAGTCTCCCCGATGCCGGCAGAAAGCAAAGGCTGGCCCGTGTCGGCTCTGAAAGAAAGGCGCCAGAACACACAGTGCTTCAGTTTGTTGTGTATTGGGGCTGCATAACCTCAGACCCGTAAGGGTGCCCATGCATACCCGTGTCCACAGCCAAATACACCTACAAATGGGCACGTGAGCATCGGAACTGGACCACAGAGCAATGGAAGGTGGCGACCTGGTCTGATGAATTCAGGAATGGTTTGAGGAACACAATAACAAGTCTGAGGGGTTGACTCGGCCTTCAAATTCTGAAGATCTCAACCCAATCAATTATTTCTAGGATGTGCTGGAAAAACCTAATCCATAGAGCCTTCGCCTCTCAACCTGCAGGACTTGAGGATCTGCTACTGATGGCCGGGTGCCACATACCACAACATACCTTCAGGCCGGGTTCACACCTATGCGGGTTTCCCTGCATCCAATTCCCATAGCAGGAGAATGTGACCGGCTCTCTATGGAGACAGTTCACATATCTCCATCTGGATATACACAGCCGTTGTGATAAAATGGAAAGATTTACCAACACATGTCAAGTTGCAAAACTGGGTCCAGGCATTAAAGTAGAACTATAAGCAAAACTTAAATGTTTTCCCCATTTTAGATAAAGTAAGGGAGGGTTATAACCCCTGTAAGAAGGTAGCCCTGGGTACAGGGTTATAACCCCTGTAAGGATTATTTTAGGCCTCTTTGTCCCAAAGCCAGGTCACCAGAAATAGTGTCCCCATTGGAAGATTTCCCCTTTATTACTTCTCTGGGGATGTCCCAAAATGTGTGATTTTCTTTTACTATAATGATAATAGTAAACAAGACAAATAGAGGGAGAATCTCCCTGATGGGGACACAGACAGCAATACATCTAACAGCTGTTATAATCCATCTCCACTCCATCCAAAAAAAAAAATATATATATATAATAATAATAATAATAATAATAATAATAATAATTATTATTATTATTAATATTGCCTTTAGTTATACTTCAGGCTCTTTTCACACCTGAGTGATCCGTGCAATGCCATTACTTCTTCATGGCACCCCAATCATGGCGTGATTCTGGCATGCTGCAATTGCGGCAAATCACACACACACACGCACTGACAGCACACAGTGACAGCACACACACATGCACTGACAGTACAGACACACTGACAGCGCGCACACACACAGTGACAACACACACACACTGACAGCACACAGTGACAGCACACACACATGCACTGACAGTACAGACACACTGACAGCGCGCACACACACAGTGACAACACACACACACTGACAGCACACAGTGACAGCACACACATGCACTGACAGCGCACACACAAAGTGACAGCACGCACACACACCCACTGACAGCACACACTGACAGCGACAACACACCCACTGACAGCACACAGTGACAGCGCACGCACACACACACACTGACAGCGACAACACACGCACTGACAGCACACACGCACACTGACAGCGCGCACACAGTGACAGCGCGCACACGCACACAGTGACAGCGCGCACACGCACACAGTGACAGCGCGCACACGCACACAGTGACAGCGTGCACACGCACACTGACAGCGCGCACACGCACACTGACAGCGCGCGCACACGCACACTGACAGCGCGCGCACACAGTGACAGCGCGCACACAGTGACAGCGCGCACACAGTGACAGCGCGCACACAGTGACAGCGCGCACACTGACAGCGCGCACACGCACACTGAGAGTACAGACACACGCACGGACAGCATGCACTGACAGTACAGACGCACACACACACAGACAGCGCACACGCACGAACACTCACTGACAGCATACTCACTGACAGTACAGACACACGGACAGCATACACATTGACAGTACAGACACACGGACAGCATACACATTGACAGTACAGACAGACAAACACACATTGACAGTACAGACACACTGACAGCGCACACACCCACCATGGGGGTTGATTTCCTAAAACTGTAGAGTATAAAATCTGGTGCAGCTCTGTATAGAAACCAATCAGCTTCCAAGTGTTATTGTCAAAGTTTAAATAAACAAGCTAAAGTTAGAAGCTGATTGGCTTCCAGGCACAGCTGCACCAGATGTTGCACTCTCTAGATGTAGTACATCTCCCCCTCAGTGTATTCTGGGGGTCATTACAACTGAAAGAGGAATGGATCCCAATGTGATAATGGCCCCCTTCTCTGGTGATGAGCCATGCTGGGATCTGTAGTCCCACAGAGGACCAATGACACCCCACACATCTGTACACAGCAGAGATGTGCCCCCCGCCCCCACTATATAATGGAGCCCCCTGATCCCCGCCATGGCGCACACAGAGGTGGTGGCGGTGTACGGGTGAGAGTACCTGTCTAGGGTCTCCACGCTGGGCTGCCTCGAGCCGGACACTGATGGGGGTGCGGACGGTCGGGGAGGTTTCCTAGCAGCTGATGCTCCGGCGGTGCCTCCCCCTCCTCCTGCACTCTCCAGCCCGGACAGCTTGTCCATAGCGGCCCCCTTCCTCCTCCGCCTCCTCCCCGGATGCTCGGGATACAGCTGAGCCGCTTATCGCACAGGAAGGGCCGGATTGCAGGCCGCTCTTCCTGCCGGCTTCCTGCAGGGTGATGGAGGAGGAGGAGGGAGATCTGACGTCCCCGCTGTCACCCCGCACCTCCCGGCATGCACCGCGCCGCTACCACCACTCTGGGCGGGGCCGGGACTACAGCGCCTACCCACAATGCAGTGCGGAGAGCAGGGGGGATAGAGGGATGCTATAGGGGAGACGGCAGAGACACTGAAGGAGTGCTGTAGTCACATCATAGACAGTCATTGTATAACATCAGCATTGCCATAACACAATACCTCCTTTCATGCTGTGAGTTCTGCCTGTCTGTTGGCCATCAATTTCCACATCTTCCTGAATTCCCAGCATGCTTTGCAGCTTCTTCTTTGCAGTTTACTTTTTGCTTCTGAGGACTACATATCCCATGGTACCATGCTCCCTGTACTGACTCCGCCCCAGCACCTCTGTAGTTCAGGTGGCAGGTAGGGATGAGCTCTGGCGTGTTCGCATGGTCCACGTGCAGAGCCCGCCAGGAAGTCGGCGCATCGCTGCGCTAATCACAGGCAGTGAGACATTGTCCGATCTCTGGAGCCGCGCAGCGGGACAATGTCTCACTGCCTGTGATTAGCGCAGCGTTGCGCCGACTTCCTGGCGGGATCTGCAAGTGGACCATGCAAACACGCCTGGGCTCATCCTTAGTGGCAGGCTCTGTGAATACAGCCGTGCCTACTCACAAGGTATAGTGACTACGGGTCACACAATTTTATGGAAGTGAAGCCCGTAAACACAGGCCGAATGCTGGCCAACATCAGCTGGTTCAATAAAAACAGGCCAACATTCGTCCCCTGTGTATGGCAGCCGGGCCGACATATGTCTGATGTGCAGGTCTGGTGCTACCACTAGGCAAACTAGGCAGCTGCCTAGGGCGCTAGGCCACTGGTGTTCCTACTCTCTTCTCTCTGCAGTAAGCAACTGAGTCTCACCATCAGCAGGCAGCCGCCACTCCATTTGCCCATAGTGTCAGAGGCGCAGCAGCTGAGGACTGTGTCTGTGTCCCGACTCCTGAATGAATGGAAGCAAGCAAACATTCATTGATGGGCACTGGTAGGCTGCATTGATGGGCGCTGGTGAGGCTGCATTTGATGGGGGCTGGTAGGCTGCATTGATGGGCACTGGTAGGCTGCATTGATGGGCACTGGTAGGCTGCATTTGATGGGCGCTGGTGAGGCTGCATTTGATGGGGGCTGGTGGGCTGCATTTGATGGGCACTTCATTAAAAAGGTGGGGTATACATGGGTAGGGCAAAGGGGGTGGAGCCAAGGGGGGTGGCAAAATTAGGTTTTGCCTAGGGTGGCAAAAATCTTTGCATCAGCCCTGCTGATGTGCATGCTGAAAAACCAGCAGCTGACCGACTTCCGATCAGAGCTTTCAGCCAATGGCAGAGATCGCTGATCGGAATGTTCTGGCATGGGGGGGGGGGGGGGCTGTCCCTGTATTGTATAAACAAAAAAAATATACGGAAAATTTTGAAAATAAAAAGATATCTTGTACTTTATTATAAAGCATATACAATGACATCGAATTTCTTCATAAATTTGGGCCAAAATTTATTCTACTACGTGTGTTTGGTAAAAACCGAAACTGCATTTTTGGGGACACTAGTATAGTTCTGATCATGATCAAGATACACTTGCATACAGACACTAGTAATGGTGGTGATTAGCGGCTTCTAGTGCGATTATGATAGTGTGGTGGACAATCTGGTACTAACAGACACTGGCTGGGAGGGTCACAAACTGACTAAGGGCTCTTTCACACGGACGGACCGTATGTCCGTTTTTCATCCATCCGTTTTCGGATGAAAAACGGACATACATGTATCCCTATGGATACAGAGTGCAGAGAGTGCAGAGACGGACCTGTCATCTTCCTGCTCAGCGGAGATCGCTCCGGCGATCCCCGCTGAGCAAGCGGCTATCCACGGGGCGGATCTGCACTGATCCGCCCCGTGTGAAAGAGCCCTAAGACTGACATCTCTAGTGACAGTAATGAAGCAAGGCATTTAGCAAGGCAGAGGTTATCTTGGAGGTGTGTTTGGGGTCGTTATCATGTTGGAATACTGCCCTGCGGCCCAGTCTCTGAAAGAAGGGGATCATTCTCTGCTTCAGTATGTCACAGTACATGTTGGCATTCATGGTTCCCTCAATGAACAGTAGCTCCCCAGTGCCGGCAGCACTCATGCAGCCCCAGACCATGACACTCCCACCACCATGCTTGACTGTAGGCAAAACACACTTGTCTTTGTACTCCTCACCTGGTTGCCACCACACATGTCGACACCATCTGAACCAAATCATCAGACCACAGGACACAGTTCCAGTAATCCATGTCCTTAGTCTGCTTGTCTTCAGCAAACTGTTTGTGGGCTTTCTTATACATCTTCTTTAGAAGAGGCTTCCTTCTGGGATGACAGCCATGCAGACCAATTTGATGCAGTGTGTGGCGTATGGTTTGAGCACTGACAGGCTGACCCCCCGCCCCTTCAACCTCTGCAGCAATGCTGGCAGCACTCATACATCTATTTCCCAAAGACAACCTCTGAATATGACGCTGAGCACGTGCACTCAACTACTTTGGTTGACCATGGCGAGGCCTGTTCTGAGTGGAATCTGTCCTGTTAAACCGCTGTATGGCCTTGGTCAATGTGCTGCAGCTCAGTTTCAGGGTCTTGGCAATCTTCTTATAGCCTAGGCCAGTGATGGCAAACCTTGGCACCCCAAATGTTTTGGAACTACATTTCCCATGATGCTCATGCACTCTGCAGTGTAGTTGAACATCATGGGAAATGTATTTCTAAAAAAACATCTGGGGTGCCGAGGTTCGCCATCAGTGGCCTAGGCCATCTTTATGTAGAGCAACAATTCTTTTTTTCAGATCCTCAGAGAGTTCTTTGCAATGAGGTGCCGTGTTGAACTTCCAGTGACCAGTATGAGAGAGTGAGAGCGATAACACCAAATTTAACACACCTGCTCCCCATACACGCCTAAGACCTTGTAACACTAACAAAATCACATGACACCGGGGAGGGAAAATGGCTAATTGGGCCCAATTTGGACATTTTTACTTAGGGGTGTACTCACTTTTGTTGCCAGTGGTTTAGACATTAATGGCTGTGTTGAGTTATTTTAAGGGGACAACAAATTGACACTGTTATACAAGCTGTACACTGTTGCAAAGTGTCATTTCTTCAGTGTTGTCACAAGAAAATATATAATCAAATATTTATAAACATGTGAGGGGTGTACTCACTTTTGTGAGATACTGTATATTGTGTGTTAGTGATTTAGATATTCCAGGTATTCAATACCGTGAATATTTATGTGTTACAATACAATATTAAAAATCCAGTACTAAAAAAAAAAATCTAATAAATCCATCACCAATTTCATTAAAAAAAAATTGATCAAAAAACATCACAAAGAGAATATTTATATGAAAAACTTTTTTGTAATATAAAGCCCAATATTTTTTAGTGCAAATTTGATTTAGTTCCAAGTGACTTGTGTTAATATCCAAAGTGACTTGCGCATATGCTTAGCCGCAGGTCATGTGCGGAAAGTGAAGTGACATCCGTGCTCCCCTTCAGTTCCCCACTCACCAGATCATTGCACCCCTACAGGGGTAAAGCGCATTTATTAAGTGTGGTGGCAATGTCCAAAATGATCACCTCCTCCATGGCACCTCAAACCTTGGGGTATCCAGATTCTTATGCCTCTATGAGGGTAAAGCACGTGCAAATAGATATGGTTGCACTACTCAGACCAGTCACCTCCTCCATGTCAAATCACAGGATATCCTCATATATAGAAGAGACAGGCACTCATAGTGTAAATCGGATTAGGTTAAATTTATTATAAAAGTGCATTTAAAAAACTTGACATAGTCAAGTGCATAAAAACTAGCACAAAACTAGTTGCAATCCAAGCGATCCGGATCAGCATGCTTTCCGCAGACCGGAACTCCACACACCGGAAGTGACGTGAATGCGTACCAAGCTCCAACTTGCGCGTTTCGTCATAGGAAGTCATCTATTATAGTGAGCAGTCGTGCAGGGTCCACCCCCCATAATTAGGTGCATTAAACTGGGGGAACTGGTTGTTATACTCTAAAAACCCTTTTACAAGTCCCGGTGGGGAAAGTGTATATATACCGTATTTATCGGCGTATAACACGCACCTTTTTCCCCTTAAAATCAAAAATCGTGGGTGCGTGTTATATGCCGATCTCCGCTAGCTGTGAGCGGATCGATCGCCGCCGAGCTACACATAGCGAGTGTACTCGGCTCTTTTCGGCTCTTCTCTGCTCCGCTGACAGTCACGTGAGCAGAGCCGAGAAGAGCCGAGTACATGTGTATCCGCCCAGTCCCTGCTATCTCGGCGGCCGCTCCGGTGTCCTGTCGGCGCCAATTTTAAATGGCGATGGACACTGAGGGCAAAGGCTGCACTGGGGACAAGGCTGCAATGGACACTTAAATGTAATGTTTTTTTTTTCCATCCTAAAAGTTTTTTTCCTTAAAATTCCCTCCTAAACTTGGGGTGCTTGTTATATGCCGATACATACGGTAATTCCTTCAGTCCAGACCAGTATTGGCACGAAGATACCCGCACGGAATCCTACTTTCTCCATGTCACGCGCCCCCTATGGTCAAATTGTAAATTATTTCCACTCACCAATACAATGCATATATTATCTAGTAAAAGTAATTAGTAATATTCTAAAAATAGTGTTAATAAGCACTCAGAGGAAAATGTGTAAAAGATACATATCCTTGTTTGGTAAGCCTATATTAAAAGTAGATATGTATCAACTATAAATCCCAGAAACATTTGAAATAAAATAGAAGAGATAATATATATATATATATATTGAATATATATATATGTACATATATATACATGAACTCATATGGTGCATGTGATATGTTCTCATAGGTATACATTACTCATTAGCCAATGTCATCTATGGTAGTATATCATTTTATTATGGTAAAACCTTTTATTAGAAATGTTTTCTAAAGTGTATATATATATATATATATATATATATATATATATATATATATAGAGAGAGAGAGAGAGAGAGAGAGAGAGAGAGAGAGAGAGAGAGAGAGAGAGATTGGCCTAAAATTGGAAAGTACCAGGGCAAACCTGGGGGGGGGGGGGGGGGGGGAGAAAAATTTGGATATAAAATAGTTGGTCAATGTCGAGGTTCAGGCCTCCCGGCGCTAGAGACCCCAATCTGTATATCCACCTAGTGTCATTTTCTAAAATCAAAACTTTTTTTTTTATTACCACCTCTCCAATGATTCTTGATTTGATCTATTCCATAAAATATCAATCCTGTGGGGTCCCTCTAGTGTACTTCCTTAAAATGTCTTGGGAGGCTATGTTTTGGGAACCCTTTTCTTATATTATTAATATGCTCTCTAATCCTCACGAACAAAGGTCAGGTAGTTCTACCTACATATCGGAGGTGGCAGGGGCACTCAATAACGTAGGTGACGTGGGTGCGGTCACACGTAATTAGCTCTTTTATTTGGTATTCCCTCTTGTTGACCCTTGACTTAAATGTGGCGGTTTCTTGCTCACTCTGCACGGTACGCATTTTTGACACCTATAAAATCCTTTCATTTCTGAAAATAGTTTAACAGGTTTTGGGGGATCAATAACATTGTGGACTAGATGGTTCCTAAGTGTGGGGGTTCTTCTGTACACAAACCTGGGTTTCTTTGGCAAGATCTTGAATAAGACCTTGTCTTCTTTCAGAATGGGCCAGTATTTTCTAATGATGTGCTCTATTGATTGGTATTGGGTGTTATACCCGGTAATGAAGGCCACATCCATATAGTTTTGAACTTTCTTATCTTTCTTTGTCAATAGTATGTTCCTATTCATTTTCTTTATTTCAGTTTTCAAGTTCTCTAGGTTCTTTTGTTGATAACCTTTTTCTTCAATTTTTTTAATCAGGGTGTTTGCTTGTATTTCAAAATCTTCCACGGCGCGGCAATTTCTTTGCAAACTCAGCAGTTGGCATTTAGGGATATTTTGCTTCCATTTAGGATGGCGACAGCTGGAAGTGGGTATCTACCCATTGCGGTCTGTTGTTTTAAAGAATGTTTTTGTATATAAATCATTCCCATTCTTAACCACATGCCGACTTGCTCCCATGCGCACTCGGGAACATCCGTGACCCCCAGGTCCCGAGGACCCGGCGCATCACGGATCGCGGTAAATGGCCGCTGATCGTGGCCGTTTACATGACATGTACATGACGCCGGTTCCTCCCTCCCCTCTCTGTACCGATCGATACAGTGAGAGGGGAGAAGCGGAAAGGGATGAGATGGGACCAGCGCTGTGGGCTGGATGTGTAGTGCCCACAGCAATACACTGCCACCACTGTGCAATACACTGCAACCACTGTGCAATACACTGCCTACTCTGCCACCACTATGCAATACACTGCCTACTCTGCCACCACTGTGCAATACTCTATCAATACTGTGCAATACTCTGCCAATACTCGCCAGTACTCTGTAATAAATTTTAATAGAAACAAAGAATTTTTTTTTTTTACCGAATTTTCAGTATTCAGTGATTAAATACCGTCAAAAGATAGCTCTACTTGTGTGAAAAAAAGGACACAAAATTCATTTGGGTACAGTGTGGGAAGCAAGGCCCCGCCCCAAGCCTGTTTAAAGGGAAAGGAGAGAAACTGCCAGGCATCACAGCCCCCAGGGTCAAATAACTGTAATATCGCCCCCTATATCTCTCCCCAACAAGGGGGCTCACTCAGGGCTGAAAGAACCTCTTTATTAACCACTTGCCGACCGGCGCACGACGATATACGTCGGCAGAATGGCACGTACAGGCAGGAGGGCGTATATACAAGTCCCTCCTTAATGCCTGTCGTGACATCGGGAGCACGCCGGTCGGGACCCCCGTGAGACCGGTCTCGGGCCCCGCGGACTCGATCGCCGCAGGGACACCCGCGATCGTCTCACGGGAAGGCTGAACGGGGAGATGCCGAGATAAACAGCATCTCCCCGTTCTGCCTAGCAACTAGTGACGCCGATCTCTGCTCCCTGTGATTGGAGCAGAGATCAGCATTCACTAGCTGACAGCCACCCCCCCCCCCCCCCCCCACAGTAAGAAACACACCACTAGGCATACTTAACCCCTACACTGCTCCCTTGTGGTTAACCCCTTCACTGCCAGTGTCATTTATACAGGAATCAATGCATTTAAATAGCATTGATTGCTGTATAAATGACAATGGTCCCAAAAATGTGTCAAAAATGTCCGATGTGTCCGCCATAATGTCGCAGTCACAATAAAAATCGCTGATCGCCGCCATTACTAATAAAAAAAAAAATATTAATAAAAATGCTATAAAACTATCCCCTATCTTGTAAACGCTATAACTTCTGCGCAAACCAATCAATCGCTTATTGCGATTTTTTTTTACCAAAAATATGTAGAAGAATACGTATCGGCCTAAACTGAGGAAAAAAAAAATGTTTTTTTATATATTTTTGGGGGATATTTATTATAGCAAAAAATAAAAAAAATAATGCGTTTTTCAAAATTGTCGCTCTTTTTTGTTTATAGCGCAAAAAATAAAAACCGCAGGGGCGATCAAATACCACCAAAAGAAAGCTATATTTGTGGGGAAAAAAAGGACGTCAATTTTGTTTGGGAGCCACGTCGCACGACCGCGCAATTGTCAGTTAAAGCGACGCAGTGCCGAATCGCAAAAAGGGGCCTGGTCCTTTGGCTGCAAATTGGTCCGGGGCTGAAAGTGGTTAAAGCAATAAAAGCCAGAGTGTATGACAGGCATACACAAGATTCACATGGTCGTGATATGGTCGCCTGGTCTTCACCTGGCTGCTGTCTCTGGTCTGTATGGGATTCCTCACCTCAGCTCCGGGGGAGATCATCATCCCTGTCCCCCGTCCTCCCTTGGACACAGGTTGGGCTTCACCATAAGGTATAGACCTTTTTTTGAGAAATGGTTCTCGGTTTAAAGGGTATCCTATATTTATAGATATGTTATTGATTTAATTCCAGAGCACTTTACTCCAGAGGATTGGCGCCATGAAACGTGCGTCAAGTATACATCGAACTGATGCCCAGACAAGTTTGGCTCACTAAGAGCAATTGCTGATGTTTAATTTGGTCAACTGTGTCCATCTGCAGCAATGTCATTTCGGGACCCTTTGGGTCCAGAGACCCAAAATTGGCTGCAGATAGGGGGGCATCTAGGAACCCTCAACTACCAAGTTTGAAGTTCGGGGGACCTATGGCTGCAAATGGGCACAGTGAGGCTGCAAATGGGCATTGTAGACCCTCTTTTCCACTTACAGTAGCTGCGCATTTCTCACCCTAGGCTTATACTCGAGTCAATATGTTTTCCCAGTTTTTTGTGGTAAAATTAGGTGCCTCAGCTTATATTCGGGTCAGCTTATACTCGAGTATAATAGTATATATATATTTCTATATTTCTCTTTTATCATTGTATATATCAAAGGCCATAAGGGTTTAGACAAAAATTCTAGACAGTTATTAATAAATACACAATGCAAATGTTTACAGAAGAAAATTCTGCGTATTCCGATGAATACCTACACAGAAGATTTGCTGTATTAGCACTCCTGCACTGTGAAAATATTTTCTTTTGAATAAAATGCACCATTTACAGAGTAAAATGACAAATGTATTCACTGTCTCTCTTCCCTGGTAGCTGGAGGCTTGGCTTCTAGTGGAGAAACAGCAAAGCTGAATAGAATCAGCAGTTTATGGCAAACCAGATGTAGATGCTGTAGAGATTTGGGACAGACAGGTCCTCTCTTCAGAAATGAAAAACCTTGTGGGAAGAATCTTTTTTAAATTATATAATCTTTATTTGTTTTCTTCATACAAAAAAAAGGACAGAATACATACACACATTTAATTTCCATAAACTCCTTTTCTCACAGTTTACTAAAAAATTACCTTTAACCTGTAGTTCTTTTGTACCTCCCACCTTTCTTTTATTACTTCTAATGTATTCCCTTCTTTTCCTGTCCCCTTCCCCTTACCTTTATACTCTCCCTATCCCCTCTGTTTTGCCTATATAGTATTCTTCCCCGTTTAGTCTCCCACCCCCTTATCCGTTATATTGGGCATCCCTGCTTATCCATCCATGTTTTCCACATTTTTACAAATTCTTTCATATTTCCTCTCCTTGTGTATACCGTTCTTTCCCTCCATATTGTTTCTGTGATTAATCTCGCCCATTCTCTTTCCGTTGGGGGTTTTTCAGCCTGCCATCTTTGCGCTATTAGCTTTCTCGCCTGGAATAGACATCTCATCACTACTTTGGTTACGCAGGGGCCTCCTACTATTCCCTCATCCAGACCTAGTATACACAGTCTGGGACTCATTTCTAACCTCGCATCGTACACTGTGTTCAGCGTATCGAGAATTCCTGACCAGTAACGAAACAATTTCGGACATTTCCATATCATATGTGCTAGGTCCCCAGTATCTTGACACCTGGGGCACCTGGCATCCTTTCTCCACCCGAAATCAAAGAGTCTCTTAGGAGTGTAGTATGTCCTGTGTAGTAACATCAGGTATGAGACCCTTTGTGCGGGCGAGACCAACACCATGTGTCCCTTCTCAAGTATTCTCAACCATTGTTCATCTGACAGGGTTCCGAATTCCTTTTCCCACTTCCTCCTGCTCTTAAGTCGTACTGGACTTTCTACGCTGCCTTCGCATATGTATGGATAAATTTCTGCTATGAATCCTTTGGTCTTGTCTTGGGAGCCTATTCTTTGATATACCGGAGAATTAACCCAGTTTGGTCCTTGTTTCGCAAATTGCCTATTTAAAGCGTGTCTGATTTGTAGGTATTTATAAAATGAGTGTTTTGGTAGGTCATAGTCTGTTCTTAGTGCGGTGAATGTCTTTAGTATCTTTCCCTCATATAGCTGAGCTAACTTAACTATCCCCTTTATCTCCCACTCTTTAATCTTCCCTATCTTCTCCACTTCCTGCAGGTTCTTGTTATTCCAGAGGGGGGTGTATTTTGTCATGCCCTCCAGCCCTTTTACTGCTTTTAGTGCCTTCCAGACTTTTAACCCAAGCCTCACCGTGGGGGTTCTATAACAAAATGAGTTTGCCTCAAGAGCTTCTATTATTGATCTGTGCGGGGTACCTGCAATCATTAGATCCTTATTGCCTCCTCCAACCCCCCCTATATGTTGCAGTTGGGCGGCTAGGAAGTAGCTTCGTGGATGCGGCACTGCCATCCCGCCCTTTCTTGTTCCTAGTTGTAGTATTTGTAATCCTATCCTAGGCTGGCCTCCTTTCCATATAAGTTCTCTAAACAACGTGTCCATTTTCCTGAACCATTTTTTATCTATCCATGTCGGGCAGTTGTGCATCAGATATAAAAGCTGTGGCTGCCACAGCATCTTAATCAAATTACATCTCCCCGCCACCGATAGTGGGAGACGTCTCCAGATTGCGATTTTGGATTTAAATTTAGCTAATAATGGTACTATGTTATCATTGATGTAATTATTAGGATTCTTCTTTATATTTATACCTAAATATTTAATTTGTTCGACCACTTCTAGCTGTAGGCTATCCGGTATCCTCTGGTTCCCTAGGGGGTCTATAGGCATTAGTGCAGATTTTTCCCAGTTTATGGTCAGCCCTGAAATTTTCCCGAAATCTATGAGGATGTTCATCACCTGCCTGGGGGATTGCTCCTCGTCCCCCAGGAAGAGGAGGACATCATCCGCATATAATGCGATTCTCTCTTCTCCCCCCTCTCTTCGGAACCCCTGTATGTTCGTATCTGATCTAATTACACTGGCCAGCGGCTCCATTGCTAGAGCAAAAAGCAGGGGGGACAACGGGCACCCCTGTCTTGTCCCCCTCTCTAATTGAATTTTGTCGGAAAAATCATTATTAACCCTGATTTTAGCGCTGGGACCCGTATACAAGGTTTTAATCCATTCAATAAATGAGGGGCCAAGTCCAAATTCCCTTAAAACACGCCATAGGTATCCCCATTCTAGACTATCAAAAGCTTTGACCACGTCTAGGGCCATAACCACCCTTGTCCCTGTATCCTCTGTTGGTATCTGCATATTGAGATACAGCCTCCTAATATTTATGCTGGTGGATCTGCAGGGGATAAATCCCGTTTGGTCCGGGTGTATAAGTCTAGTAATGATTTTATTTAGTCTAATTGCCATTACTTTCGCTAGTATTTTAGCATCCGCACAGAGCAATGAAATAGGTCTGTAAGACTTAGTCTCTAATGGGTCCTTCCCCTCCTTATGTAGAACTATTATTGTTGCTTCCGTCATAGACGTTGGCAACTTCCCCTCCTCCTTCGCCCAGTTAAATACCTTAAGAAGCTCTGGCAATAGTACTTTCCCATATTGTTTATAGGTTTCTACTGGGAGGCCGTCTGGTCCTGGTGATTTCTGATTGGCCATTTCTTTCACCGCCAGTTGGATTTCCTCCAACGTTAGTGGTGCCTCCATTATCTCTCTTTCTTCATCTGTGAGAACCGGGATATCGACGTTTCTGAAGAATATGTCCATTTCCCCTTCCTCCACCGTCTCACACGATCTATACAGTTTATCATAATATAATCTAAAAGTTTCTGTAATTACTGACTTTTTAGATGAAATTTCACCTTTTTCAGTCTTGATCACAGGGACACTGGAGGGAGGAGAATTGGTTCTCACTAAATGTGCTAACATTTTCCCAACTTTTTCCCCCTCTCCGTAAGCTACCTGTTTCTGGAACAATCTCTTATTCTCTGATTTCTTAATAATTGTATCTTTGTATTCCTGTTGTTTAGTTAGCCATACGCTTTGTGTATCCGGTGTGGGGTTATTGACGTAATCTCCCTCTGCTTTCATCAGCTCTCTCTTAATCCTACTCTCCCATTCCCTCGTGGTCTTTTTAATTTTTGATACTGATTGAATGAGAATACCTCTTAGATACGCCTTCAGTGCATCCCACATTATTCCTCTTGTCACTGTCTCATTATTAAATTTTATAAATTCTTCCAATTTTAATAACACCTCATTTGGGTCCCCTATTAATTCGAACCAAACTGGGTTCATTTTCCATACTACAGGGGATCTTTTCCCTTCTAAATTTATTGAGACAACCAATAGTGCGTGGTCAGATATTCCTCTAGGGTGATATTCTATATCCCTTATGGTTTGGCATGCTTCTTCGTTTCCCAAGGCTAAGTCTATCCTTGAGAGCGTGGAATAGGAGCTTGAGTAATATGAGAATTGCAGCACGCCTGGATTCCGCGCCCTCCACATGTCAAAGAGCCCTGCTTCCTGTAAGAACTGATATAATCGACTCTCATCTACTTTCTGGCCATGTACACCCAGTGGGAACCTATCTAGTTTTCTATTGATAACCTCGTTAAAGTCCCCTACTGCTATAACCGGTACCCCAGCTTTGTCTGTTAAAAATTCCAATAGCCTATACATTACATCAAGCTTGAACGGAGGGGGAATGTAAATATTTGCTAGAACATATTCTCGATTTTCAATTACACAGTGCAGAAAAATATACCGTCCATCTCTATCTATACTGATCTGCCGACAGGAAAACCCCAACTCTTTCCTTACCATCACAGCCACTCCTCTTGAATAAGAGGTGTGGACTGAGTGGAATTGGCATTGATATTTCTTGCTTTGGTTTAGTAACTTAGAGTCTTGAGTTAGGTGCGTCTCCTGTAGGCAGATCAGTCCTACCCCACTCCTCTCCAGGGTCTCTACCACTGCTGCTCTCTTTGCCGGTGTGCCCAGCCCCCGTACATTCCAGGAGCCAATACTCAGTATCCTAGTCTGCATGCTTTAACGTAGGAGAGAAAAATAAAAAGAGAGGAAGAGAGAGGGGAGAGAAAAAAAAAAAAAGGGGAAAAAGGATATATACACAAAAAGAGAATACAATGCCCTAGGTACTCTACCCCCCTGCCCTTGTTAAAGGAGAGGAAACTGTAAGGGGTAGGAGGTTCTAATGCAGAGGTCAATTGATCCCATCTTATACTTGTACTATAATGCTCACCCATCCTACCGCTACATAGGACCCGGAAGAAAGAAATAATAACATATAAAAAGTGAAGTAAAAAAACAAAGGAGAAATGAGAAGAAAGGGAAAGGTAACCAAGCCTTTAACCAGAGGGAATACCCCGTGTGAACAAAAAAATCTTTCACCTGTCTTAATATTCTCCGCTACGTGAAAAAGTGCTAATCTTTTTTCTAAGTGTTTATCTGACGATGTTTTTAGCTTACTGCTTACTTCCGTGTAAATTAAATGTTTTTCCTGTGTTTTACTTCGTTGAATCTTCACCCCCCCCTCCCCCCTTATACCATTCTAGGTTATCCCTAAGGACGTCTTTTGTGACCGTTACCACACACCCCTTACCTACAAACTTCCCCCCCCCTATGCTTATATACAGATCCACTCCCACCCTCCACCCTCCTCCCACCCCACCCCCATCCTTACACACACCAACAAATGTGTTTTGACCCTCCCCCCACCCATTCATTCCTTGCTGTTGTGCTATATGGCTCCTTCCACCCTCTGATCCCTGTGCATATATTTTCCCTGAGACACCTCCCCTCTCATCCCTCTATGTTTGTTCCTCTATCCCTAAACCCATCATCCCCTCGTTTTAATCATTAATTGATCCTTCCGGTCTTCCAACCATGTTGTCACGTTTGCTGGGGAATCAAAAAAAAAAGTCTCTCCCATTGCTACCACACGTAGCCTAGCTGGGTACAGTAAAGCATAAGTAACATCTAATTTCTGAAGTCTGCGTTTGGTTTCTATAAAATCTGCTCTACGCTTCTGCAAGTCGGGTGAAAAATCTGGGTACAGTGAGATTTTGACTCCCTTGTAAAAAATACTCCCCATCTCTCTAGCCCTGCGGAGGAGCATAACTTTGTCCTTAAAGTTCAAGAATTTCATTAGTATAGATCTGGGATGCCCTCCTTGGGGTGGGGGTCTAAACGGGACCCTATGTGCCCTTTCAACTGAAAACTGTTGTGAAAAAGTCTCTCTTCCAAACATTTCGATAAGCCACTTTTCCATGAATACAATTGGATCCGATCCTTCACTTTTTTCCGGAAGGCCTACCAGCCTCACATTGTCCCTTCGGAGTCTGTTCTCCATTTCGTCCAGTTTTCCTGCAAATTTATCTGATTGTTCTTTTAGGATTTTAACCTCTTGGCTTATTGGGTACATGTCATCCTCGATTTGGCTAATTCTCCCTTCTGCTGCTGTTATTCTATCAGCCGTCCTTTCCAGCTCATGGCGCATCAGGGACAATTCCTCTTTGATATTTTTCATTTGGTCACATAACTCCCCTAGGGACTGTTTACATGTATTAACTGCCGCCAATACGTCCTTTAGTGTCGGCTCTCCGTCAACCATTGGTGCCTGAGCTAAAGCCAAATCTGATTTTCCAGAGGCTCCTACATTTTTATTGGTTGTGCTCTTTGCTCCTCCTATAGCGGCCCCCGTAGCGACTGTCTGGTTGTTTGTTTGCCCTTGGCTCTTTCTGTCATTTGCCACTTCCGTCTGGATTTGCTGTCCCCCTTTAGTTGGACTATGGACTGGGGTGTGAGCATACTTTTCCAGCTTTGCTGCAGCTGCTGATGCCCCATTTGTTATTGTGGGCTGGGACCCTTTTTCCTTATCCTTGGCTGATCTTAATGATTGTGTCCCAACATTCTCCAGGTTGGCCTGCTCTTCCACTCTCCTCCTTGCTGACATGTTGCCCCCCCCTGGGCCCCTCTGGGGTCCGACCCAGTCAGATACCGGTTTTAGGATAAATTTTATAAAAAGCAGTCCTCTAGTAGCCCTTTAAAAAAAGGGGGGGGGAGCCGAAAAACAGGACAAAGTCTTATGTGTAAATCACAGCCTATGAACGGGCCAGAGCGGTTATAGTTAAAGGAGGATACCAGTGCAGGAGGATACGTATATATTCACGTATATTCACGTATATATGCACAACACAGCGTTTATATTTGCGGAGGAATAAAAAGAAATTAGCGTTCCTCTGGTTTCAACTACAGATTGGGGGTAACATGGAAGCTTTGCATGGCACACGGCACAAAACGCAGCCTGTATTTTTATAGGAGATAGACCCCAGCTTATAATGAAGAAGGGGGCGGCACACGTATGCAGGAAAGTGCTACTAACGTTGCTATAGAGAGAGCACACACACAAAAAAAAAAAAAAGGGAAAGCCGGTTACTTATGTGCGTCTCAGCACGGTCTGCATATTTTTTAATAGGTAGGTGGACCTCGTATTGCGCTTTAGCTGCAAGCTTTTAATGCGCTTTTATGCACATATATATTTTTAGCAGCGTTCCTTGGCTTGACAAAAGGCACCAGATACAGTACAGATGCGGTACACCTGTGTATCAAAAAAAAGGGTCTGCCAATAACGGCTGAGCTCTGAGAGGAGGAATAAAAAAAAAAAAAACCCACATACACCCCACACAGGTGCCTTTGAAAAAAAAAAGAGAGAAAGGGTAGTCCTCCAATTGTAATTAGGTGGGAACTGGCACAGTTGGGTATTGTATCACACAGTTTGCACAGCACGGCCACAGGCAGGAAAGGAAGATAAGCAATCCTCAAACTTCTGTCACGTAGAAGCCGAATGCATATGCACAGCACATCATAGCGCAGCTCATAGCGCAGCTTATGTCTCTAACAGTCCTTAATTGCAACAGAGCATGAAAAAGGCAGATATGCACATCACAATTTATGTTTTCACACAGTTTATATTTTGCAAGTATCAGTCCTCAAATTGCGTTTACAGTTAGGAAGGAGTTTAGGAGGAAGCCAGTACCCATGCACAGCACAGCCACAGAAAAGAGGAAAAAAAAAACAGTCCTCAGAGTTCTGTCTTGCAGAAGCCGGGTAATATGCACAGCACCTCTTATCCTGTGTCTCTAACAATCCTCAATTGAGGCGAAGCAAAAACAAAGCTGGGCAAATATGCACATCACAGTTTATATGTTTCTTTTTCTTTTTTTAGCAACAGGAAAGCAGGGAAAAAAAACACCGATCCACTAGTTGCAATGAGGGGGGGGGGGGGGGGGGGGAGTAAACTGTGCAGTATCTTCTCACCTCTCTTAGCCGTTTAAGGATGTTTTCCAGGGCAGATTGAGAGTCTCCTTGGGGGTCCCCCCTCCTCCGGTGTCTTGTCTTCTCCTTTCCGCAGTATGTGCAGCTCAAAAAACCGGCATGTAAGTCTGAATGTCCCGCCGCTCTTCCTCACTGGCGGCGAGGCAGGAGATAGCGTGTGACGTCACCTTCGGCCCGCTTCGGCTGTTTCCGTGTAGCCACGCTGCGGTTCTGTGCTGGATGTGCCGTCTATCTATGCTGGATGACTCAGGCTGACCTCGGGGGATCTCCGGGCTGCGTGCAGTGTGCCACTATGAGAAGGCAGTCGCGGGTCTCGGCATTTTCAGCATTTCCACGGGACGGAGGGTGGAGGTGAGCACATACACGCTCTCACATTCCTCTCACACCGCACCACACCTCATGTCCGGTCACGCCCCCTTGTGGGAAGAATCTGGCTGTAAAGCAGTCTAGACACGAACAAAATTTGAATATGTAAAATACATCCAGTAGCACTACTAGGCTGGTCCTAGAGCTACTAAACAAAGATAACACAGCAGTTGTGTGTATACATGGCTTGGAGCTAAAGTGGTTTTAGTGGCAGGTGGTTTGTTTTACCTTAATCCAATGACACCCAAATCTACCCGTCTACTCCTCGCCTCACTCCTTTAGGTCTCCTCTCACATTACTAACATACACATCAGCATGGACGTCGCACCACTTCAGCTCCGGAAGGTTTACCCCCCCCCCGCCCCTTTATGACCAGGCCATTTTTTTGTAATACTGCTTTACTTTGACAATTGCACGACGCTGTACCCAAATCAAATTTGTACTGTTTTTCCCCACAAATAGAGATTTATTATGGTGGCATTTGATCACCTCTGTTTTTAATTTTTTGCGCTATAAAACAAAAAAAGGGCGACAATTTTGAAAAAAAAAAAATATATATATTTTTACCTTTAAAAAACATAACCAATAAAAAAATAATTAAAAAAATAATGTGTATTCATAAGTTTAGGCCAATATGCATTCTGCTACTTTTTTTGGTAAAAATAATTCCAATAAGCGTATATTAGTTATAGCGTCTACAAACGATGGGATAGATTTATGGGTTTTTTTTTTTTTATTTTAAATTTTTTTTTTTTTTTTTACTAGTAATGGTGGTGATCAGCGTTTTTTTTTAGCAGGACTGCTACATTGAGGCGGACAA
The DNA here is from genome assembly GCA_028564925.1 of Lithobates sylvaticus. Lineage (NCBI taxonomy): Eukaryota > Metazoa > Chordata > Amphibia > Anura > Ranidae > Lithobates > Lithobates sylvaticus. The sequence goes on from CM053033.1 coordinate 43,355,738, forward strand.
ATCTGACACCAAGTGACACTTTTTGGGGACCAGTGACACGCATACAGTAATCCGTGCTAAAAAATGGCAGGGAAGGCGGTTAACATCAGGGGTGAGCAAAGGGTTAACCGTGTCCCCAGAGAGTGTTTTATAACTGTGTGAGGGGTAAATTTACTGTGGAAAGCCAAAGATCCATGTTCCTATCTAGCAACCTGTCTTAGCGACCCCCCCCCCCCCCCACACACACACACAGAGATTAACTGCGGCAAGGCGGCTGCTCTGTGCCAGATCACGTACCTAGTACATGATCTAATACTTCCGGGTCTGGGGCGCAAGTGCCTCCGGCGACCCGCTGCTACTGTGATTGGACACAGCTGGAGCTGTGGGGGCACGAGGAGCCAGGATCGCTGGCAGGGGACCCAAAAAAAAAAAAAAAGAGTATCGGGCTGTTCTGTGCAAAACCATTGCACAGAACAGGTAAATAGAACATGTTTGTTATTTAAAAAAAATAAAAAAAACGACAACCATTAGAATCATTTTAAAGCCAAACTCCAGGTTTGTTAAAGGGGCCCACAGATTCCGATAAGCCACCCATACGCAGACCACGACAACCACTGGCCGGGGTTGTTGGGAAGAGGCCCTTGTCCCCATCAACATGGGGGCAAGGTGTTTTGGGGTGGGGGGGCGCTGAGCCCCCCCTGCCCCATAGCTCCCACGCCCCCATGTTGAGGGCATGCAGCCTGGTATGGTCCTGATCTGCATGCTCGGATAAGCGTGGTATGGATTTGGGGGGGGGGGGGGGACCACACGCCATTTTTTTTTTTTAAATGTTGGCGTGGGGGGGTCCCCTCCAAATCCATACTAGACCTGAAAGGTCTGGTATGGACCCTACACCGTTTTTTTCCCTGGCTGACAGCCATCGGTTGTTAAGGACGCAGTGGCCAGCTTCACAGCCCCTTCCTTAGTAACCAGCTATATACAGCGTTTAACCACTAGCCACCTGCCCACTGTCATGACAGCGGGACGAGGCAGCTCTTGTTCTGGGCCGCCATCACATGACGCGATCGCTTCCCGGGCCACTAGGGGGTACCGATGTGTGTGTGCCCGTGATGTCCGCCGGGCACCCGCAATTGCCCAGTAACTGAGCAGGACCGTGGATCTGTGTGTGTAAACACACAGATCCAAGTCCTGTCATAGGAGAGGAGACCGATAGTGTGTCCCTTGTACATAGTGACACCGATTGTTCCCCCCTCCCCCCCACAGTTATAATCACTCCTTAGAACACACGTTTAACCCCTCGATCACCCCTAGTGTTAACCCCTTCCCTGCCAGTCACATTTATACAGTAATCAATGCATTTTTATAGCATGGATCGCTGTATAAATGTGAATGGTCCAAAAAATGTGTCAAAAGTGTCCGATATGTCCGCCGCAATATCGCAGTCACGATATAAAAAAAAAAAAAGAAAAAAAAAAAAAAAAAAGAACAGCAGGGAGTTAAGTTCACCTTTTCATTTTATTCCTTTTTTTTCCTGGAAGAGGTGGACGAATTCCCAGTGAAATCATAACCTGCATGCTTAGATCTGCAAAATGAAGACATCTTCAAAATGCAAAGAATACACTAGAAAGCAGTAAATGAAGAGGATTTATGCAGAATAAGTTTAATTAGCAGATTTGACTATTTTAATCAGGGTGGACAAAATATCATCCAAACAAACAGAAAGGGAAACAAGATAATGAATACATATATTAACATGTGCAAATGTAATCTAAATACATAGTTTTTTTTTCAGGTTTAAAAATACATTAAGCAATGAATGATATCCAATTTTGTTACTGCATTTATATCTAGTATTGTATGTACAACATCTTATTATGATTATCTTTTATACTACCCATTTTTTGTATAAGTATTATATAACTCTCTAAACCTTTACAATAATTTACAATCTAAAACATAAAAATTCCTGAAACATCCCTTCAAATACTGTAAATAAAATTAAGAGTTTACAAGGGGAAGACACCTGAAAAATCTAATTAAAAAGGTAGCAAACATCTAAAAATGTGAAAAGCATGATATTTAGTGCCCAGACACACTGTTAATACAATATGCATCATGCCAATTGGCTAGCTCAGGGATAGTTGTAAACAGTATGGCTTCCTGGTCAAACTCCTGAAAAGGGAAAAAGGGCAAAGTAATCAGAACATTCTGACACTTAGGCCCCTTTCACACCAAGCCGCCTATAGTGTTGGCGGTAAAATGCCGCTATTTTTAGCAGCGTTTTACCGTCGGATTTGACGCGCATTTTGGCCGCTAGCGGGACGCTTTTACCCCCCGCTAGCGGCCGAGAAAGGGTTAAAACCGCCCGCAATAGCGGCGGTTTGTCGGCAGTATTACAGCACTGCCCCATTGATTTCAATGGGGAGCAGCGGTGGAGGGGCGGTAAACACACCGTTCCTTCACCGCTCCAAAGAAGCTGCTGGCAGGACTTTTCCTGACGTCCTGCCAGCCCTCTGGCTTTCACACTGGAGACAATGGTGCAGCTGTTTTAGGGCGGATTGCAGGCGCTATTTCTAACGCCATAGCGCCTGCAAAACGCCCTTGGTGTGAAAGGGGTCTTACAGCAGGCTCGGAAACTGGCAAAAAACCCCCCCAAAAACATAAAGCCAGTCCTTGTGTATCCATGACTCTAAATCGTCGTATGAGCAAGCAGTACATAGAGCCGTAGAGGGGCATGAACTGTGTCCATTATTTTCTTCATTGTCTATTGAGGGGCACACAAATTCAGGAATTATTAAACAGTTGGGATGTCCAAAAGCAGTCCAACTGAGGGGTGGATAACAACCACTGAGAGATCCAACAGATGCGGAGATCATGGCAGAAAAATACGGTCAATAAAGAAATATTAGAAAACAAAAAGGCTAGCGAAAATATTGACCTCAGAAGAGCTGAATAAAAGGCATCCAACCTCCTAGGACACTAGCAAAAAGCCATGGCTTTTACAGGGGCTGGCCAACTTTATTCCAAAAAAAACCCCCAAAAAAACACAAAGAACATTACTTCCCCATCAATGTGATGCGTCCCATGTGCTGTTGGCCACTGCTTTAGTTGACATTTTCCTGCTCCAATCCCCCCGTTCTATGAGTAAGAAATGATTTATCACTGGAATCTGCCCATGCTCTCCTCAATTTATAGAATTATTTTTCATTCATACAAGACAGAATACAGCTTCTTTGAATGAAGGAGGGAAGATGGAAAGAAATGGGCATAGTCGGCACTCTTGATGAGCAGGGATTTTTCGGTTTTACCAGTTTCCCAACTTCCTGTTGGTGGCAGTACAACTGACTATTTAAGAAAGAATAATTTGTGGCCAGTGTCGACAGGCTTTTGTTTGCATCACAACTGCTTCTCTCTGTATACAAGTCTATGGGAATGCAAAAGCAGCTTAAAGATGAAGTAAACCCTCTTGAAAAAAAATCGAAAAAAAAAAACCTGCAAGACAAAAGGCATAATTAGCTAGTATGCATAGCATACTAGCTAATTATGCATCACTTACCTGAAATCGAAGCCTCGGCATAGGTCCTCTTCTCCCCCTCCGATCGCCGACATCTTCTCCCGGAGTGACTTCCGGGTATCGCGGCTCCGGCGCTGTGATTTGCCGGAGCCGCGATGACGTCACGCGCATGCGCACGAGAGCGGCATATAACAACTGAAGCATCGGCATATAGCGCCGATGCTTCAGTTGTCGCTAGTGCGCATGTGCCGCATGACGTCTGCACATGCAAATACAGGTATATCTCCTAAACCGTGCAGGTTTAGGAGATATCCCTGTTAGCTACAGGTAAGCCTTAATATAGGCTTACCTGTAAGCTAAAGTTGTAAAAGAGGGTTTACTTCCTCTTTAATTCAGCATAGAAGTCAAACGCACCGATAATTTTAACTTAATACAATAACTTAATTGACAAATACAAGTGAAGTGCAACTCTAAACATGCTGCATTGTGCATGCCCATCATTGCAAGCCCTACTACATACTTCTCCCGAAGGAGAGGTCTCTGATCTTCTCTCTAATGCCCCGTACACACGGTCGGACATTCCGACCACAAAATCAGTCGGATATTTTCCGACGGATTTTGTCTGAAACTGGTGTTGCCCACACATGGTCGGACAAAGTTGTTGAAAAATCCGAACTTTCCGAACGCGGTGACGTACAAAACGTACGACGGGACTACGTACAGGGCAGTAGCCAATAGCTTTCGTCTCCAAATTTATTCGGAGCATGCGTGGCACTTTGTGCGTCGGAATTCTCTACACACGATCGGAAAAAGTCCGATTGGATTTTGTTGTCGGAAAATTTTAGATCCTGCTCTCAAATTTTTTCCGTCTCAAATTTCCGACGGAAAAAGCCCGCTAGAGCCCACACACGATCGGATTTCTGACAACATAATCCGATCAGACTTATTCCATCGGAATATCCGACCGTGTGTACGGGGCTTAAGAGCTACAGCCCCTGAAGAATCTTCTGCATCCAGCACACACTTCTGGGTGCATTGAATGCCTTGCGGGGGGCAAGCCTTGAATATAGAGGGGAACCAGGCATCAAACACTCTTAAAGGATTCTGCAGTGGCTATAGCTCTGTAACAGAATGAAGATCTCTGCTGAAAAGGTAAGCATTACACTTTCTTTATTGCAGGGCATTTTTAAAAAGGTTCTTCAAAAGAGCTTTTTAAGCTGCTGTAGACCAAATCTGCCAGGGGGCAATTGCAATATCTATGGGCACCTTCAGATGTGAGCAGAACCCTACATACTGATGGGAGCAGCTCAGCAGCTGATCAGCTGGGTTGGATTTTCCTGACCAGTCACCATTGTTGTCTCATACAAAATTTCCATTCTTCTCTAATAATAGACTGGTGAACAGAGAACCCTGGTATTGACAGGAAGTAATAGGAAGGTTGACCATCATGCGCCAGGGCGTGAATAAGCACGGTGGAGGAGAATATTGGATGTCAGAAAGGTTGGTTCCCAACATGTAGATGATACCTGTGTGTACACCATTTTTACCTGTCTCTAGGATGTATTATTTTTAGACATGTATCATTCCTTTCCAGACTAATTGCTTTACAACTGGGTATTCTTTAGTATAAGACCAATTGTTTTATAGGAGAATTAAAGTGGAAGTAAACCCTCCTATTGTTTTCAGCCAAGGAAGCTGCCATCTTGGCCTCCGTTTAATCTTTAACTGCCATGAAGCTGCACATGTGATTGGTTATGACACCAGCCATTGGATGGTTTGACAGTTTGGTTGAGAGTACAACCAATATGACAGTTAGATTTTCCGGCATGCCGGGAATGTAACTGTTTTTTCAAACTGTTAGATCGATGGGTTTACTTCCGCTTTAAGAAAGTCTTTACTAGCCTCTCTTCTGCCTATTAAGTGGCTTTTGAAAGATTACAATCTTGTAGTAAATATAAAATGATCTACAAAACTGTAAACCATAATCCTAAATAGTGACTTTCCTCTAATCGCACTATTTTAAACAGAAAAACAAGATGGTACTACTGAGTTTTGGATTCGCACTTACAAGTCTCTAATTCAGGTGCATTATCTTTGTGATATCAATGCGTGCTGTAACCCATTATAACGTGCCATCACTCCACACACCTCCCAATGCTTTATAATGCAAAAAATATCGGACAGGTCAAATTTAAACAATCACACTGCGAAACCATGCAAGGATGCGAATACTACAAATTTATGATATTAGAACTATGTGTGCATTTCTTATAGTGCATAGCAGCGGTACAGTATGAACATGACCATAAAAAAAGTACCTCAACAGTCCCGTTTTCAGTTTGTCTCCTTGATAAGGATGTTGATTTTCAATGTAAATAATTGAACTTAAACTACCAAACTTCTCGCTTTCATTGGGACAAGGAAAAATTTCAAAGCCACAATGAGGTAGGGTTAGTATAAAAATCTGGTCATAAAGATACAGTAAGTGTGGATGAAAAAAAATAGATTGAAGGCAGAAAATAGGCTGTCCTGAAGTTCTACAGGGAAGAAGAATGGCTTTGTTTAAAATGAACTATTGTGGTTATGTGTAGAGAACATACATTTATAAAAAGGCATGGAGCAGCTTGACAGCTCGAGTAAACCAGAAGCCAAAGCAGCATATTTTATCTACACTAGGATTTCATGCAAACCATAAAAAAAAAAAAAAAAAAAAATCAGGAAATGATCACAAATGTTCAGTTTTCAGCATAGGTCTGAGAGAATAGGAAAGGCTTACTTCTTTAGAAGTGGCATGAAGAGCTATACGTGACATTGAATGTACAGCCAAGTGTTGTCTTATGAAAGAGTCTCTCGGGGGCCAACATTCAGCAATTCCAGATGACTTAAGCCCCTTTCGCACTGAATCGTTTTTCAGGTGCTACAGCGCTAAAAATAGCGCCTGAAAAAAGCGGGTCCTTTCACTCCAGTGTGAAAGACATAGGGCTTTCACGCTGGAGCGGTGCGCTAGCAGGACGGTAAAAAAAAAGTCCTGCTAGCAGCATCTTAGGAGCGGTGAAGGAGTGATGTATTCACCGCTCCTACCCATTGAAATCAATAGGGCAGCGCAGCTATACCGCCGGCAAAGCGACACTTTTCGGGTGGTTTTAACCCTTTTTCGGCCGCTAGCGGGGGTTAAAGCCGCCCCGCTAGCCGCAAATACCGCTGCCAACACGACAGTAAAGCAGCGCTAAATATAGCACTGCTTTACCGCCGACGCCCACACCGCCCCAGTGTGAAAGGGGCCATACTTGGTACTATATTCACTAAAGGTTAAAAAACTCCCTTCTCTATTAACGTAAGAACATTTATTTTGCAGGACAAGTTCCTATACCATACTTGGATGCCCACAGAAATAAGTAAATTACATTACACACCGTTTTTTCTGTGCAAGCTTCAAAGAAACAAAGTTGCAGTAACAATAGTATACAGATAGAGGTCCTTAGCACGAATAAGAATATTTAATGGAACATTACAACCAAGATATAGAATTAAACGCAATTTTTGCCCAATATCAAAGTTAACAAGCAAATTAAAACTCCCACTATCAAGCTAAGGTGCACTTACTGTTTCCTATTGTCAGTGTGACTTACAGCAGTACCTCTTACATCTATAGCAGGTCTAACATGGAAAATGCACTGGCACTTTGTTATCCTGAACCAATGCATGCAAGACACTGTATGCAACAGATTCCTGTTACAAGTCCAAAAAAAAAATGAAACACCCCCAAGTCCTGTATCCATACATGGAATGCATACACATATTGGGGGTTATTTACTAAAGGAAAATCCACTTGCACTTGAAAGTAAAGTCACTGTAGATTCAAGGGGGACATGCAAGGAAAATAAAAAACAGCATTTTAGCTTGCACATGATTGGATAAAATCAGCAGAGCTTCCACTCATTTCAGATCTACCCCTTAGATTCAGAGCGACTGCACTTTCAAGTGCACTTGCAGTGCAAAGTGGATTTGCCCTTCGTAAATAACCCCCATTGTGTCATTTTCCACATTTTGGAATCAAAGCTATGGGACTAAGGGTGCTCTTTAACATAGGTAAAGGAGGCATGTACAATCATTTGAAAACGCTGCACTTCAGATGTTAAATTAAGTTCATTTTACCAGCGTTCTGAAGTTCACCTTTGGTAGTCGTATGCAGTAAACCTGAAACTTTTCTTCATCTCCAACACTTAAAATGGAAGCCGACTTCCATAGAGCTAAGTGCTAAATCTACCAGAGCTACATCTGCAAACTATATGCCCTCTATTTTTACTTTTTGCACTCTTACAGTTCCAAAAGTTTATTTTTTTTTTATTTTTTATTTTTTTATATCTTAGCTTACATTAGAGAGCATTAATACTGAGAGGCACAGCAAAGCTTTACAAAAGATGTTGGCTTGCCCTGTGTGGCCTGCACAAGGAATATGTGACTCCGGTACACACTACAAAAGGAAGACGAGGGCTGTTGAAGACGAAGAGGAAAAAACATGAATGCAAAAAGAAAAGTCTTTTGGGATGAATACCAAACCTTATAAAACAAGCTGCATTTTTTTTTTTTCTCGTTAATAAAATATATTTAGATGACCAACCTGATCTGGTTAACAGCTATCCCAAGTACTTTCTTACATATTGTATAACAAGCTCTGTATACCAGTGCAACATATAAAAAAAGAGGACTATTTCCAGATCTTAAAAAAGGCACATTTTTGTTCAACCGCGAAGACTCCAACTTCCTTCAAATAAGGCATCATTCAAAATGGCCTTCTGAAAAAATAGCACAGCCGGTATCTATACTTCATACAAAAGTTTGTTTTGTTCAAAACGGAGTTTGCATTATTCGTGACGGTGAAGGTGGCGAGGTGGAGGAATTGTTCATTTTTGGTGAATTAGAGATTTGCAGCTCTTCAAGTTTCCGGACATAATCGTCACGTATTGCTAGCAGCTCCATGTAGCGCTGTTCTACAGGGTTCGGCTGCTGTTGATTTAGAGACAAAAACAACAGGAAGAAATCAATCAAGCTATAAGGAAACATAAGATGCCTCGTTTTTTCATTTTTCACATACTGTGCATTTAACATCTCAGAATCTATTAACCACTTGCTTACTGGGCACTTAAACCCCCCCTCCTGCCCAGACCAATTTCAGCTTTCGGCGCTGTCGCACTTTGAATGACAATTGCGCGGTCATACAACACTGTACCCAAATGAAATTTTTATCATTTTTTCCCCACAAATAGAGCTTTCTTTTGGTGGTATTTAATCACAGCTGGGATTTTTATTTTTTGTTAAACAAATAGAAAAATTAAAAAAAAAAAAAATCATGTTTAATAGTTTGTTATAAAATTTTGCAAACAGGTAATTTTTCTGCTTAATTGATATGCGCTGATGAGGTGGCACTGGTGGGCACTGATATGCTGCACTGGTAAGACGGAACGGATGGGTGGCACGGATGGGCACTGGTAGGTGACACTGATGTGTAGCACTGTTCAGGCACTTATTGTGGGCACTGAAAGATGGCACTGTGGGCACTGGCAGATGGCACTGTGGGCACCGACAGGTGGAGCTGGTGGGCAACGACAGGTGGAGCTGGTGGGCACCGGTAGACGGCACTTGTAGAGGGCACAGGTGGGCACCGTGGACACGTGGCACATCACAGTGATCGGGACTATTGTCCCTCTTACTGCCACCGGTGATCGGCTTTCAGCGCGAGGAGGAAAAATAGCCGATTACCGGCTCTGTTGCTATCACATGATCAGCTGATCACGTGGTAAGGGGTCGGGATCGACCCCTTACTCGGATCTGTGATCCAGCGAGTCTCACAGACTCGCTGATCACAGAGCGCGCCCTTCACGGGACGATGTCATAGGACGTAGTCCTGGCAATATAGATCCGCGCTGTAGCCGTCATTCGGCTATAACGCGGATCTCAGGAGGTTAAGCTCCCCAGTGGCTGAACCTACCATTTCAGCTTTCTCTAGGTTATTGGCAACTCAACAACCATGTTCCTGTTTGTTACCCTATTCTTTGAGGCCATCACAGATGTTTACATTTAAAAGGAACTTGTCATGAGAATAATAGGTGGTCATTGCTGACTTCCCTTTTTGAAAGTGCTGGTCACGCTGACCTGACTTAGATACTTTCGAGTCACAGACCCAGAACACGCATGTAAATACTGTACTTTTCACTAAAAGTCTTAAAGTGGATGTGAACCCCATTCATGAAATGTGACCTGGGCACATATATCTGTAGTGTTTTCGTATCTCTCCCCAATGCCCTGAGTCCCCTGTGTTTCTTCTGCTTCGTTCCTCTGTTATCAGCATGATAACTTCTGACAAGTTCTCAGACGGGAGATAAAAGCAGCTGAAAATGTGTGTCGAGGAAGGTTGTTTTAAATAGATTAGCAGAGAGCTTGTCTTGTCACAGCACAGCTCAGAAAGGCTCTTCGTTCATCTGCCAATGTGGAGAGGGGATGTGTGCCTTTCCTCCAATCGGCTGTCTCCCAGTGTAAGCAAAGAATACATTCCTACAGCTGAATGAGGAAGTCAAAATTTGAACTTGATGTAAGAATTTGAGTATAGAAAAGGGAGAGACAGCAGATATACATGTAAAACTTATGTAGGGAGATTTGTTTCATCAATTTAACCAGTTCCCACCCGGCCTACAGTCAAAATGATGGCTGGGCGGGACAGTCGTCATTCCAGGTGGAAGTCATATGGAATGGGCCGGGTTGCGGCGTGATCTGTAACCCGTGGACACAGCAGATGACTAATTATTGTACCGGCCACTGCCGGTACCATGTGATCGCTGTGACCAATCACAGCAGATCAAATGACAATTGTACACAATGAATGGCTTTGATCCATGCTATTCATTGTGTACAATTGTGTTTATCTCTGTGATTGGTCACAGTGATCACATGGCACAAAGGAGGGCCAATCACAGCCCATCTGTACCTTTTGAGATTAGCTGTGGCCAATCACAGCTAACCACTATAATAAACACTGAATGAATCAATTTCATTCAGTAAAACTGGTTGCTTATAACAGTGAAATTCACTGGTATAAGCAATGTGTACAAAAATAAATAATCCTAAATCACTTTCCCAGGATACTAATGTGTTAATATGGTAACACTATATTGCTCTGGTCACAGTGTGTTTAACCACTTGCCAACTTGCTGCATGCCGATGTCGGCACAATGGCAGCGGTGGGCAAATGGACCTAACTGTATGTCCCCTTTAATTGGCGGGGCTAGCCGGAACGTGCACCCACCGCGTGCAGCGTGACCGTGCCCGCGGGACCCGCAGTACTCTATGTCCGCCGGTGTCCCGGCGATCCCGTCACGTAGCAGCAGAACACGGAGATGTAAACAAGGCATTTCCCCCGTCTCTGCCTAGTGTCATCGGGAGCAGTGATCGATGTCATGTCAGTGGAAGCCCATCCGCCCACAGTTAGAATCACTCCCTAGGACACACTTAACCCCTTGATCACCCCTAGTGTTTAACCCCTTCCCTGCCAGTGTCATTTACACAGTAAATCGGTGCATATTTATACAGCGATCAAGGCTATAGAAGACAATGATCTCGAAATAGTGTCAAAAGTGTCCGTCATAATGTCGCAGTCACGATAAAAATTGCAGATCGCTGCCATGTACTAACAATAATAATAAAAAAAAAAAATGCCATAAAACTATCCCCTATTTTGTAGACACTAACTTTTGCCCGGCGATTGCCCGGTAACACAGCAGGACTGTGGATCTGTGTATGTAAACACACAGTTCCACGGTCCTGTCAGAGGAGAGGAGACCGATGGTGTGTTCTCAGTACAGAGAAACACCGATCGGTCTCCTCCCCTTGTGAATCCCCTCCCCCCGAAGTTAGAATCACTCCCAGGGAACGTATTAACCCCTTCAGTGCCCCCTAGTGTTAACCCTTCCCTGCCAGTCACATTTATACAGTAATCAATGCATTTTTATAGCACGGATCGCTGTATAAATGTGAATGGTCCCAAAAATGTGTCAAAAGTGTCCGATATGTCCGCCGCAATATCGCAGTCACGATAAAAAAGATCGCCGCCATTACTAGTTAAAAAAAAAAAAAATGCTATAAATCTATCCTCTATTTTGTAGGCGCTATAACTTTTGTGCAAACCAATCAATATACGCTTATTGCAATTTTTTTTTTACCAAAAATATGTAGAAGAATACGTATCGGCCTAAACTGAGGGAAAAAAACGTTTTTTTTAATATATTTTTTTGGGGATATTTAGTATAGAAAAAAGTAAAAAATTGTTTTGTTTTTTCTTAAACTTGTCCCTATTCTTTTGTTTATAGCGCAAAAAATAAAAAACGCAGAGGTGATCGAATACCACCAAAAGAAAGCTCTATTTGTAGGGGACAAAATGATAACTCATAATTTCATCTGGGTAGTGTTGTATGACGGCGCAATTGTCATTCAAAGTGTGACAGCGCTGGAAGCTGAAAAATGACTTGGTAAGGAAGGGGGTGAAAATGCCCTGTACTGAGGTGGCATCATAGTGTCCCATACTGTACTGTATCTAATCATTACCATAATCCTCTATTTTTTAATCCATTTTATTTCCATTGTACCTGTTGTCTTATCCTTGTGTTCCACCTGATGTAGTAATTGACCCAGAGCTCCAGGTGGCGCATACTGGCCACAGGATACAGCACTCGATTCAACTCCTTTGTGTAGAATGGGTTGATATACTTTGATCTCTCACCGTTTACCCAAGACCACAGAGATTGCGTTTTTTCTCTTAGTTTCTGAAATAAGACATGATATTTTAAAAATCAGGCAACAAAGATAAGCAATTGGTGAACACAGCTGTTAGATGTATACAAATAAGTCAGTTTACCTCTTTTTCCCGAACAGACTCACAGTTATACAAGAATGAGCCGAATCTGCAACTGTATAGATGATCCAGGATTGTAATCAAAAAGTGTTCATTGAACTCAAAGGCTGTTGGAAACTGGAGGAAGAAAAAAAGGTTTTACCTCTGAGCTTAACGCCACCCTAAGGAGATACTATTTTTTTTTTTTTTTTTAAAGCAAGCCATAAAAATTCAATTTCCTGAAAAACGTCATGTGAAGTCCAGTGTGAAATAGAAAGGTCCAGGTGTCGATCTCCTGGGTCATCCTAATCTCTCACTTGTTCCTCCTACTGAACTCCATGTATCCTTTCTGTTATGGTTGGAGATCAGAAAATGTTCAGAAGACCCAGGAGACCGACACTCTCAAGGTGTTTCCCGGTGGACTGGCATGAGGACCTCTCAGGATTGAAGTGGCTTTTGGCTGTGTGAGCAACAATAATAAGAATTTATACTGTCGTTTTAAGGTACAGTGATAGGGTCCCTTTATGCAAAAACTGTCTTGCAAGAAAAACGTTGTCATCCATTGCTGAGCTCTGTCTGGAAATTACAGTTGCCTGGCTGTCATCCTATGCATTTCTCTTCCAAAATTTCCGTAGTCCATACAGTCCATACTGATATGAGCTTCCACTTGTAGAAGAGTAGAGTACTTATTAAGCTTTTGGCTAGCTTTTAGCATTTTTCTTGATACCTTTAAAAGAAAACCTCAGTTCCAATATGGAGTTCTTAAAGGGTGTGCTAACCATCACTTTGAAGCAGCAGCTAGCATGCTTTAATCTCTGGCCTTTAGTAAATTGAAGGCCTGTCAATCCAGGTGGATGTCATAGGACGTCCTGCCAGATCAGGCCATACAGCCACGCAATCTGTAACCAGCTGTGTCCACCGGACACAGCCAATGACTGATCACTGTACCGGCCCACTGCCAGTACCATGTGACTGCTGTAAGCAAACACAGCAGGTCACATGACCGTTGAAAACAATGGATGGCTTCCTTTCATGCCATACATTGTATACAATTGTGTTGCTAGCTGTGATTGGTCACAGTGATCACATGGTACAGTCTGGGCCAATCATGGCCCATCTGTGCCATGAGATCATCTGTTGGCAGTCACAGCTAATCACAACAAAAGCAACTGAATGAATCAATTTCATGCAGTAAAATGCTTGCCTATGCAAATGTGTACAAAAAAAAAAAGAAAATATTGATCACTTCCACAGAGTAGTACAATGTGACTATGGTAACATTATATTTCTCTGCTCAAAGTGTCACCAGTTAGTGTCCCTATTCACTGCCACACCAGTTATATGATGGCGCTGTACTGCACTGGCGACGGTATGTCAAAAAAAATAAAAATAAAAAATTGTTGTTTTCTTTTCAAAAATTACGACAAAAAATTACAACTTCAAAAAACGTGCCATGCCTCTTACTAAATACCTTGGGGTGTCCACATTAAAGAAAATGGGTCATTCGGGGGATATCTGTACTGTCTTGACATTTTTGGGCCTCAAGAAATGAGGTGGGGCAGTTAGTAAACTGATCAATTTTCAGAAATATACCATCGTTTTTGGACTCGCTTTCCGACAGACTAAGTAATATACACGGATTTGGGTTATTTTCACCAAAGAAATGTATCAGAATACATTTCTGCCTAAATTCATGAAGAAAGATTATCTTCAAAATGTTATAACCGAAACAAAGAAAAAACATTTTTTTTTTTCCCTAAATTTTCAGTATTTTTTAATTATTTGTCAAAAAATTTAAAACCCAGTGGCAATTAAATACCACCAAAAGAAAGCTCTATTTGTGTGAACAAAATGATAAAAATGTGACCCCATGTTACCATCCCAAATACAGGTGTAGCATGTAACATCGTGCAAAAGGTGAAACACCTCCACAAAGACAGAAAAGGATAGCAAACAAATTGGTTAAGACTTGTTTCAGCAGAGCAGGAGAAAGGTGTCCAAACTCTAAGGACACTAGCAAAAAACGAAATCACGTTGGGTTGAATAGGGGTTATTTGGGAGCAACCTTATAAAAATTTGTCCCAACCTCCTGTAGGAGGCAGTATGCATTTGCCTGCACAAAAGACTCTCAGTGATGACTAATGTAGAGAACTTATAAACATTCGCTGTATACCCACAGTTTACCTGCTTTGACATCTGCCACACACAGTCAATGAACTGGAGAAAGATCGGAGACCTGTCAGCATCAGCATGGTTCTTATCACCATGTCCAATTCTCTGCAATAGAACAAGAGGCCATCAGATCTGTAACCATCAAAATAGATTTAACAGATGGATAACATGTTTTGAATATTTAATTAAAAAAGCCAAAAGAAAGAAATAAGGAGCGGTTTTTAATTACACATTACATATTTTTTTTTAACCATTTTCCACAGAAGATCATCACCTTAACTTTTATTTTTAGACTATTTGGTCGAGTGGTATGCTAAATCTGCCACAAACCTGGCGGCTCAAACCAGAGTTAAGTTACCTTAGAAAACCATATGCATAATTTCAAATTATAAAATTTTACTAAAGACGATTTTAGAGGAGATACGACCAGAGTCCCATATGGTTATTTCAAGTGATGAGTAAACTAATTACTTGTGAGTCTGTAAGGTTTTTTTTCTGAACCAGTCTTTACCAAATAATGCACCAATATGGATATGGCAGCACCAAAATACATAACTTGGGGCGTATTCACATTAACCCACATGCTAAAATTCATCAGCACTATTGTATGCTGTGAAGAGGCAGTGAGGGGTGGTGCGATGCATTACCCTGCATCACACTTAACCCTTTTTTGTAGGTTTCTGAACCGCAGCGCATTGCAACGAACTATGGTGGCATGTGCTATTCTGTGTAAAAATAAAAGACTTGCTACATTGTTTTGTATTTATTTTGTAAGGGAACTACAAAATGTTCGTTGTCTACCCAAAACACTGCATAGAATTACAAATAATAATCTGCTACTATGCAGCCTCGCCTTCAAAGCGGAGTTCCACCCTAAAGTGGAACTTCCGCTTATCGGATTCCTCCCCCCCTCTGGTGCCACAATTGGCACCTTTCAGGGGGGAGGGGGTGCAGATGCCTTTATAATACAGGTATCTGCACCCAGTTAAGGGACGAGATAGACGGAGCTGTCCCGCCCATATCCGAAGATGCCCCGTTGTGTCTTGGAAAACACAGTTCCCAGGACACAACGGGGACCAATAGAGACGCGCAGCGTGACTCGCGCATGTGCAGTAGGGAACCGGGCAGTGAAGCCATTGCGTCTTCACTTCCTGACTCCCTGACAGAGGCGGCGGGGGCAGCCGAGAGACGAGCGGTCTCTCGTCACATTAAGTGTCCATTTATTAAAAGTCAGCAGCTGCAGTATTTGTAGCTGCTGACTTTTAATATTTGTGGTGCGGGTAAAGCTCCTCTTTAAAAAGTACCATATATACTTGAGTATAAGCCGAGTTTTTCAGCAAATTTTTTTGTGCTGAAAGTGCCCCCCCTCGGCTTATACTGGAGTCAAGCACTTTTCTGCAGCAGAGAATTACATTTTCCGACCCAACTTTGGGGCCCCGTATCTCGGGGCCACTTGGTGCTAGAAACCCCCAGTGGAACTAGCACTATACCATATTTGGGGTTTCTAGCACCAAGAGGCCCCGAGATACAGGGCCCCAAAGTCGGTCAACTGTGTCCATCTGCAGCAATGTCATTGTCAAAATCCATCATGAAAAAAAAAAAAATAATAAGACAAACTAATTTATCAAAAAAAATAAAAAATCTTTATAATGCTAGAAAAATGTGTCTGAAATTACTGTATATGTTAACACACCAAAATAAAAACCATTTAAAAACAGACCCAACTGTACACAGGGTCACTTAGGATTGAAGTAAAAAAAAAAGAAAGAAGAAAAGAGATATAAAACGGCTAAAATTGCTCCCTTGGAGTGACATTTTATTCATTATAAATGAACTATCAATAATGAGGACAAGCCATAATATTTTTGTGCAACTCAGTACGGGTATGATGTGAAAAGAGCAATTGGGACCTTGCATTGGGATTGAGTTGATCTACGCAGATTAACGGAGTTTGACAAATATGGTTAGGAACGAGCTCCTACAGTTTTACCCCGTCCGTAAGGTAAACTACTCAAATGACGTGGCAGAAGCCTAGGAGGAGATTATTATACAGATGTTCTTTGCAGTAACAGGCAACCATCTTTTTCCGTTTAGGTTATTTGTACACAGCCTGTCGGCTATGCATATAAATCAGGCAATATGTTGTCTCCATTACTTAAATATTAAAAATTCTTTAACCAGATAACAAAAAGTTAGCAACCTCTGAATACAGTCATTGCAGAGAGGCATCTTGTAAACAAAGCAAACACCATCCTTCCTTTAACCACTTACCGACCGCTCACTGTATATATACGTAATTTTTTTGAAGAGGGATATCTCGGTAACGGCAGCAGCTGCTGCCACAACCGAGGTATCCCTCTTCACAGTGAGCGGTTCTGTTTCCGATAATGGTGGTCTCTGCGGCGGGTTCGCCGCGAGATTACCGTCATCGGCGGCGGGAGAGGTGCCCCCCCCTCCCGCGCCTTCCGCCG
This sequence comes from Lithobates sylvaticus, assembly GCA_028564925.1. NCBI lineage: Eukaryota > Metazoa > Chordata > Amphibia > Anura > Ranidae > Lithobates > Lithobates sylvaticus. Next base: position 43,372,755 of record CM053033.1, read on the forward strand.
CTTACCGGAGCCGCCGGCGGAGGCGATCGGGTCCTTCTACGTGCCAGGTATAGAGACGAGTGAGGCTAAGATGGCCCCCACTCGTCTCTATACCATAGGAGGGCGGAAGCGGCGTCAAAACGTCCCTTCCGCCCATACGTCTTAAAGGCACAATTTCCAAATGTCATTTTTTTTAAATGACTTTTTTTTTTTTTTTTGCATTTAAGTCTAAATATGAGATCTGAGGACTTTTTGACCCCAGATCTCATATTTAAGAGGACCTGTCATGCTTTTTTCTATTACAAGGGATGTTTACATTCCTTGTAATAGGAATAAAAGTGATCCATTTTTTTTTTTTTTTTAAAACAGTGTAAAAAATAACACATTTAAGTAAAATAAATAAGAAAAACAAAAAAAGTTTTTTTAAAAAACACCCCGTCCCAACGAGCTCGCGCACAGAAGCGAACACATACGTGAGTAGCGCCCACATATGAAAACGGTAGTCAAACCACACATGTAATGTATCGCCGCGATCGGTAGGTAGAGTGAGAACAATAATTCTAGCCATAGACCTCCAACTCAAAAAATGCAACCTGTAGAATTTTTTAAATGTCGCTTATGGAGATTTTTGAGGGTAAAAGTTTGACGCCATTCCACGAGCGACCGCAATTTTGAAGCAGGATATGTTGGGTATCAATTTACTCTGCGTAACATTATCTTTCACAATACAAAAAAAAATTGGGCTAATTTTACTGTTGTTTTTTATTCAAAAAAGTGACTTTTTTCAAAAAAAAAGTGCGCTTGTAAGACCGCTGCGCAAATACGGTGTGAAATATATATATAATATATAATGTTTGGGGTTCTAAGTAATTTTCTAGCAAAAAAAACTGTTTTAAACATGTAAACACCTAAAATCCAAAACGAGGCTGGTCCTTAAGTGGTTAAGAGACTTACCGATGAGAACTTGTGTCCAAAGCTAATCCACTCCTTTTGTAGTAACACTTCAAAGCCGACTATGGTCCTGTAATAGCTGTCCAGCATCAGCATGGCCAGAGAAGTGAGCTGGGCTGTCCTGTCCCAACCATCACTGCAATGCACAACCACAGAGCTCTTTCCAGAAGCCACTTTATCTGCAACCTGAATGGCTCCTGTTAAAACCAACTAAATAAAGAAAAAAAAAGAAAAGAAAAGAAAAAAAGGAATGTCACAAGAGCCAAAATAATACAAATTTATAAGCTTATTTTCAAGTAGAAACTTGAAAAGGGCAATACTATAACTAGTCACATAATTGTGCTGGTGGGTTTACACTGAGCAGAGTAAAGGTGTTTAGAATGTCATTATCTCTTTATATAGCAGCACACTAACAAAAGCAGGTACATTGTAAGATACTAATCAAAAACACAAACCTTGAAGGAACAAATTATCTACTGTATATACTCGAGTATAAGCCAAAGGCACCTAATTTTACCACAAAACTGGGAAAACTTATTGACTCCAGTATAAGCCTAGGGTGAGGAATGCGCAGCTACTGTAAGTGAAAAAGAGGGTAAACAATGCCCATTTGCAACCTCACTGTGCCCATTTGCAGCCATAGGTCCCCCAAACTTCAAACTTGGTAGTTAAGGGTTCCTAAATGCCCCCTAACTGCAGCCAATTGGGGTCTCTGGACCCAAAGGGTCCCGAAATGACATTGCTAAAGATGGACACAGTTGACCGATTTTGGGGTCTCGGGGGTCACTTGGAACCCCAGTCGCACTAGCACTACAACATATGCAAATTTGGTGTTCCTATCACCGAGATACGGGGCCCCAAAGTCGGGTCGGAAAATGTCATTCTCTGTGCTTGACTCCAGTATAAGCCGAGGGGGGCATTTTCAGCACAAAAAAAAAAATGTGCTGAAAAACTTGACTTATACTCGAGTATATACGGTATGTGTTTTAGTGAGAAACAGGTAAAACACACACAAAAAAGTTAAGCTGTTTATATATTGACAAATTCCAGGAATTCATTATTGGTCCTATTACTAGAAATGTCAAGTCTGGAAGTAAAGGGGTTTGCTCAAAGACAAAAAAATTAAGATAGAATGAAAAGGGGAAGAAAAGTAAAGCATAACACTTAAGCCCCATACACACGGTCGGACTTTTTCATGGATTCTGTCCGATCGGACAATGTTGTTGAAAAATCAGACCGTGTGTATGCACCATCGGACAGTGTACGTCGGATTGTCCGACGGACAAGGTCTTATCTCCTGCTGGAAAGATTTGCCGACAACACGGTCCGATCACACCAAATCCGATCGTGTGTACGGTTGTCCGACCGGACAAAGTGCTACGCATGCTCAGATCACATTACAAGACCAAAGCTATTGGCTACTAGCCTCTACGTAGTCCCGTCGTAGGCAACAAACGTCACCACGTTCAGAATGATCGGATTTTCCGACAACTTTGTCCGACCGTGTGTACGCAAAACCAACATCGGACAAAGTATGACGGACATGGTCCGACGGACCTGGTCCGCGGATTGTCCGACCGTGTGTATGGGGCTTTAGTGTGCTTTATCTTAGTGGGCCCCATTCCCTGCACTGAGCATTTTTTAAATCGTGTACACCAGGCCAACCTCCATTCAGAGATCTTTGCTGTGTGGATTGTTCTTTTCTTCCAAACATTTCCCAATCAGCCAATGACCCCCTATGCATGTGTGGCCTAGACCCCAATCATAGGAATGGAAAGCCCGTCTGCCACCCGCCAACCAGTTGATGGGCCTTCCCCTGACTTGAATTAAGAGGCAAGACAAGTGGAGTGGTACACAGATAACATTTTGTAATAAAAACCATGTAGAGGTGAGCAGTCTGCCAAGCAGAGGAAGAAGTGTAGATCTATAGCCTTAAAAAACAAAAGATTGCCACGCTAATAACTTGTGAACAATATAATAACTAAATAATGGTTATTAGTCCATAAAGTGACCAAACAAGGGGAAATGCTTGAAATCGTGTTTCTTGGGGTGATCGATGACAGAAACACCCAAAGTGCACCTTCCAATGTGAAAATAAAAGATGTGCCCTTACCAGATAGCTAGACTTCATTTTATAGTAAGACTTATGCCTCGTACACACGATCAGACTTTGCCGCGGGAATGTCCGCCGGACCTAGTCCAGCGGACAAACCGCCGGACCTTCCAGCGGGGCTTCGCCGGACTTGAAAGCGAACGGACTTGACCACACACGATCACGCAAAAAGTCTGGCGGTTCACGCGATGACGTACAGCGCGTACGACGGGACTAGAAAAAGAAAAAAATACTAGAAAAAATACTTGCTACTGAGCATGCGTCCTTTTTGGTCCACCGGACCATCATATAGACGGCCGTATTGTCCGCCGGACTGCCAAGTTCAGCGGACAATTTTAAAAACAAAAAACTTAAAACCTAGTCCGCCGGACTTTTGGGAAAAAAAGTCAGTCGAAGGCCCACACACGATCGGACTGTCCGGCGGACAATCCCGCGGGAAAGTCCGCACGTGTGTAGGCGGCAATAGATTCACACATCATTGAAGATCCATCCATCGGAAATAAAACGAAAATGGCGTTGAAGTCAGCCTTGCTGGTTTCCGGTCTGTCACCTCCTCCTCAGTGAGTGTGAATCTGTCTTACTAAGCTCCTATAATGTGGAGTCGGGCTATCCGGTAAGGGCACATCTTTTTTATTAAGGTGAAAGGTGCACTTTGGGTGTTTCTGTCATCCATCACCCCAAGAGACACGATTTCAAGGAGTTCTTCATGTTTGGACACTTTATGGACTAATCGCCTTTAGTTATTATATTGTTCACAAGTTATTAGCATGGCAATCTTTAGTTTTTTTATGTTTTTACACAAAGTGTTCTGTTATGCGATTGCCAGCTGCTTTGATTATTTATCACCAAACTCTTCAACTGTGCAATTACTACATTTCTTTTTCCAGATCTATATCCTTACTTTAAAAACATACAGCACAGGTAGGGGATTAAAATATAATTGGGAAAATTAGGTACGTAGCATAAGTAAAGTATAGCAAAAAATTATAGAACCAGTTTGTCTGCATGCAGAAAGAGGTACATTGTTGACTGAATTTTGTCTTCAATACTTTGTGACGTGCAATTACTCAACCTCATGTGAGGAGGGAGCAGGGGCAGGGCTGTGCCACACTTTGTGTGTCAATTGACACCTAGAGCAGGGCTTGGAAGCAAATCCACACGAGTGCCCTCTTGGCAAGTGGCTTGGTATGGGGGCACTCAGCAGTGGAGAGGAGCTAGGAGTGCTGGCTGGGGGGGGGGGTGGAGGAGGAAGGAGGGAGGGAAGGAAGGAAGGAAGGAAGGAGGGAAGAAAGGAAGGAAGGAGGGAAGAAAGGAAGGAAGGAGGGAGGGAAGAAAGGAAGGAGGAAAGGAGGAAGGAAGGAAGGAGGGAAGGTAGGAGGGAAGAGGAAGGGAAGGAAGGAGGAGGAGGGAGGGAGGGAGGGAGGAGGAGGGAGGGAGGGAGGGAGGGAGGGAGGGAGGGAGGAGGAGGAAAGGAGGAAAGGAGGAAAGGAAGGAAGGAAGGAAGGAAGGAAGGTAGGAGGGAAGGGAGGGAGAGGAGGGAAGGAGGGAGGGAGGGAGGGAGGGAGGGAGGGAGGGAGGGGGGAGGGAGGGGAGGGAGGAAAGGAGGAAAGGAGGAAAGGAGGAAAAAAAAAAAAAAAAAAAAAAAGACTGAAAATTCTGTAAAAAAAAAAAAAAAAAAAAAAATGAATTTTCCGTGTTTCCGTTATAAAATTTAGCAAATTTGTAATTTTTCTTGATAAATTTTGGCCATAATTTATACTGCTACATATCCTTGGTAAAAATAAGTACAAATTGGGGGTATATTATTTGGTCTTTGTGAAAGTTATAGAGTCCACAAGCTATGGTGCCAATATCTGAAAATTGATCACACCTGTGTAGTACTGACGGCACATCTCATTTCTTGAGACCCTAACATGCCATAAAAGTACAAATACCCCCCAAATGACCTTTTTTTGGAAAGAAGAAATTCTAAGGTATTTAGAAAGAGGCATGGTGAGTTTTTTTAAGTGGTTATTTTTTTCCCACAATTCTTTGCAAAAGCAAGATTTTCTTTTTCTTTTTCACAAAATTGTCATATTAGCAGGAGAGAGGAACCGGCGTCATGAAACGTTGCCGGTTGGTTTACATATGATCATTCCATCATTTGACAGAGCAATCACGTGGTAAATGGTCACGAATGTTCCTGAGTGCGCGCCCCAGATTCTGGGAGGACGTCCGACGGACGTCCACCCCGAATAAGCCGACCCTCAAACAACATTGTACCCAAAAAAAAAATGATTTTGGTGGTATTTGATCATCTCTGGGTTTTTTTTTTTTTTGCGCTATAAACAAAAAAAGAGCGACAATCTGCTATAATACATATCCCAAAAAATATATATATAGAAATCCGCTTATCCATTTTTTTCTCCCTTTTTTATATTTTTTTAGAATCATTCCATGATGTGTGCTCCTGATGAGCGATTGCAACACCGCAAAACACGTAGAGGCTTTAATTATTACGATTTGTCCCTAATCATGGAACATTAAGATTTTAATGACCATCTACATCCATAACTATTTTTTAATGGCAAAAAAATATTTTTATTATTACCTTTTTGTTTTATTTTACCAGGGGTTGTTTTTGGCCATTCTGGGCCCAACCACAGCATCAAATGTATACATATGTATTATTTTTATCTGTGTTTTATATGAACATCAGAATATGACTTGTTGTGTAATTCATGTTACATTTAATCCATGGTTTATTATAGAGAGGTTTGATGCCCATAGCCTTTTCAGAGGTCGGATGCCCAAAAATGTTTAACATACCATGGATTAGATCAAATAAATTAATTTTTTTTTAGTCACTTGACTTAATCCTGTACTGCCGTGTGCTTCATTTAAAGTCCCACTTCTCTCTCTCCTTCGTTTTAAACTATTGATCGGGATGGAGGTGGGCATCCCTTTGATGCCTGCCTCATTTAAAGTCCCAAATTTACTTTCCTTATTTGATTATATATATATAAATATATATATAATATATATATATATATATATATATATATATATATATATATATATATATATATATATATATATATATATATATATATATATATATATATATATATACACACACACAACTAAATGTATTCATTAGTTTAGGCCAATAGGTATTATGCTACATATTTTTGTTAAAAAAAAAAAAAAAAAAAAATCGCAATAAGCGTATATTCATTGGTTTGCGCAAAAGTTAGAGTCTTCAAAATAGGGGAAATATTTAGGGACTTTTTAGTGTTTTTCCTGGTAATGGCAGCGATTTTTAGCGGTACTGGGACATTGCGGTGGACAAATCTGACCCCAAGTGACACCTATACAGTAATCAATGCTAAAAAAAAAAATGCACTGATCACTGTATAAATGGCACTGGCAGGGAAGGGGTTAACACTAAGAGGCAATTAAGGGGTTAACCGTTTTCCCTGGGAGGTGTTTCTAACTGTATGGGGGATGGGCTGCCTGGGAGAAGAGAGTTTGCTGTTCCTGATCACTAGGAACAGCGGATCTCTCTTTCTCCTCCCTTGTCAGAACGGGGATCTATTTGTTTACATTGACAGATCCCCATTCTGGCTCTTTCCCACGATCGTGGGTGGCCGGCGAACATAGAGTCCACTGGGCGAGCGCCAGCAGTACCACATGCACAGACCAACGCATGGGTACGACTGTTTGCGCAGCAAAGCTGCCTTGCCACAGTAGATATGCAGAAGGCGGTCGGCAAGTGGTTAATACTCTGCAAAGGGCAGCACAGTGGCCAAGTGGTTAGCACTTCCGCCTAGAAGCACTAGGGTCATCCGTTTGAATCCCAACCACGGCCCTACCTGCCTGGAGTTTGCATGTCTTCCTGCGCGGGTTTCCTCAAGGTAATCTGGTTTTCTCCCACACGCCAAAGACATGCTGGTAGGTTAATTGGCCCTAGCACGTGTGAACGTGAGTTAGGGACCTTAGGTTGTAGGTTCCTTGAGGGCTGTGACTGTATAAAAAGATATGTAAAGCGCTGCGTAAATTGATAAAGCTATACAAGTAAATGTAATAAATAATATGCAGCTATTAGGCTAGAGAAACAGACGTGAACAAGAAAACTCACATGTCAAGTAGTGAACTTCCCATTATAAATTCAAGGTAAAAGGCACATTTTCAGGGTATGGTTTAGCTACAATTACAAGATATTATAGAAAGAAACATAGATCCTGTGCAACTCAAACCTAGCTGTACACAGACCAAGGTTCACAGCATGTCACAATAAGAACAATAGCAAACATTCATACAACAATTTCAGTGGCAAAAAGCTTTTTCCCTTTGTGCGCTACTCTAATATTTACTAGACCTGTGCATTAGTTTTCGTCCGAATTTTAGGTATTTTCGTTATCGTTTTAATAAACGATAACGAAAGTGCAGAATCCGAAAAACGAAAGATCCAACATAAACAAATGCTTTATTTTCGTTTTCGTTGTGACAACAATTCGATATAGATAGGAGATTCGACGCTGACAATAACAATCTGTCCATTGAACCTGTGCTCGAATGTGCCTAACCTTAACTAGATTATTTGACGTAGAGAGAAACGATTCGACGTAGAGAGAAACGATTCGACGTAGAGAGAAACGATTCGACGTAGAGAGAAACGATTAGACAGAGAGAAAAGATCGCTGCTGGAATTGGGTGGGGAAAGTAAAATAAAAATAATGATGATGATTAGGGGTGCAACGGATCGTCGCCGATCCGTGATCCGAACGGGTCACCCCGTTCGGATCGGCACACCCCGCGATCCGCGGCCTTAGGAAAGGCCGCGGCTTCGGCCTAGCTCCGGAGCGTCGGCGGCCATCTTGGTACACCCGGCGGCCTTAGGAAAGGCCGCGGCTTCGGCCTAGCTCCGGAGCGGCGGCCATCTTGGTACACCCGGCCACTGTTTACAATGTGATCGCTCCGTCATTGTAAACAAACTCTGCATTACCCAGCCAATACCCTGCGATACTCTGCATTACCCAGCCAATACCCTGCGATACTCTGCATTACCCAGCCAATACCCTGCGATACTCTGCATTACCCAGCCAATACCCTGCGATACTCTGCATTACCCAGCCAATACCCTGCATTACCCAGCCAATACCCTGCATTACCCAGCCAATACCCTGCATTACCCAGCCAATACCCTGCATTACCCAGCCAATACCCTGCATTACCCAGCCAATACCCTGCATTACCCAGCCAATACCCTGCATTACCCAGCCAATACCCTGCATTACCCAGCCAATACCCTGCATTACCCAGCCAATACCCTGCATTACCCAGCCAATACCCTGCATTACCCAGCCAATACCCTGCATTACCCAGCCAATACTCTGCATTACCCAGCCAATACTCTGCATTACCCAGCCAATACTCTGCATTACCCAGCCAATACTCTGCATTACCCAGCCAATACTCTGCATTACCCAGCCAATAAACTGCATTACCCAGCCAATACTCTGCATTACCCAGCCAATACTCTGCATTACCCAGCCAATACTCTGCATTACCCAGCCAATACTCTGCATTACCCAGCCAATACTCTGCATTACCCAGCCAATACTCTGCATTACCCAGCCAATACTCTGCATTACCCAGCCAATACCCTGCATTACCCAGCCAATACTCTGCATTACCCAGCCAATACTCTGCATTACCCAGCCGATACTCTGCATTACTCGGCGATACTCGGCGATACCCTGCCAATACTCGGCGATACCCTGCCAATACTCGGCGATACCCTGCCAATATTACAGTGGGGGAGATGACGTGGATATTACAGTGGGGGAGATGACGTGGATATTACAGTGGGGGAGATGACGTGGATATTACAGTGGGGGAGATGACGTGGATATTACAGTGGGGGAGATGACGTGGATATTACAGTGGGGGAGATGACGTGGATATTACAGTGGGGGAGATGACGTGGATATTACAGTGGGGGAGATGACGTGGATATTACAGTGGGGGAGATGACGTGGATATTACAGTGGGGGACTATATGGTGGCGGAATTTTCACAGGTTTTTGCAAATTCAATTATTATTTGCTGTTCCGAAAAATGATCCGATCCGTGACTCTGATCCGAGGATCGATCCGATCCGTGAGTTTTTTGATCCGTTGCACCCCTAATGATGATGAATGTTATTGGCTGATTGTGACCAAAGAGGAGGAGTAAAATAGCTAGAACTAAGTGCACACGTACAGCCAACTTACTTTCACTTACGATTGCTAGCAGAGAGAGACACACACACTGAATCATTTCAGAAGACAGTCAATCTTAGCTGGTCCGTTTTTCAGAGAACCTGAATTATTTATCAATTAAGCATAAGCACAGCAGCAGAACAATAGTGAAGCAAGCTACAGTTTAACCTAACTTTTTCATAATAATCTGCTGCTATTGTATTAGTGTTGTGAACTTGATAGTGATACTAGTGTTGTGATAGCCTCAGAGGCTGCCCGTGTTGTGCGGGGGGAATATTATTATAGATTCTATATTATAGATTGAGATTCTATATAGATTCTATATACCCTATCTTGTTACCTGTCTGATCAGTGATCACGATCACCAGTCCATTTTCTGTTTGAACTATATACATTCAACATGAACGACGATAATTCGACAAAGCATCGAAAAAACATACAAACGTTGAATCTTTGGCTTATGATGTCTGTCGAAAGTTCTAAGACTCGACGGAGCAGCTAAACTATACAGAGTCATACAGTTTAGCTGCTCCGTCGAATCTTCTTTGAACATTCGACAGACACCATAAGCCTTCAATGACAGGTTCGACCTTAATTAATTTGGATTTTTAGACTAATGCAATTTTTAACGAAAAACAAAAAATAAAAACAAATTTCGGGAGTAACTAAATAAATGCATTTTTCGGACGAAAATGAAATTCCGAAACAAAATATTTCAGTGTGCACATGTCTAATATTTATTGGTTAATCCCTATTACACATTAAAATGTCACTATTAAATAATTTAATTTTAAACACTAAAAGAGCAACAACGTAAAAAAAAAAAATATCCACAATTTCACCTTAATATGTTCTAGCCAGTGTGTGGACTCCAAGCTTGACAGCCAGTGAGACTCTTCTACTTGTGGAAATACAATGTCTTTTAGTTTCTTCAAAGATTCCCTCATCACATGAATGTTGTGTATGTCCAAGAACACAAGCTCTGCAAAGGGGTAAGCATCTTCACTCTCATAACCTCCTCCTGTGGCCTACAGAGAAACAATGAATAAGATGCATTAATGGTGCCCACTCAGGGCAAAAGTAACAAGTTCTCTTTATAGTCCTCTACCTCACATTGCCCTACCACCTGGTTCTCCAGCCAGAACTTTTGGAAATAACCGATAGTTTTAAGCATAGAGGAACATTTGATCTTCTCCCCTTTCTGCCACTGTGCTGTAATGCCATGCATGAGTGGCCAAGAGCCAGGCCTGAGAATTGTCACATGAGGGAATCAGCAAAGTTATCCTACAGAGGGCGGCAGTGGGTGTACGGTGCATCGAGGGAATGCAAGAAACAGCAAAGGAGGCAGGCTATAAAGAAAACTATTGTTGACCGTGTATAAAAAAAAAAAGTAACACATTCACTTAAATGCAAGCACATTCCACATTTAAAAAGGTGTCTGCTGCATATAAAAGGTACTTTTTAAGCAGACAATTGCTTATATGGCACATACCGTATATACTCGAGTATAAGCCGACCCGTATATAAGCCGAGGCACCTAATTTTACCACAAAAAACTGGGAAAACATATTGACTCGAGTATAAGCCTAGCGTGAGATATGCGCAGCTACTGTAGGTGGAAAAGAGGGTCAACAATGCCCATTTGCAGCCTCACTGTGCCCATTTGCAGCCATATGTCCCCAAACCTCAAACTCAGTAGTTAAGGGTTCCTAGATGCCCCCTAGCTGCAGCCAAAATTTGGGGTCTCTGGACCCAAAGGGTCCCGAAATGACATTGCTGCAGATGGACACAGTTGACCGACTTTGGGCCCCCGTATCTCGGGGCCACTTGGTGCTAGGAACCCCAAATTTGGTGTGCAAACCTAGTGGGTGTAGCACTACAACAAGATGGGGTTCCTATCACCAAGTGGCCCCGAGATATGGGGCCCCAAAGTCGGTTTGGAAAATGTCAAGGGCTTTTCTGCAGCAGAGAATGACATTTTCCGAACCATCTTTGGATATGTTGTAGTAGTAGTTCCACTGGGTTTGCACACCAAATGTTGGGTTCCTAGCACCAAGTGGCCCCCAGATACGGGGCCCCAAAGTCGGATCGGAAAATGTCATTCTCTGCTGCAGAAAAGTGCTTGACTTGAGTATAAGCCGAGGGGGACATTTTCAGCACAAAAAAAAATGTGCTGAAAAAAACTCGGCTTATACTCGAGTATATACGGTAAATAGAAACAGTCCAGAAAGTTTGCCACTGGATTTTCTTTTGCGCATGCAATGACTTCCTGGATTTGTTAAAACTGATCGTATGTATATTAAAATAATGTAAAAATTATATATAAATAAAAAGCGCAACCCGACACTGAATGACATTTATTTACAATAAAACAGATTAAGACTGCAGTATATACCTTCAAAAAAATAAATCAATAACCGTATAGTAAGAGTTATGGCAATGACAAAAACTAACTTTACATAACGCTGAATCATCCCCCGAGATTATGAAAACCTCCTAAGCAAGCTGCTCAAGAACCTCTTACCTTGTTGGCCACTGCATTAACACTTGGCCGGGCATCATAGATTGTCAATTTGGAAGTCTGGCCATTGGCTTCTTTAATAATCTCCAGGTACCGCTCATCATCTTTGTTCCGTTTTCCACTCATGCCCACTAGTGGCTGGCTGCATCTCATAATGACAGACTGGTTTTCTGGATGGACCCAGGACAAAACCTGTACAAGAAAAAGGACGTTTGAACAAAATCTAGGTTAACATATGAATACACATACATTTAAAAAATTAACAGGATATAAAATGTTTTTCCATTTAGTCACATATCTTTTCCTAAAGTGGGATTCCAAGGAAAGCGGAAATTCTGTTTGTTACGGAACCTTGTACCACTCCCTATTTTCTCAAGACACAGATCAGCCCCAAACCTCCTCTTCTCAGGTCACCCGTTGGCACTCCTGGCTTCTCCGCTTTCTATGGGGGCACATGTATAGGCTTGCTCCTGAGCCTGTATGTCTGTCTATTGACACAGAAAGTGGGACTGGGGAATGCATTAAGGCAGGGGTGCCCAACCAGTGGCCCGGGGGCCACATGTGGCCCACGGAACCCTCTGATGTGGCCCGCGACCTCCTGTTCTGGGATAGTGGGTTCACAGATCGCAGGTTGCCATCCTAGAGCATCAGAGTTGTGCTGGTGGTAGATGAAGCAAGCGGCTGCTTCCTGTAAAGCGCTGCCACCTGTCACATGTGGAGTGATACCAAATGCACTCTGCCTGGGACAGCAACAGCTGACGATACCTGAATGGAAGACTGTTATTTAAAGGTAAGTTTATAACTAAAATCACAATGTATAAAGCGCATTTATTAAGTGTGGTGGCAATGTCCAAAATGATCACCTCCTCCTTGGCACCTCAAACCTTGGGGTATCCAGATTCTTATGCCTCTATGAGGGTAAAGCACCTGCAAATAGATGAATGAATGAATGACTTGTATAGCGCAACCTATGCGAACTGAATCGCCTCAGGGCGCTTTTTGCCACTGGTGTCCATCTGTGGTATAGCGTGGTCCTTGCCCTGTGGGGTCCTGACACACTTACAAACACATACACATACAACATACACATATTTGGCCAATTTTATCAACAGGATCTAATTAACCTACCAGCATGTCTTTGGTTACACTACTCAGACCAGTCACCTCCTCCGTGTCAAATCACAGGATATCCCCATATATAGAAGAGACGGGCACTCATAGTGTAAATCCGATTAGGTTAAATTTATTATAAAAGTGCATTTAAAAAACTTGACATAGTCAAGTGCAAAAAAACTAGTTGCAATCCAAGAGATCCGGATCAGCATGCTTTCCGCAGACCGGAACTCCACACACCGGAAGTGACGTGAATGCGTACCAAGCTCCAACTTGCGCGTTTCGTCATAGGAAGTCGTCTGAGGCAGTGCCATCTTGGACTATTATAGTGAGTGGTTGTGCAGGGTCCACCCCCCCATAATTAGGTGCAATAAACCGGGGGAACTGGTTGTTATACTCTAAAAACCCTTTTACAAGTCCCGGTGGGGAAAGGGTATATATAATTCCTGCAGTCCAGACCAGTATTGGCACGTAGCTACCCGCACGGAATCCTACTTTCTCCATGTCTCGCGCCCCCTATGGTCAAATTGTAAATTACTCCCTGCAATTTCCACTCACCAATACAATGCATATATTATCTAGTAAAACTAAAATATTCTAAAAATAGTGTTAATAAGCACTCAGAGAAAAAGTGTGTAAAAGATACATATCCTTGTTTGGTAAGCCTATATTAAAAGTAGATATATATCAACTATAAATCCCAGAAACATTTGAAATAAAATAGAAGATATATATATATTTATATTGAAGATATGTTTCATAGTTAGTAAGGTTGAATAAAGACATCAGTCCATCCAGTTCAACCTGAGTGAGTGTCTACAATTGTCCCTATCCCTGTACATATTGCACACTCACATCGGTCCCTACCCTCAAGGAGCCCGCAATCCAAGGTCCCCATTCATATACTAGGGCCAATTTCTAGACAGAAGCCAATTAACCTACCTGCATGTCTTTGGATTGTGGGAGGAAACCGGAGTACCCGGAGGAAACCCACGCAGGCACAGGGAGAGCATGCAAACTCCAGGCAGGTAGTGTCGTGGTTGGGATTCGAACCAGCGACCCTTCTTACTGCTAACCACTACACCACTGTGCCGCCTATGTACATATATACATGTGATATGTTCTCATAGGTATACATTACTCATTAGCCAATGTCATCTATGGTAGTATATCATTTTATTATGGTAAAACCTTTTATTAGAAATGTTTTCTAAAGGAGGGAGAGAGAGGGAGAGAGAGGGGGAGAGAGAGAGAGAGAGAGAGAAAATTGGAAAGTGCCAGGGCAAACCTGGGGGGGGGGGCAAAATTTGGATATAAAACAGTTGAGGTCAATGTCGAGGGTCAGGCCTCCAAGCGCCAGAGACCCCAATCTGTATATCCACCTAGTGTAATTTTCTGAAACCAAAATTTTTTTTTTTATTACCACCTCTCCAATGATTCTTGATTTGATCTATTCCATAAAATATCAATCCTGTGGGGTCCCTATAGTGTACTTCCTTAAAATGTCTTGGGAGGCTATGTTTTGGGAACCCTTTTCTTATATTATTAATGTGCTCTCTAATCCTCACGAACAAAGGTCGGGTAGTTCTACCTACATATCGGAGGTGGCAGGGGCACTCAATAACGTAGGTGACGTGGGTGCGGTCACACGTAATTAGCTCTTTTATTTGGTATTCCCTCTTGTTGACCCTTGAATTAAATGTGGCTGTTTCTTGCTCACTCTGCACGGTACGCATTTTTGACACCTATAAAATCCTTTCATTTCTGAAAATAGTTTAACAGGTTTTGGGGGATCAATAACATTGTGGACTAGATGGTTCCTAGGTGTGGGGGTTCTTCTGTACACAAACCTGGGTTTCTTTGGCAAGATCTTGGATAGGACCTTGTCTTCTTTCAGAATGGGCCAGTATTTTCTAATGATGTGCTCTATTGATTGGTATTGGGTGTTATACCCGGTAATGAAGGTCACATCAGTATAGTTTTGTACTTTCTTATCTCTCTTTGTCAATAGTGTGTTCCAATTCATTTTCTTTATTTCAGTTTTCAAGTTCTCTAGGTTCTTTTGTTGATAACCTTTTTCTTCAATTTTTTTAATCAGGGTGTTTGCTTGTATTTCAAAATCTTCCACGGCGCGGCAATTTCTTTGCAAACTCAGCAGTTGGCATTTAGGGATATTTTGCTTCCATTTAGGATGGTGACAGCTGGAAGTAGGTATCTACCCATTGCGGTCTGTTGTTTTAAAGAATGTTTTTTGTATATAACTCATTCCCATTCTTAACCACATGCCGACTTGCTCCCGCGCGCACTCTGGAACATCCGTGACCGCCGGGTCCCGAGGACCCGGCGCATCACGGATCACGGTAAATGGCCGCTGATCATGGCCGTTTACCACATGATCGCTCCGTCAAATGACGGAGCGAACACATGTACATGTACATGACGCCGGTTCCTCCCTCCCCTCTCTGTACCAATCGGTACAGTGAGAGGGGAGAAGCGGAAAGGGATGAGATGGGACCAGCGCTGTGGGCTGGATGTGTAGTGCCCACAGCGCTGGTCAGTGACAGCAATACTCTGCCACCACTGTGCAACACTGCAATACTCTGCCACCACTGTGCAACACTGCAATACTCTGCCAATACTCTGCAATAAATTTTAATAGAAACAAAGAATTTTTTTTTTTTACCGAATTTTCAGTATTTTTTGATTTATAGCGCAAAAATTTAAAAACCCAGCGGTGATTAAATACCACCAAAAGAAAGCTCTATTTGTGTGAAAAAAAGGACACAAAATTCATTTGGGTACAGTGTGGGAAGCAAGGCCCCGCCCCAAGCCTGTTTAAACGGAAAGGAGAGAAACTGCCAGGCATCGCAGCCCCCAGGGTCAAATAACTGTAATATCGCCCCCCTATATCTCTTCCCGACAAGGGGGCTCACTCAGGGCTGAAAGAATCTCTTTATTAACCACTTCCCGACCGGCGCACACAGATATACGTCGGCAGAATGGCACGTACAGGCAGGAGGGCGTATATATAAGTCCCGCCTTAATGCCTGTCGTGACATCGGGAGCGTGCCGCCATTACTAATAAAAAAAAATTATTAATAAAAAATGCTATAAAAAACTATCCCCTATCTTGTAAACGCTATAACTTCTGCGCAAACCAATCAATAATCGCTTATTGCGTTTTTTTTTTTAAACAAAAATATGTAGAAGAATACGCATCGGCCTAAACTGAGGAAAAAAAAAATGTTTTTTTTATATATTTTTGGAGGATATTTATTATAGCAAAAAGCAAAAAATAGTGCGTTTTTCAAAATTGTCGCTCTTTTTTGTTTTCTAGCGCAAAAAATAAAAACCGCAGGGGCGATCAAATACCACCAAAAGAAAGCTCTATTTGTGGGGAAAAAAAAGGTTGTCAATTTTGTTTGGGAGCCACATCGCACGACCGCGCAATTGTCAGTTAAAGCGACGCAGTGCCGAATCGCAAAAAGGGGCCTGGTCCTTTGGCTGCAAATTGGTCCGGTCTGAAAGTGGTTAAAGCAATAAAAGCCTGAGTGTATGACAGGCATACACAAGATTCACATGGTCGTGATATGGTCGCCTGGTCTTCACCTGGCTGCTGTCTCTGGTCTGTATGGGATTCCTCACCTCAGCTTCGGGGGAGATCATCATCCCTGTCCCCCGTCCTCCCTTGGACACAGGGTTGGGCTTCACCATAAGGTATAGACCTTTTTTTGAGAAATGGTTCTCTGTTTAACCACTTCAGCCCCGGACCAATTGTCAGCTTAAGGACCAGAGGTCTTTTTTCAATTTCGCACTGCACTACTTTAACTGGTAATTGTGCGGTCATGCAATTTTGTAACGAAACGAAATTTGCGTCCTTTTCTTCCCACAAATAGAGCTTTCTTTTGATGGTATTTGATTGCCTCTGTGATTTTTATTTTTTTGCGATATAAACGGAAAAAAAAAAAAAAAGAGCGAAAATTTTGAAAAAAAAAGAGATTTTCTACTTTTTGTTATAAAAAAAATCTAATAAACTCAATTTTAGTCAAACATTTGGGCCAAAATGTATTCAGCCACATGTCTTTAGTAAAAAAAATGCCAATAAGCGTATATTTATTGGTTTGCGCAAAAGTTATAGCGTCTACAAACTAGAGTACATTTTCTGGAATTTACACCGCTTTTAATTTATGACTGCCTATTTCATTTCTTGAGGTGCTAAAATGGCAGAGAAGTACAAAACCCCCCCAAATGACCCCATTTTGGAAAGTAGACACCCCAAGCTATTTGCTGAGAGGCATGTTGAGCCCATTGAATATTTTTTTTTTTAGTCCCAAGTGATTGAATAAAGACAAAATAAAAAAAATAATTTTTTTTTCTTCAAAAAGTTGTCACTAAATGATATATTGCTCACACATGCCATAGTTATATGTGGAATTGCACCCCAAAATACATTTTGCTGCTTCTCCTGAGTATGGGGATACCACATGTGTGGGACTTTTTGGGAGCCTAGCCGCGTACGGGGCCCCGAAACCCAAGCACCGCCTTCAGGATTTCTAAGGGTGCAAATTTTTGATTTCACTCCTCACTACCTATCACCGTTTCGAAGGCCATAAAATGCCAAAATAGCACAAAACCCCCCAAATGACCCCATTTTGGAAAGTAGACACCCCAAGCTATTTGTTGAGAGGCATGGTGAGTATTTTACAGCTCTCATTTGTTTTTGAAAATGAAGAAAAGTAAAGAAAAAAAAAAATATTTTTTTTTCTTTTTTCAATTTTCAAAACTTTGTGACAAAAAGCGACATCTGCAAAATACTCACAATACCTCTCAGCAAATAGCTTGGGGTGTCTACTTTCCAAAATGGGGTCATTTTGGGGGGTTTTATGCCATCTGGGCATTCCATGGCCTCCGAAACTGTGATTGGCAGTGAGAAGTGAAATAAAAAAATTACTCCCTTAGAAAGCCTGAAGGCGGTGCTTGGTTTTTGGGGTTCCGTACGCAGCTAGGCTCCCAAAAAGTCCCACACATGTGGTATCCCCGTACTCAGGAGAAGCAACAGAATGTATTTTGGGGTGTATTTCCACATATGCCCATGACATGTTTGAGCAATATATCATTTAGTGACAACTTTTTGTAAAAAAAATATATATATTTTTTTTTTTTTCATTATTCAATCTCTTGGGACAAAAAAAAAAAATATTTAATGGGCTCAACATTGCTCTCAGCAAATAGCTTGGGGTGTCAACTTTCCAAAATGGGGTCATTTGGGGGGGGTTTGAACTGTCCTGGCATTTTATGCACAACATTTAGAAGCCTATGTCACACGTCACCCACTCTTCTAACCACTTGAAGACAAAGCCCTTTCTGACACTTTTTGTTTACATGAAAACATATTTTTTTTTTGCAAGAAAATTACGTTGAACCCCCAAATACTATATATATTGTTAAAGCAAAGGCCCTACAGATTAAAATGGTGGGTGTTGCATTTTTTTTTTCCACACAGTATTTGCGCAGCGATTTTTCAAACGCATTTTTTGTGGAAAAAATACACTTTTTTTTATTTTAATGCACTAAAACACACTATATTGCTCAAATTTTTGATGAAATAAAAAATATGATCTTAGGCCGAGTACATGGATACCAAACACGACATGCTTTAAAATTGCGCACAAACACGCAGTGGCGACAAACTACATACATTTTTAAAAGCCTTTAAAAGCCTTTACATGATACCACATTAGATTCACGGAGGAGGTCTACTGCTAAAATTACTGCCCTCGATCTGACCTTCGCGGTGATACCTCACATGCATGCTGCAATTGCTGTTTACATATGACGCCAGACCAACGCTTGTGTACGCCTTTGCGCAAGAGAAGGGGGGGCAGGGGTGCTTTTTTTTTTTTTTTTTTAGTTTTTTTTTTATTTATTTAGCTTTTTTATTCTATTTTTAAACTGTTCCTTCCATTTTTTTTCTTTGTTATGATTTTTATTGTTATCTCAGGGAATGTAAATATCCCCTATGATAGCAATAGGCAGTGACAGGTACTCTTTTTTTGAAAAAATTGGGGTCTATTAGACCCTAGATCTTTCCTCTGCCCTCAAAGCATCTGACCACACCAAGATTGGTGTGATAAAATGCTTTCCCAATTTCCCAATGGCGCGGTTTATATCCGGGAGGGGGGACATTCCCTCCTACTGCTTGTAAAAGCAGTCTAGAGGCTAATTACCCGCTAGAATTGCTTTTACATGAAAGCCGATCACTGGCTGAAAAGAATGATACCAAGATGATACCTAAACCTGCAGGCATCATTCTGGTATAACCATTCAAAGTCCAGCAACATACTGGACATATATTGTAATCTTTTTTTTTTTCATGCAGCCTCTTGGCTGAACGAAAAAAGAGATTGATTGGTGGGTATGCCCACCATTAGAATACCTCCCTTCATCCACCCACTTCTAATGATGGGCATACATGCACCATTTATATATGCCGATGCATGGGGGCATCCTCCCGCAAAAGTTATGCCGTGTACACACGGTCGGAATTTCGACCGTATGTACGTGGCATTAGGAGCCAATCGCTCCTCCCCGCCCCCTGCTGCCCCCATGCTTCGGCATATATGCTCTTTTTTTTAACTGTGGTGGTGAAATCACCTCCTACAGCGTTGGAGTCGCGGCTTTATGTATCGTGGGAGCAAACGCTGTTGCTGTCAAGATAAATAAATCCGCGCTGCAACTGAATGGCGCACCTGAAAACAAAAAAATGCTTAACACTAAAACACAGTAAACAAAAATTACATACCTGAAAAGCAAGCATGATAAAACATGATAAAACATAATAAAACATTGCAGAATAGAATGGAGTAAAAAAAGAGCAACAATAGAGAGAGAATAGAGTGAGAGAGAGAACAATAAAACGACAACTATTTTTGTTTTTTTTATTTTTTTGAGATTCACAGGTAAAAAAAAAAAAAAGCTCCTGACTGTTAGCGACTGAATCAAAACGCTACCACAAAAAAAAATGTTAGCGATCGCAGGGATCAGGCCTGACTCTGCGAACACTGCAGTTATGTGTGCTTAGTGTTTTGTAAGTGACAGTGATCGATCGATACTGCACTTGGGTGGGCTGGGCTGGGCGGAGGGGGAAAACGCAGGTGCTAGCAGGTATCTGGGCTGATCCCGCTAACAATGCGTTTTTTTGGAACCCTAAACTGCTGGGACGCTAGTATAGATCTGATCAGATCAGATATTGATCTGTTCAGATACTATACCACTAAGGGAGGTGTATGCTTTGCGCGTGGGTGTTTGCGGTACTGGCACTAACCTGGGGCGACGCAGACCTTATTTGACCCTAAAACCTAATTGATATCACCCGCCGGGCGATCAGGGGGTTAAACCGTTATTGGGTAATAAATGGCGGGTGCCCTGACAGTATAAAAAACAAGCTAACTAACCAGCGTCACCCGTAACAGTAATACAAAAAAAAACTGGTTACCTAGCGACACTAATGCAGGGATCAGAAAAACGATCGCTTAGTGACACTGGCAAAAGGGGGTGAAAGGGTTAACTAGGGGCAATCAGGGGGTTAAACCTTTATTAGGTAATATATGGGGGTACCTGACGCTATATAAAAACCTGACGGGGAACCTAAATAACGAAATAACTAACTGGCTAACCAGCGTCACCAGTGACATTTTATACGGTGATCACTGGTGAAAGGGTTAACTCTAGGGGCAATCAGGGGGTTAAAACCTTTATTTAGGTTGTAATATGGGGGTACCTGACCTATAAACCTATTTATGAACCTATATAAACATGGCGGTTAACCTAAAAAAAAAAAACTGGTTACCTAGCGACACTAATGCAGCGATCAGAAAAACGATCGCTTAGTGACACTGGCAAAAGGGGGTGAAAGGGTTAACTAGGGGCAATCAGGGGGTTAAACCTTTATTAGGTAATATATGGGGGTACCTGACGCTATATAAAAACCTGACGGGGAACCTAAATAACGAAATAACTAACTGGCTAACCAGCGTCACCAGTGACAGTTATACGGTGATTACTGGTGAAAGGGTTAACTCTAGGGCAATCAGGGGGTTAAAACCTTTATTTAGGTTGTAATATGGGGGTACCTGACCTATAAAACTATTTATGAACCTATATAAAACATGGCGGTTAAAATAAAAAAAAAAAGGGTTACCTAGCGACACAATGCAGCGATCAGAAAAACGATCGCTTAGTGACACTGGCAAAAGGGGGTGAAGGGGTTAACTAGGGGCAATCAGGGGGTTAAACCTTTATTAGGGGGGGGTAGGGGGCTACCTAGGACCTAAAACTAACTGCCCTGACAGTTATTACAGTCACACTGACACTAAATGCAGTGATCAGTAAATAAATGATCACTGCAATTAGTGACACTGTGACTGGGGGGGGAGGGGGTGATCTGGGGGGTGATCAGGGGGTGACAGGGGGGTGTTTTGTGTGCCTAACTGTACTGGTGTCAGTGTAGTGTTGTGCACTAACCTTAACATGTTCGCCGCTCGGCGTCTCCGGTCACATAGACCGGCGCACCGAGCGTGACATCACTTCCGCCTTCCTGTCTATACAATAGACAGGAAGGGGAAGTTTCTCATTGGCCAGGAGCGATCGCGAGGGGGTGGCCAGAAACCACTGGCCGTCCCCTCGTCCCGGATCGCTCCTGAAGCGATGCCGACCGTCCCCGCCGGCGGAGGGGGGTCCGATCGGACCCCCCAACCGCCTAAAGAATGGCACGTACAGGTACGTGGTTCTGCCTGTACGTGCCATTCTGCCGACGTATATCTACATGGGGCGGTCGGCAAGTGGTTAAAGGGTATCCTATATTTATAGATATGTTATTGATTTAATTCCAGAGCACTTTACTCCAGAGGATTGGCGCCATGAAACGTGCGTCAAGTATACATCGAACTGATGCCCAGACAAGTTTGGCTCACTAAGAGCAATTGCTGATGTTTAATTTGGTCAACTGTGTCCATCTGCAGCAATGTCATTTCGGGACCCTTTGGGTCCAGAGACCCAAAATTGGCTGCATATAGGGGGCATCTAGGAACCCTCAACTACCAAGTTTGAAGTTCGGGGGACCTATGGCTGCAAATGGGCACAGTGAGGCTGCAAATGGGTATTGTAGACCCTCTTTTCCACTTACAGTAGCTGCGCATTTCTCACCCTAGGCTTATACTCGAGTCAATATGTTTTCCCAGTTTTTTGTGGTAAAATTAGGTGCCTCAGCTTATATTCGGGTCAGCTTATACTCGAGTATATACGGTATATATATTTCTATATTTCTCTTTCATCATTGTATATATCAAAGGCCATAAGGGTTTAGACAAAAATTCTAGACAGTTATTAATAAATACACAATGCAAATGTTTACAGAAGAAAATTCTGCGTATTCTGATGAATACCTACACAGAAGATTTGCTGTATTAGCACTCCTGCACTGTGAAAATATTTTCTTTTGAATAAAATGCACCATTTACAGAGTAAAATGACAAATGTATTCACCGGCTCTCTTCACTGGTAGCTGGAGGCTTGGCTTCTAGTGGAGAAACAGCAAAGCTGAATAGAATCAGCAGTTTATGGCAAACCAGATGTAGATGCTGTAGAGATTTGGGACAGACAGGTCCTCTCTTCAGAAATGAAAAACCTTGTGGGAAGAATCTGGCTGTAAAGCAGTCTAGACACTAACAACATTTGAATACCTAAAATGCATCCAGTAGCACTACTAGACTGGTCCTAGAGCTACCAAACAAAGAAGACACAGCAGTTGTGTGTATACATGGCTTGGAGTTAAGGTAAAACAAACCACCTGCCATTAAAACCACTTTAATACAGGGGTCTCAAACAGGCGGCCCTCCAGCTGTTGCAGAACTACAAGTCCCATCATGCCTCTGCCTGTGGGAGTCATGCTTGTAACTCTTAGCCCTGCAATGCCTCATGGGACTTGTAGTTTTGCAACAGCTGGAGAGCCGCCAGTTTGAGACCCCTGCCTTAATCCAATGACACCCAAATCTACTCGTCTACTCCTCACCTCACTCCTTTAGGTCTCCTCTTACATTACTAACATACATACATACATATCAGCATGGCCGTCGCCCACACTTCAGCTCCGGAAGGTTTACCCCCCCTTTATGACCAGGCCATTTTTTGTAATACTGCACTGCGTTACTTTAACTGACAATTGCGCGACGCTGTACCCAAATAAAATTTGTACTGTTTTTCCCCACAAATAGAGATTTCTTTTGGTGGCATTTGATCAACTCTGTTTTAAATTTTTTGCGCTATAAAACAAAAAAAGGCCGACAATTTTGAAAAAAAATAAATAAAATTTACCTTTAAAAAACAAACAATAAAAAAAATGTAAAAAATAATGTGTATTCATAAGTTTAGGCCAATATGCATTCTGCTACTTTTTTTGGTAAAAATAAATTCCAATAAGCGTATATTAGTTATAGCGTCTACAAACTATGGGATAGATTTATGTTTTTTATTTTTATTTTTTTTTACTAGTAATGGTGGTGATCAGCGTTGTTTTTTTAGCAGGACTGCTACATTGAGACGGACAAATCTGACACCAAGTGACACTTTTTGGGGACCAGTGACACCCATACAGTAATCCGTGCTAAAAAATGGCAGGGAAGGCGGTTAACATCAGGGGTGAGCAAAGGGTTAACCGTGTCCCCAGAGAGTGTTTTATAACTGTGTGAGGGGTAAATTTACTGTGGAAAGCCCCCCCCCCCCCCCCCACACACACACAGATTAACTGCGGCAAGGCGGCTGCTCTGTGCCAGATCACGTACCTAGTACATGATCTAATACTTCCGGGTCTGGGGCGCACGTGCCTCCGGCGACCCGCTGCTACTGTTATTGGACACAGCTGGAGCTGTGGGGGCACGAGGAGCCAGGATTGCTGGCAGGGGACCCAAAAAAAAAAAAGAGTATCGGGCTGTTCTGTGCAAAACCATTGCACAGAACAGGTAAATAGAACATGTTTGTTATTTAAAAAAACGACAACCATTAGAATCATTTTAAAGCCAAACTCCAGGTTTGTTAAAGGGGCCCACAGATTCCGATAAGCCACCCATACGCAGACCACGACAACCACTGGCCGGGGTTGTTGGGAAGAGGCCCTTGTCCCCATCAACATGGGGGCAAGGTGTTTTGGGGTGGGGGGCGCTGAGCCCCCCCTGCCCCAAAGCTCCCACGCCCCCATGGACCACACGCCATTTTTTTTTAAATGTTGGCGTGGGGGGGGGTCCCCCTCCAAATCCATACTAGACCTGAAAGGTCTGGTATGGACCCTACACCGTTTTTTTCCCTGGCTGACAGCCATCGGTTGTTAAGGACGCAGTGGCCAGCTTCACAGCTCCTTCCTTAGTAACCAGCTATATACAGCGTTTAACCACTAGCCACCTGCCCACTGTCATGACAGCGGGACGAGGCAGCTCTTGTTCTGGGCCGCCATCATATGACGCGATCGCTTCCCGGGCCACTAGGGGGTACCGATGTGCGTGCCCGTGATGTCCACCGGGCACCCGCAATTGCCCAGTAACTGAGCAGGACCGTGTAAACACACAGATCCACGTCCTGTCAGAGGAGAGAAGACCGATGGTGTGTCCCTTGTACATAGGCACACCGATCGTTCCCCCACAGTTATAATCACTCCTTAGAACACACGTTTAACCCCTCGATCACCCCCTAGTGTTAACCCCTTCCCTGCCAAAAACATTTATACAGTAATCAATGCATTTTTATAGCACGGATCGCTGTATAAATGTGAATGGTCCCAAAAATGTGTCCGATATGTCTGCCGCAAAATTTTTTTTTTTTTTAAAAATCGCAGATCACTGCCATTGCTAAAAAAAATAAAAATGGAAATTTATCCCCTATTTTGTAGACGCTATAACATTTGCGCAAACTAATCAATATACGCTTATTGCGATTTTTTTTTACCAAAAATATGCAGAAGAATATAGGCCTAAACTGAGGAAAAAAATTGTTTTAAAAAAAAATTGGATATTTATTATAGCAAAAAGTAAAAAAATATTGTGTTTTTTTCAAACTTGTCCATATTCTTTTGTTTATAGCGCAAGAAATAAAAACCCACAGGAGGTGATCAAATGCCACCAAAAGAAAAATGATAAAAATTGAATTTGGGTACAGCATTGCATGATCGCACAATTGTCATTTAAAATGCAACAGCGCTGAAAGCTGAAAAATGGCTTGGTCAGGAAGGGGGTCAAAGTGCCCAGTATAGGTTAAAGTGGTGTTGCCACCAAAAAATAAAAATGTTTTACTCACCTCTAAATGCCTGTTGCTAGGGGGTCCCTCGTAGTCTGCCACCTTCAGTGCCCAGGCACTGACATCACTTCCCCTTGGCGCCGCACAGTCATCTGGGACCTGTCACGTGTCCCAGATGACTGGGCGTCGTATCTAGGCTCGCGCATGCGCAGTGGGTGTCTGGCTGTGAAGCCACAGCCGGGTGCCCACAGTAAGAATGCCGGCGCCGCGAGCGGAGCGGGGAACGAGGGGGGCTTCGTTCCCCCGCAACGCTGGACCCTGGGACAGGTAAGTGTCCAATTATTAAAAGTCAGCAGCTGCAGTATTTGTAGCTGCTGACTTTTAAAACAAAATTTTTAGTGGGCACCCCACTTTAATGAGGGGAAAAAAAGGGTTTAAAAATGGATATCAGTGGATCGGATGTAAGCGGATCATCTGCTAACATATGTTTCTTGTCCGTTTTTTTTTTTTTTTTTTTTTACGGATGAAAAAAAAAAATAGGGTTTTCTTCCATCATAAAAAAACAGAGCTTAGCGGAGACTGATGTCAGCGGATGATCATCCGCTATCCCATAGAGATACATGTATGCCCATTTTTCATCCGTCAACGGATGGATGAAAAACGGACATACGGAACAGCCGTGGGAAAGGGGCCTTAAGACTCGATTCACATCTATGCATTTTGCTTTTGAGCGTTTTTGCAGTGCTTTTTGCGGTGCTTGCCGCGTTTTTGGACACGCGTTTTTACCGCGATTTGTATTTTATTTTAAATTTTTATTTATTTTTTTACACTGTGGTTGCTTAGCAACCAGCTATATACAGTGTAAAAAAAAAAAAATAATTAAAAAAAATACGCAAAACGCGGTAAAACGCGGTAAAAACGCGGTACTTGCGTTTTGGATGCGGGTCCATTGACTTCTATTACATGCAAAACGCTGCATTTTGCATGAAAAAAAAAAGTCCCCGACCCTTTCCAAAAATGCAGAGGCACAAAAATGCATTGATGTGAACATGTTCCATAGGAACCCATGTTAAAAAATTTCCCTGCATTTCTGCAAAATGCATCAAAAAATGCGCTAGTGTGAATGGAGCCTAATGGACTATTTCACAGACCAGAAGTTTGTTAGGATTTACATAATCAAATTTATCATTTATCAAAATTATTGGCTGTTTACAAAATGGCCACCATTACAGCAGGCTAGTCAGTGTGCAAAAGCATACGTTTTCTACACAAAGCGATTATATAGCTTATCAAATTGGAAAATATGCAAGGACATCAACAACGGAGGTAAGAACAGCAGGGAGTTAAGTTCACCTTTTCATTTTATTCCTTTTTTTTCCTGGAAGAGGTGGACGAATTCCCAGTGAAATCATAACCTGCATGCTTAGATCTGCAAAATGAAGACATCTTCAAAATGCAAAGAATACACTATAAAGCAGTAAATGAAGAGGATTTATGCAGAATAAGTTTAATTAGCAGATTTGACTATTTTAATCAGGGTGGACAAAATATCATCCAAACAGAAAGGGAAACAAGATAATGAATACATATATTAACATGTGCAAATGTCATCTAAATACATACAGGTTTTTTTTTCAGGTTTAAAAATACATTAAGCAATGAATGATATCCAATTTTGTTACTGCATTTATATCTAGTATTGTATGTACAACATCTTATTATGATTATCTTTTATACTACCCATTTTTTGTATAAGTATTATATAACTCTCTAAACCTTTACAATAATTTACAATCTAAAACATAAAAATTCCTGAAACATCCCTTCAAATACTGTAAATAAAATTAAGAGTTTACAAGGGGAAGACACCTGAAAAATCTAATAAAAATGTAGCAAACATCTAAAAATGTGAAAAGCATGATATTTAGTGCCCAGACACACTGTTCATACAATATGCATCATGCCAATTGGCTAACTCAGGGATAGTTGTAAACAGTATGGCTTCCTGGTCAAACTCCTGAAAAGGGAAAAAGGGCAAAGTAATCAGAACATTCTGACACTTAGACCCCTTTCACACCGAGCCGCCTATAGCATCGGCGGAAAAATGCCGATATTTTTAGCGGCGTTTTACCGTCGGATTTGGGGCGCATTTCAGCCGCTAGTGGGACGCTTTTGCCCCCCGCTACCGGCCGAGAAAGAGTTAAAACCGCCCGCAATAGCGGCGTTTTGCAGGCGGTATTACAGCGCTGCCCCATTGATTTCAATGGGGAGCAGCGGTGGAGGAGCGGTAAACACACTTCCTTCCTTCACCACTCCAAAGAAGCTGCTGGCAGGACTTTTCCTGGCATCCTGCCAGCGCACCACTCCAGTGTGAAAGCCCTCTGGCAATGACAATGGTGCAGCTGTTTTAGGGCGGATTGCAGGCGCTATTTCTAACGCCATAGCGCCTGCAAAACGCCCTTGGTGTCAAAGGGGTCTTACAGCAGGCTGGGAAACTGGCAAAAAACAAACAAAAACAAAGTCAGTCCTTGTGTATCCCTGACTCTAATCGTCATATGAGCAAGCAGTACATAGAGCCGTAGAGGGGCATGAACTGTGTCCATTATTTTCTTCATTGTCTATTGAGGGGCACACAAATTCAGGAATTATTAAACAGTTGGGATGTCTAAAAGCAGTCCAACTGAGGGGTGGATAACAACCACAGCGGCTCAGTGATGTAGTGGTTAGCACTCTCACCTAGCAGTAAGAAGGGTCGCTGGTTCAAATCCCAACCACGACACTACCTGCCTGAAGTTTGAATGTTCTCCCTGTGCCTGCGTGGGTTTCCTCCGGGTACTCCGGTTTCCTCCCACAATCCAAAGACATGCAGGTAGGTTAATTGGCTTCTGTCCAAAAATTGGCCCTAGTATATGAATGGGGACCTTGGATTGTGGACTCCTTGAGGGTAGGGATCGATGTGAGTGTGCAATGTACAGGGATCGGAACAATTGTAGACACTCACTCAGGTTGAACTGGATGGACTGATGTCTTTATTCAACCTTACTATGAAACTATGAAACCACTGAGGTCCAACAGATGCAGAGATCATGGAAGAAAAATACGATCAATAAAGAAATATTAGAAAACAAAAAGGCTAGCGAAAATATTGACCTCAGAAGAGCTGAATAAAAGGCATCCAACCTCCTAGGACACTAGCAAAAAGCCATGGCTTTTACAGGGGCTGGCCAACTTTATTCCAAAAAAAAAAAAAAACGCAAAGAACATAATTCCCCATCAATGTGATGCGTCCCAAGTGCTGCTGGCTTCTGCTTTAGTTGACATATTCCTGCTCCAACACCCCCCCCCCCCCCTCGTTCTATGAGTGAAAAATTATTTATCACTGGAATCTGCCCATGCTCTCCTCCATTTATAAAATTATTTTTCATTCATACAAGATAGAAAACAGCTTCTTTGAATGAAGGAGGGAAGATGGAAAGAAATGGGCATAGTCGGCACTCTTGATGAGCAGGGACATGTACAGGAATGCCCCTTGTGCTGGATTTTTCTTAAATTTAGACTTTAATATTTTTCGGTTTTGCCAGTTTCCCAACCTCCTGTTGGTGGCAGTACAATTGAGTATTTAAGAAAGAATAATTTGTGGCCAGTGTCGACAGGCTTTTGTTTGCATCACAACTGCTTCTCTCTGTATACAAGTCTATGGAAATGCAAAAGCAGCTTAAGGCAGCTTAATTCAGCATAGAAGTCAAATGCACCGATAATTTTAACTTAATACAATAACTTAATTCTGCATGATCTCAGAGTCTGATGACAAATACAAGCGAAGTGCAACTCTAAACATGCTGCATTGTGCATGCCCATCAATGCAAGCCCTACTACATACTTCTCCCGAAGGAGAGGTCTCTGATCTTCTCTCTAATGCCCCGTTCACACGGTCGGACAATCCGACCACAAAATCCGTCGGATATTTCCGACGGATTTTGTCTGAAACTGGTGTTGCCCACACACGGTCAAACAAAGTTGTTGAAAAATCCGAACTTTCCGAACGAGGTGACGTACAAAACATACGACGGGACTACGTACAGGGCAGTAGCCAATAGCTTTCGTCTCCAAATTTCTTCTGAGCATGCGTGGCACTTTGTGCGTCGGAATTCTCTACACACGATCGGAAAAAGTCTGATAGGATTTTGTTGTCGGAAAATTTTAGATCCTGCTCTCAAATTTTTTCCGTCTGAAAAACCTGCTAGAGCCCACACACGATCGGATTTTGCGACAAGCTAATCCGATCTGACTTTTTCCATCGGAATATCCGACCGTGTGTACGGGGCATAAGAGCTACGGCCCCCAAAGAATCTTCTGCATCCAGCACACACTTCTGGGTGCATTGAATGCCTTGCGGGGGCAAGCCTTGAATATAGAGGGGAACCAGGCATCAAACACTCTTAAAGGATTCTGCAGTGGCTATAGCTCTGTAACAGAATGAAGATCTCTGCTGAAAAGGTAAGCATTAGACTTTCTTTATTGCAGGGCCCTACATACTGATGGGAGCAGCTCAGCAGCTGGGTTGGATTTTCCTGACCAGTCACCACTGTTGTCTCATACAAATTTCCATTCTTCTCTAATAATAGACTGGTGAACAGGAGAACCCTGGTATTGACAGGAAGTAATGGGAAGGTTGACCATCATGCACCAGGGCGTGAATAAGCACGGTGGAGGAGAATATTGGATGTCAGAAAGGTTGGTTCCTAACATGTAGATGATACCTGTGTGTACACCATTTTTACCTGTCTCTAGGATATATTCTTTTTAGACATGTATCATTCCTTTCCAGACTAATTGCTTTACAACTGGGTATTCTTTAGTAGAACACAAATTGTTTTATGGGAGAATTAAAGTGGAAGTAAACCCTCCTATAGTTTTCAGCCAAGGAAGCTGCCATCTTGGCCTCCGTTTAATCTTTAACTGCCATGAAGCTGCACATGTGATCAGTTATGACACCAGCCATTGGATGGTTTGACAGTTTGGTTGAGAGTACAACCAATGTGACAGTTAGCATTTCCGGCATGCTGGGAATGTAACTGTTTTTTCAAACTGTTAGATCGATGGGTTTACTTCTTGGTTTACTATTGTCTGCCTATTAAGTGGCTTTTGAAAGATTACAATGTTGTAGTAAATATAAATCTACAAAACTGTAAACCATAATCCTAAATAGTGTCTTTCCTCTAATCGCACTATTTTAACAGAAAAACTAGATGGTACTACTGAGTTTTGGATTCGCACTTACAAGTCTTTAATTCAGGTGCATTTTCTTTGTGCCATCAATGTGTGCTGTAACCCATTATGACGTGCCATCACTCCACACACCTCCCAATGCTTTATAATGGAAAAAATATCGGACAGGTCAAATTTAAACAATCACACTGCGAAACCATGCAAGGATGTGAATACTACAAATTTATGATATTAGAACTATGTGTGCATTTCTTATAGTGCATAGCAGCGGTACAGTATGAAGGTGACCATAAAAAAGTACCTCAACAGTCCCGTTTTCAGTTTGTCTCCTTGATAAGGATGTTGATTTTCAATGTAAATAATTGAACTTAAACTACCAAACTTCTCGCTTTCATTGGGACAAGGAAAAATTTCAAAGCCACAATGGAGGTAGGGTTAGTATAAAAGTCTGGTCATAAAGATACAGTAAGTGTGGATGAAAAAAACTAGATTGAAGGTAGAAAATAGGCTGTCCTGAAGTCCTACAGGGAAGAAGAATGGCTTAGTTTAAAATGAACTATTGTGGTTATGTGTAGAGAACATACATTTATAAAAGGCATGGAGCAGCTTGATAGCTCGAGTAAACCAGAAGCCAAAGCAGCATATTTTATCTACACTAGGATTTCATGCAAACCATAAAAAAATAAATCAGGAAATGATCACAAATGTTCAGTTTTCAGCATAGGTCTGAGAGAATCAATAGAAAAGGCTTACTTCTTTAGAAGTGGCATTAAGAGCTATATGTGACATTGAATGTACCGCCAAGTCTTGTCTTATGAAAGAGTCTCTCGGGGGCCAACATTCAGCAATTCCAGATGACTTAAGCCCCTTTCACACTGAAGCGTTTTTCATGCGCTACAGCGCTAAAAAAAGCGCCTGTATAGAGCCTGAAAAAAGCGGGTCCTTTCACTCCAGTGTGAAAGCCGGAGAGCTTTCACACTGGAGCGGTGCGCTAGCAGGACAGTAGAAAAAAGTCCTGCTAGCAGCATCTTTGGAGCGGTGAAGGAGCGGTGTATTTACTGCTCCTACCCATTGAAATCAATGGAGCAATACCGCCGGCAAAGCGACGCTTTGCATGGTTTTTAACCCTTTTCCAGCCGCTAGCGTGGGTTAAAACTGCCCCGCTAGCGGCCGAATACCGCTGCCAACACGACAGTAAAGCAGCGCTAAATATAGCACTGCTTTACCACCGACGCCCCCACCCCCCCAGTGTGAAAGGGGCCTTACTTGGTACTATATTCACTAAAGGTTAAAAATCTCCCTTCTCTATTAACGTAAGAACAATTATTTTGCAGGACAAGTTCCTATACCATACTTGGATGCCCACAGAAATAAGTAAATTACATTACACACCGTTTTTTCTGTGCAAGCTTCAAAGAAAAAAAGTTGCAGTAACAATAGTATACAGATAGAGGTCCTTAGCACGAATAAGAATATTTAATGGAACATTACAACCAAGATATAGAATTAAACGCAATTTTTGCCCAATATCAAAGTTAACAAGCAAATTAAAACTCCCACTATCAAGCTAAGGTGCACTTACTGTTTCCTATTGTCAGTGTGACTTACAGCAGTACCTCTTACATCTATAGCAGGTCTAACATGGAAAATGCACTGGCACTTTGTTATCCTGAACCAATGCATGTAAGACACTGTGTGCAACAGATTCCTGTTACAAGTCCAAAAAAAAAATGAAACACCCCCAAGTCCTGTATCCATACATGTTAATGCATACACATATTGGGGGTTATTTACTAAAGGAAAATCCACTTTGCACTGCAAGTGCACTTGAAAGTAAAGTCACTGTAGATCCAAGGGGGACATGCAAGGAAAATAAAAAACAGCATTTTAGCTTGCACATGATTGGATGATAAAATCAGCAGAGCTTCCCTCATTTCAGATCTACCCCTTAGATTCAGAGCGACTGCACTTCCAAGTGCACTTGCAGTGCAAAGTGGATTTGCCCTTCGTAAATAACCCCCATTGTGTCATTTTCCACATTTTGGAATCAAAGCCATGGGCCTAAGGGGGCTCTTTAACATAGATAAATGAAGCAAGTACAATCATTTGAAAACGCTGCACTTCAGATGTTAAATTAAGTTCATTTTACCAGCGTTCTGAAGTTCACCTTTGGTAGTCGTATGCAGTAAACCTGAAACTTTTCTTCACCTCCAACACTTAAAATGGAAGCCGACTTCCATAGAGCTAAGTGCTAAATCTACCAGAGCTACATCTGCAAACTATATGCCCTCTATTTTTACTTTTTGCACTCTTACAGTTCCAAAAGTTTATTTTATTTTTTATTTTTTTATATCTTAGCTTACATTAGAGAGCATTAATACTGAGAGGCACAGCAAAGCTTTACAAAAGATGTTGGCTTGCCCTGTGTGGCCTGCACAAGGAATATGTGACTCCGGTACACACTACAAAAGGAAGACAAGGGCTGTTGAAGACGAAGAGGAAAAAACATGAATGCAAAAAGAAAAGTCTTTTGGGATGAATACCAAACCTTATAAAACAAGCTGCATTTTTTTTTTTTTCTCGTTACTAAAATATATTTAGATGACCAACCTGATCTGGTTAACAGCTATCCCAAGTACTTTCTTACATATTGTATAACAAGCTCTGTATACCAGTGCAACATATAAAAAAAGAGGACTATTTCCAGATCTTAAAAAAGGCACATTTTTGTTCAACCGCAAAGACTCCAACTTCCTTCAAATAAGGCATCATTCAAAATGGCCTTCTGAAAAAATAGCACAGCCGGTATCTATACTTCATACAAAAGTTTGTTTTGTTCAAAATGGAGTTTGCATTATTCGTGACGGTGAAGGTGGCGAGGTGGAGGAATTGTTCATTTTTGGTGAATTGGAGATTTGCAGCTCTTCAAGTTTCCGGACATAATCGTCACGTATTGCTAGCAGCTCCATGTAGCGCTGCTCTACAGGGTTCGGCTGCTGTTGATTTAGAGACAAAAACAACAGGAAGAAATCAATCAAGCTATAAGGAAAAGTAAGATGCCTCGGATTTTCATTTTTCACATACTGTGCATTTAACATCTCAGAATCTATTAACCACTTGCTTACTGGGCACTTAAACCCCCCTTCCTGCCCAGACCAATTTTCAGCTTCGGCGCTGATGCATTTTGAATGACAATTGCGCGGCCATACAACATTTTACCCAAATTACATTTTTATCATTTTTTTACCCACAAATAGAGCCTTCTTTTGGTGGTATTTAATCACAGCTGGGATTTTTATTTTTTGTTAAACAAAAAAATTGAAAATTTAGAAAAAAATAAATAATGTTTAATAGTTTGTTATAAAATTTTGCAAACAGGTAATTTTTCTGCTTAATTGATATGCGCTGATGAGGCGGCACTGGTGGGCACTGATAGGCAGCACTGGTGGGCACTAAGATGGCACGAATGGGTGGCACTGATGGGCACTGGTAGATGGCACTGATGGGCAGCACTGTTCAGGCACTTATTGTGGGCACTGACAGGTGGCACTGAAAGATGGCACTGTGGGCACTGGCAGGTGGAGCTGGTGGGCACTGGTAGGCGGCACTTGTATAGGGCACAGGTGGGCACCGTGGACTTGGGGCACATTGCAGTGATCAAGACTATTGTCCCTCTTACTGCCGCCGGTGATCGGCTTTCAGCGGGAGGAGGAAAAATAGCCGATTACCGGCTCTGTTGCTATCACATGATCAGCTGTCATTGGCTGACAGCTGATCACGTGGTAAGGGGGCGTGGATCGACCCCTTACTCGGATCTGTGAGCCAGCGAGTCTCACAGACTCGCTGATCACAGAGCGCGCCCTTCAGGGGGCACGCAGGCCGCTCGTGCACGGGATGACGTCATAGGACGTAGTTCTGGCAATATAGATCAGCTCTGTAGCCGTCATTCAGCTATAGCGCGGATCTCAGGAGGTTAAGCTCCCCAGTGGCTGAACCTACCATTTCAGCTTTCTCTAGGTTATTGGCAACTCAACAACCATGTTCCTGTTTGTTACCCTCTTCTTTGAGGCCATCACAGATATTTACATTTAAAAAGGAACTTGTCATGAGAATAATAGGAGGTGGTCATTGCTGACTTCCCTTTTTGAAAGTGCTGGTCATGCTGACCTGAATTAGATACTTTACACGCATGTAAATAAACAGTCTTAAAGTGGATGTGAACCCTATTCATGAAATGTGACCTGGGCACATATATCTGTAGTGTTTTCTTATCTCTCCCCAAAGCTCTGAGTCCCCTGTGTTTCTTCTGCTTCGTTCCTGTTATCAGCATGATAACTTCTGACAAGTTCTCAGACGGGAGATAAAAGCAGCTGAAAATGTGTGTAGAGGAAGGTTGCTCTAAATAGATTAGCAGAGAGCTTGTCTTGTCACAGCATAGCTCAGAAAGGCTCTTCGTTCATCTGCCAATGTGGAGAGGGGATGTGTGCCTTACCTCCAATCGGCTGTCTCCCAGTGTAAGCAAAGAATACATTCTTACAGCTGAATGAGGAAGTAAAAATTTGAACCCGATGTAAGAATTTGAGTATAGAAAAGGGAGAGACAGCAGATATACATGTAAAACTTATGTAGGGAGATTTGTTTCATCCCTGTGTATCATCTGAGGCTGTTCACTTCACTGGGTATATGTGAATGTTTACATCCAATTTAACCAGTTCCCACCAGTCAAAATGATGGCTGGGCCAGACAGTCGTCATTCCAGGTGGAAGTCATATGGAATGGGCCGGGTTGCGGCATGATCTGCAACCCGTGGACACAGCAGATGACTAAATTATTGTACCGGCCACTGCCGGTACCATGTGATCGCTGTGACCAATCACAGCAGATCAAATGACAATTGTACACAATGAATGGCTTTGATCCATGCTATTCATTGTGTACAATTGTGTTTATCTCTGTGATTGGTCACAGTGATCACATGGCACAAAGGAGGGCCAATCACAGCCCATCTGTACCTTTTGAGATTAGCTGTGGCCAATCACAGCTAACCACTATAATAAACACTGAATGAATCAATTTCATTCAGTAAAACTGGTTGCTTACAACAGTGAAATTCACTGGTATAAGCAATGTGTACAAAAATAAATAATCCTAAATCACTTTCCCAGGATGCTAATGTGTTAATATGGTAACACTATATTGCTCTGGTCACAGTGTGTTTAACCACTTGCCAACTTGCTGCATGCCGATGTCGGCACAATGGCAGCGGTGGGCAAATGGGACCCGCAGTACTCGATGTCCGCCGGTGTCCCGGCGATCCTGTCACGTAGCAGCAGAACAGGAGATGTAAACAAGGCATTTCCCCCGTCTCTGCCTAGTGTCATCGGGAGCAGTGATCGATGTCATGTCAGTGGAAGCCCATCCGCCCCACAGTTAGAATCACTCCCTAGGACACACTTAACCCCTTGATCACCCCTAGTGTTTAACCCCTTCCCTGCCAGTGTCATTTACACAGTAATCGGTGCATATTTATACAGCGATCAAGGCTATAAAAGACAATGATCTCGAAAAAGTGTCAAAAGTGTCCGTCATAATGTCGCAGTCACGATAAAAATTGCAGATCGCTGCCATTACTAACAATAATAAAAAAATAAAATAAAAATAAATGCCATAAAACTATCCCCTATTTTGTAGACACTAACTTTTGCCCGGCGGGCACCCGCGATTGCCCGGTAACACAGCAGGACTGTGGATCTGTGTATGTAAACACACAGATCCACGGTCCTGTCGGAGGAGGGGAGACCGATGGTGTGTTCTCAGTACAGAGAAACACTGATCGGTCTCCTCCCCTTTGTGAATCCCCTCCCCCCGAAGTTAGAATCACTCCCAGGGAACGTATTAACCCCTTCAGTGCCCCCTAGTGTTAACCCCTTCCCTGCCAGTCACATTTATACAGTAATCAATGCATTTTTATAGCACGGATCGCTGTATAAAATGTGAATGGTCCCAAAAATGTGTCAAAAGTGTCCGATATGTCCGCCGCAATATCGCAGTCAAGATAAAAAAGATCGCCGCCATTACTAGTTAAAAAAAAAAAAATGCTATAAATCTATCCTCCATTTTGTAGGCGCTACAACTTTTGTGCAAATCAATCAATATACGCTTATTGCAATTTTTTTTACCAAAAATATGTAGAAGAATACGTATCGGCCTAAACTGAGGGGAAAAAAAAAACGTTTTTTTTTATATATTTTTTGGGGATATTTAGTATAACAAAAAGTAAAAAATATATATATTTTTAAACTTGTCCCTCTTCTTTTGTTTATAGCGTAAAAAATTAAAAAAAACGCAGAGGTGATCGAATACCACCAAAAGAAATCTCTATTTGTGGGGGACAAAATGATAACAATTTCATCTGGGTACAGTGTTGTATGACCGCGCAATTGTCATTCAAAGTGTGACAGCGCTGAAAGCTAAAAAATGGCTTGGTCAGGAAGGGGGTGAAAATGCCCTGTACTGAGGTGGTTAAAGAGCATGTGTCCCATACTGTACTGCATCTAATCATTACCATAATCCTATATTTTTTAATCCATTTTATTTCCATTGTACCTGTTGTCTTATCCTTGTGTTCCACCTGATGTAGTAATTGACCCAGAGCTCCAGGTGGCGCATACTGGCCACAGGATACAGCACTCGATTCAACTCCTTTGTGTAGAATGGGTTGATATACTTTGATCTCTCACCGTTTACCCAAGACCACAGAGATTGCGTTTTTTCTCTTAGTTTCTGAAATAAGACATGATATTTTAAAAATCAGGCAACAAAGATAAGCAATTGGTGAACACAGCTGTTAGATGTATACAAATAAGTCAGTTTACCTCTTTTTCCCGAACAGACTCACAGTTATACAAGAATGAGCCAAATCTGCAACTGTATAGATGATCCAGGATTGTAATCAAAAAGTGTTCATTGAACTCAAAGGCTGTTGGAAACTGGAGGAAGAAAAAAAGGTTTTACCTCTGAGCTTAACGCCACCCTAAGGAAATACTATTTTTTTTTTTTTTTTTAAAGCAAGCCATAAAAATTCAATTTCCTGAAAAACGTCATGTGAAGTCCAGTGTGAAACAGACTTCCAGGTGTCGATCTCCTGGGTCATCCTAATCTCTGACTTGTTCCTCCTACTGAACTCCATGTATCCTTTCTGTTATGGTTGGAGATCAGAAAATGTACAGAAGACCCAGGAGACCGACGCTCTCAAGGTGTTTCCCGGTGGACTGGCATGAGGACCTCTCAGGATTGAAGTGGCTTTTGGCTGTGTGAGCAACAATAATAAGAATTTATAGTGTCTTTTTAAGGTACAGTGATAGGGTCCCTTTATGCGAAAACTGTCTTGCAAGAAAAAACGTTGTCATCCATTGCTGAGCTCTGTCTGGAAATTGCAGTTGCCTGGCTGTCATCCTATGCATTTCTCTTCCAAAATTTCTGTAGTCCTTACTGATATGAGCTTCCACTTGTAGAAGAGTACTTAAGCTTTTGGCTAGCTTTTAGCATTTTTGTTGATACCTTTAAAGCGGAAGTAAACCCATCGATTTAACAGTTTAAAAAAATAAGGCATGCCGGGAATGCTAACTGCACATTGGCTGTGCTCTCAACCAAACAGTCAAACCATCCAATGGCTGGTGTCATAACAGATCACATGTGCAGCACTGTGGCAGTTGAAGATTAAACAGAGGCAAAGATGGCAGCTTCCTTGGCTGAAAACGATAGGGGGGTTTACTTCCACTTTAAAAGAAAACCTCAGTTCCAATATGGAGTTCTTAAAGGGTGTGCTAACCATCACTTTGAAGCAGCAGCTAGCATGCTTTAATCTCTGGCCTTTAGTAAATTGAAGGCCTGTCAATCCGGGTGGATGTCATGCAGCGTCCTGCCAGATCAGGCCATACAGCTGCGCGATCTGTCACCAGCTGTGTCCACCGGACACAGCCAATGACTGATCACTGTACCGGCCCACTGCCAGTACCATGTGACTGCTGTAACCAAACACAGCAGGCCACATGACCGTTGAAAACAATGGAAGGCTTCCTTTCATGCCATACATTGTATACAATTGTGTTGCTAGCTGTGATTGGTCACAGTGATCACATGGTACAGTCTGGGCCAATCATGGCCCATCTGAGCCATGATGGCATCTGTTGGCAGTCACAGCTAATCACAACAAAACCAACTGAATGAATCAATTTCATGCAGTAAAATGCTTATATGTGCAAATGTCTACAAAAAAATAAATACTGATCACTTCCCCAGAGTAGTACAATGTGACTATGGTAACATTATATTGCTCTGCTCAAAGTGTCACCAGTCAGTGTCCCTATTCACTGCCACACCAGTTATATGATGGCGCTGTACTGCACTGGCGACGGTATGTCAAAAAAATAAAAATAAAGGATTGTTTTCTTTTCAACAATTACGACAAAAAATGACTGCCAAAAACGTGCCATGCCTCTTACTAAATACCTTGGGGTGTCCACATTAAAGAAAATGGGTCATTCGGGGGATATCTGTACTGTCTTGACATTTTTGGGCCTCAAGAAATGATAGGCAGTTAGTACATCAGAACTGATCAATTTTCAGAAATATACCATAGTTTTTGGACTCGCTTTCCGACAGACTAAGTAATATACACAGATTTGGGTTATTTTCACCAAAGAAATGTATCAGAATACATTTCTGCCTAAATTCATGAAGAAAGATTATCTTCAAAATTTTATAACCGAAACAAAGAAAACATTTTTTTTTTCCCTAAATTTTCAGTATTTTTTTAATTATTTGGCAAAAAATTTAAAACCCAGTGGCAATTAAATACCACCAAACGAAAGCTCTATTTGTGTGAACAAAATAATAAAAATTTGACCCCATGTTACCATCCCAAATACAGGTGTAGCATGTAACATCGTGCAAAAGGTGAAACACCTCCACAAAGACAGAAAAGGCTAGCAAACAAATTGGTTAAGACTTGTTTCAGCAGAGCAGGAGAAAGGTATCCAAACTCTAAGGACACTAGCAAAAAACAAAATCACGTTGGGTTGAATAGGGGTTATTTGGGAGCAACCTTATAAAAATTTGTCCCAACCTCCCGTAGGAGGCAGTATGCAATTGCCTGCACAAAGACTCTCAGTGATGACTAAATGTAGAGAACTTATAAACATTCGCTGTATACCCACGGTTTACCTGCTTTGACATCTGCCACACACAGTCAATGAACTGGAGAAAGATCGGAGACCTGTCAGCATCAGCATGGTTCTTATCACCATGTCCAATTCTCTGCAATAGAACAAGAGGCCATCAGATCTGAAACCATCAAAATAGATTTAACAGATGGATAACATGTTTTGAATATTTAATTAAAAAAGCCAAAAGAAAGAAATAAGGAGCTGTTTTTAATTACACATTACATATTTTTTTTAACCATTTTCCACAGAAGATCATCCATTTAACTTTTATTTTTAGACTATTTGGTCGAGTGGTAGGCTAAATCTGCCACAAACCTGGCGGCTCAAACCAGAGTTAAGTTACCTTAGAAAACCATATGCATAATTTCAAATTATCAAATTTTACTAAAGACGATTGGTCATATCTTCTCTCTCCTCTAAAGAGTCCCATATGGTTCTTTCAAGTGATGAGTAAAACTAATTACTTGTGAGTGTAAGGTTTATTCTGAACCAGTCTTTACCAAAATAATCACCAATAGGGATATGGCCATATGGGGATTACCCTGCATCACACTTCGCCCTTTTTTTGTAGGTTTCTGAACCGCAGCGCATTGCGACGTACTGTGGTGTCATGTGCTATGCAGTGTAAAAATAAAAGACTCGCTACATTTTTTTGTATTTATTTTGTAAGGGAACTACAAATGTTCTTTGTCTACCCAAAACACTGCATAGAATTACAAATAATAATCTGCTACTATGCAGCCTCACCTTCAAAAAGTACCATATATACTCGAGTATAAGCCGAGTTTTTCAGCAAATTTTTTTGTGCTGAAAGTGCCCCCCTCGGCTTATACTGGAGTCAAGCACTTTTCTGCAGCAGAGAATTACATTTTCCGACCCGAATTTGGGGCCCCGTATCTTGGGGCCACTTGGTGCTAGGAACCCCAAATATGGTGTGCAAACCCAGTGGAACCAACACTACAACGTATCCAAATTTGGGGTTCCTGGCACCAAGTGGCCCCGAGAAACAGGGCCCCAAAGTCGGTCAACTGTGTCCATCTGCAGCAATGTCATTTCGGGACCCTTTGGATTTTCAAAATCCATCATGGAAAAAATAATAATAATAATAATAATAATACAAACAAATTTATCCAAAAAAAAACAAATCTTTATTATGCTAGAAAAATGTGTCTGAAATTACTGTATATCTTAACACACCAAAATAAAAAACATTTAAAAACAGACCCAACTGCACACAGGGTCACCTAGGATTGAAGTAAAAAAAAAAAAAAAAAAAAAAGAAGAAAAGAGATATAAAAACGGCTAAAATTGCTCCCTTGGAGTGACATTTTATTATAAATTAACTATCAATAATGAGGACAAGGCATAATATTTTTGTGCAACTCAGTACGGGTATGATGTGAAAAGAGCAATTGGGACCTTGCATTGGGATCGAGTTGATCTACGCAGATGAGCAGAGTTTGACAAATATGGTTAGGAACGAGCTCCTACAGTTTTACCCCGTCTGTAAGGTAAACTACTCAAATGAGGTGGCAGAAGCCTAGGAGGAGATTATTATACAGATGTTATAGGCAGTTTTAAGGTTCTTTGCAGTAACAGGCAACCATCTTTTTCTGGTTAGGTTATTTGTGCACAGCCTGCCAGCTATGCAAATAAATCAGACAATATGTTGTCTCCATTAAAAGGTGTGTCCTGGAAAAAAATAAATAAAAATTAAAAGCCAGCAGCTACACATACTACAGCTGCTGGCTTGTAATAAATGGACACTTACCTGTCCTGCAGTCCCTCGATGTTGGCACCGCAGATGATGTCTCCATCAGCTGTCGGGTGCTGGCGCCGCAATTGCGGGTAAGGTAACCCCGGCAGTGTAGTCTTTCGGCTTCACGCCAGGAACCCTATTGCGCATGCGCGAGGCCCCGCTCCTCTCTCCTATTAGCCTGGTGGCCGAGGGAGGAGGAGGGAGCCCCGTGGTGGCGTCACAGCCGCATCGTGCCACGGCGTACTTCCCGGAAGTGGGAAAGGATACACGTGAAAGACAGGTATCCCTGTGTCTCCCCCCCCCCCTTGAAAGGTGCCAATTGTGACACCGGAAGGGGGGAGGAATCCGATGAGCGCAAGTTCCACTTTAGGGTGGAGCTCCGCTTTAAATATTAAAAATTCTTTAACCAGATAACAAAAAGTTAGCAACCTATGAATACAGTCATGGCAGAGAGGCAGCTTGTAAACAAAGCAAACACCAGCCTTCCTTTAAGATACTTACCGATGAGAACTTGTGTCCAAAGCTAATCCACTCCTTTTGTAGTAACACTTCAAAGCCGACTATGGTCCTGTAATAGCTGTCCAGCATCAGCATGGCCAAAGAAGTGAGCTGGGCTGTCCTGTCCCAACCATCACTGCAATGCACAACCACAGAGCTCTTCCCAGAAGCCACTTTATCTGCAACCTGAATGGCTCCTGTTAAAACCAACTAAATTAATGGAAAAAAAAAAAAAAAGTCACAAGAGCCAAAATGAAACAAATTTAGAGGCTTATTTTCAAAGTAGAAATTTGAAAAAGGCAATACTATAACTAGTCACATAATTGTGCTGGTGGGTTTACACTGAGCAGAGTAAAAGGTGTCTAGAATGTCATTATCTCTTTATATAGCAGCACACTAACAAAAGCAGGTACATTGTAAGATACTAATCAAAAACACAAACCTTGAAGAAACATATTATTATGCATGTGTTTTAGTGTGAAAACCGGCAAAACAAACACAAAAAAGTTAAGCTGTTTATATATTGAAAAATTCCAGGAATTCATTATTGGTCCTATTACTAGAAATGTCAAGTCTGGAAGTAAAGGGGTTTGCTCAAAGACAACAAAATTAAGATAGAATGAAAAGGGGAAGAAAAGTAAATCATAACACTTATAGTGTGCTTTATCTTAGTGGGCCCCACTCCCTGCACTGAGCATTTTTTAAATCCAGGCAAACCTCCATTCAGAGATCTTTGCTGTGTGGATTGTTCTTTTCTTCCAAAATGTTCCCAATCAGCCAATGACCCCCTATGCATGTGTGGCCTAGACCCTAGTCATAGGATGGAAAGCCCGTCTGCCGCCCGCCAACCAGTTGATGGGCCTTCCCCTGACTTGAATTAAGAGAAGGCAAAACAAGTGGAGTGGTACACAGATAACATTTTGTAATAAAAACCATGTAGAGGTGAGCAGTCTGCCAAGCAGAGGAAGAAGTGTAGATCTATAGCCTTAAAAAACAAAAAGATTGCCACGCTAATAACTTGTGAACAATATAATAACAAAATCATGGTGATTAGTCCATAAAGTGTTCAAACAAGGAAAAATGCTTGAAATCGTGTTTCTTGGGGTGATAGATGACAGAAACACCCAAAGTCCACCTTCCACTGTGAAAATAAAAAAGATGTGCCCTTACCGGATAGATAGACTTTACGTTATAGGAGCCTAGTAAGACATAGATTCACACATCATTGAAGATCCATCCATCGGAAATAAAACGAAAATGGCGTTGAAGTCAGCCTTGCTGGTTTCCGGTCTGCCCATGTCTGTCACCTCCTCCTCAGAGAGTGTAAATCTATGTCTCACTAAGCTCTTATAATGTGGAGTCGAGCTATCCGGTAAGGGCACATCTTTTTTATTAAGGTGAAAGGTGGGTGTTTCTGTCATCTATCACCCCAAGAGACACGATTTCAAGGATTTCTTCATGTTTGGACATTTTATGGACTAATCGCCTTTAGTTATTATATTGTTCACAAGATATTATAGAAAGAAACATACCATAGATCCTGTGCAACTCAAACCTAGCTGTACACAGAACAAGGTTCACAGCATGTCACAATAAGAACAGTAGCAAACATTCATACAACAATTTTAGTGGCAAAAAGCTTTTTCCCTTTGTGCGCTACTCTAATATTTACTAGACATGTGCACTCGTTTTCGTCCGAATTTCAGGTATTTTCATTATCGTTTTAATAAACAATAACGAAAGTGCAGAATCCGAAAAACGAAAGATCCAACATAAACAAATGCTTTATTTTCGATATAGATAGGAGATTCAAAGCTGACAATAACAATCTGTGTCCATTGAACCTGTGGTCGAATATGCCTAACCTTAGAGAGAAAAGATTCGACATAGAGAGAAAAGATTCGACATAGAGAGAAAAGATTCGACATAGAGAGAAAAGATTCGACATAGAGAGAAAAGATTCGACATAGAGAGAAAAGATTCGACATAGAAAGAAAAGATTCGACATAGAGAGAAAAGATTCGACATAGAGAGAAAAGATTCGACATAGAGAGAAAAGATTCGACATAGAGAGAAAAGATTCGACATAGAGAGAAAAGATTCGACATAGAGAGAAAAGATTCGACATAGAGAGAAAAGATTCGACATAGAGAGAAAAGATTGCTGCTGGAATTGGGTGGGGAAAGTAAAATAAAAATAATGATGATGATGAATGTTATTGGCTGATTGTAACCATAGAGGAGGAGCAGTAAAATAGACAGAACTAAGTACACACGTACAGCCAACTTACTTTCACTTACAATTGCTAGCAGAGAGAGACACACACTGAATCATTTCAGAAGACAGTCAATCCTAGCTGGTCCGTTTATCAGAGAACCTGAATTATTTATCAATTAAGCATAAGCACAGCAGCAGAACAATAGTGAAGCAAGCTACAGTTCAACCTAACTTTTTCATAATAATCTGCTGCTATTGTATTAGTGTTGTGAACTTGATAGTGATACTAGTGTGATAGCCTCAAACAAAGGCTGCCCGTGTTGTGCGGGGGGGGGGGGGATTTATTATTATAGATTCTATATTATAGATTGAGATTCTATATAGATTCTATATACCCAGTCTTGTTACCTGTCTGATCAGTGATCACCAGTCCATTTTCTGTTTGAACTATATACATTCAACATGGACAAAAATTCGAAAAAGCATCGAAAAACATACAAACGTCGAATCTTTGGCTTGTGGTGTCTGTCGAAAGTTCTAAGAAGACTCGACGGAGCAGCTAGACTATACAGAGTCATACAGTTTAGCTGCTCCGTCGAATCTTCTTTGAACATTCGACAGACACCACAAGCCTTCAATGAC
The DNA here is from genome assembly GCA_028564925.1 of Lithobates sylvaticus. Taxonomy (NCBI): domain Eukaryota; kingdom Metazoa; phylum Chordata; class Amphibia; order Anura; family Ranidae; genus Lithobates; species Lithobates sylvaticus. Next base: position 43,417,528 of record CM053033.1, read on the forward strand.
AGATTCAACCTTAATTCATTTGGATTTTTAGACGAATGCAATTTTTAACGAAAAACAAAAAATAAAAACAAATTTCGGGAGTAACTAAATAAATGTATTTTTCGGACGAAAATGAAATTCCGAAACAAAATATTTCAGTGTGCACGTCTAATATTTATTGGTTAATCCCTATTACACATTAAAATGTCACTATTAAATAATTTAATTTTAAACACTAAAAGAGCAACAACGTAAAAAAAAAAAAAAAAAAAATATCCACAATTTCACCTTAATATGTTCTAGCCAGTGTGTGGACTCCAAGCTTGACAGCCAGTGAGACTCTTCTACTTGTGGAAATACAATGTCTTTTAGTTTCTTCAAAGATTCCCTCATCACATGAATGTTGTGTATGTCCAAGAACACAAGCTCTGCAAAGGGGTAAGCATCTTCACTCTCATAACCTCCTCCTGTGGCCTACAGAGAAACAATGAATAAGATGCATTAATGGTGCCCACTCAGGGCAAAAGTAACAAGTTCTCTTTATAGTCCTCTACCTCACATTGCCCTACCACTTGGTTCTCCAGCTAGAACTTTTGGAAATAACCGATAGTTTTAAGCATAGGAGGAACATTTGATCTTCTCCCCTTTCTGCCACTGTGCTGTAATGCCATGCATGAGTGGCCAAGAGCCAGGCCTGAGAATTGTCACATGAGGGCATCAGCAAAGTTCTCCTACAGAGGGCTGCAGTGGGTATACGGTGCATCGAGGGAATGCAAGAAACAGCAAAGGAGGCAGGCTATAAAGAAAACTATTGTTGACCGTGTATAAAAAAAAAAGTAACACATTCACTTTAAATGCAAGCACATTCCACATTTAAAAAGGTGTCTGCTGCATATAAAAGGTACTTTTTAAGCAGACAATTGCTTATATGGCACATACCGTATATACCCGAGTATAAGCCGACCCGTATATAAGCCGAGGCACCTAATTTTACCACAAAAAACTGGGAAAACATATTGACTCGAGTAGCGTGAGATATGCGCAGCTACTGTAAGTGGAAAAGAGGGTCAACAATGCCCATTTGCAGCCTCACTGTGTCCATTTGCAGCCATAGGTCCCCAAACCTCAAACTCGGTAGTTAAGGGTTCCTAGATGCCCCACTAGCTGCAGCCAAAATTTGGGGTCTCTGGACCCAAAAGGTCCCGAAATGACATTGCTACAGATGGACACAGTTGACCAACTTTGTGCCCCAGTATCTCGGGGCCACTTGGTGCTAGGAAAACCCAGTGGATGTAGCACTACAACAAGATGGGGTTCCTATCACCAAGTGGCCCCAAGATATGGTGCCCCAAAGTCGGTTTGGAAAATGTCAAGGACTTTTCTGCAGCAGAGAATGACATTTTCTGAACCATCTTTGGATATGTTGTAGTAGTAGTTCCACTGGGTTTGCACACCAAATGTTGGGTTCCTAGCACCAAGTGGCCCCGAGATACGGGGCCCCAAAGTCGGATCGGAAAATGTCATTCTCTGCTGCAGAAAATGCTTGAGTATAAGCCGAGGGGGACATTTTCAGCACAAAAAAATTGAGCTGAAAAACTCGGCTTATACTCGAGAATATACGGTAAATAGAAACAGTCCAGAAAGTTTGCCACTGGATTTTCTTTTGCGCATGCAATGGCTTACTGGATTTATTAAAACTGATCGTATGTATATTAAAATAAATGTAAAAATGACATTAAATATATATATATATATATATATATATAATTTATATTAAAAAAAAGCGCAACCCGTGCAGAATACAAAGAAGCTTTTGAGCAACCGGACACTGAATGACATATTTATTTCCAATAAAACAGATTTAGACTACAGTATATACCTTCCAAAAAATAACTGTATAGTAAGAGTATGGCAATGACAAAAACTAACTTTACATTTTTATGGTTAAACTGGATGGACTTTTTTCGGCCTAGCCAACTATGTAACTATGAATCATCCCCCGAGATTGTGAGAACATCCTAAGCAAGCTGCATAAGAACCTCTTACCTTGTTGGCCACTGCATTAACACTTGGCCTGGCATCATAGATTGTCAATTTGGAAGTCTGGCCATTGGCTTCTTTAATAATCTCCAGGTACCGCTCATCATCTTTGTTCCGTTTTCCACTCATGCCCACTAGTGGCTGGCTGCATCTCATAATGACAGACTGGTTTTCTGGATGGACCCAGGACAAAACCTGTACAAGAAAAAGGACGTTTGAACAAAATCTAAGTTAACATGCAAAAAAATGAACAGGATATAAAATGTTTTTCATTTAGTCACATATCTTTTCCTAAAGTGGATTCCAGGGAAAGTGGAAATTCTGATTGTTAAGGAACCTTGTACCACTCCCTATTTTCTCAAGACACAGATCAGCCCCGAACCTCCTCTTCTCGGGTCCCCCGCTGGCACTCCGGGCTTCTCCGCTTTCTACGGGGGCACTTGTATAGGCTTGCTCCTGAGCCTGTATGTCTATTGACACAGAAAGTGGGACTGGGGGGGGGGGGGGTCAAGGAATGCATTAAGGTATGAAAATGTTTGGGCTTTACAACCACTTTGACACCCTCATGCAGTGCCAGAAGCTTAGCAGCAGAGGAAGGGGCAGCCTTATGCAGAAGTTCTCTACAGGATCCAGCTGCCGGCGCATTGTGGGAATTACCTTCTAAGTTAGGTCATTACAGTTAGCAAGAAGATTTTCTTTTGGCTAAAGTTCACCTTTAATACCTCTAAATTAACCCCCAATTACTTGATCCAGGGAAAATTTGATTGCCTCTCAGGGGGAATCAGGAAAGATTTTTTTTTCCCCTGCTGGAGCCCATAAAAAGCTCTGGTGCGACCAATTACCTTAAGAAGTCACATAATTAGTGAAAGGATGTCCACCTGTGTGCAATCTAAGTGTCACATGACCTGTCATTACATATACACACCTTTTTGAAAGGCCCAGAGGCTGCAACACCTAAGCAAGAGGCACCACTAACCAAATACTGCCATAAAGACCAAAGAACTCTCCAAACAAGTAAGGGACAATGTTGTTGAGATGTACAAGTCAGGGTTAGGTTATAAAAATATCCAAATCTTTGATGATCCCTAGGAGCACCATCAAATCTATCCTAACCAAATGGAAAGAACATGGCACAACAGCAAACCTGCCAAGAGACGGCCGCACACCAAAACTCACGGACCGGGCAAGGAGGGCATTAATCAGAGAGGCAGCACAGAGACCTAAGGTAACCCTGGAGGAGCTGCCAAGTTCCACAGCAGAGACTGGAGTATCTGTACATAGGATGACAATAAGCCATACACTCCATAGAGTTGGGCTTTATGGCAGAGTGGCCAGAAGAAAGTCATTACTTTCAGCAAAAAACAAAATAGCACGTTTTGGGTTTGCGAAAAGGCATGTGGGAGACTCCCAAACTGTATGGAGGAAGGTGCTCTGGTCTGAGACTAAAATTTAACTTTTTGGCCATCAAAGAAAATGCTATGTCTGGTACAAACCCAACACATCACTCAAAGAACACCATGGGGATGTTTTTCAGCAGTCGGGACTGGGAAACTGGTCAGAGTTGAGGGAAAGATGGATGATGCTAAATACAGGGATATTCTTGAGCAAAACCTGTACCACTCTGTGTGTGATTTGAAGCTAGGACGGAGGTTCACCTTCCAGCAGGACAATGACCCCAAACACACTGCTAAAGCAACACTTGAGTGGTTTAACCGCTTCCCGACCGCCTCCTGCACATATACGTCGGCAGAATGGCACGGCTAGGCAAAAGCACGTACAGGTACGTCCCCTTTAAATGCCTAGCCGTGGTGGGGTCGCGGGCGCGCCGCCGGCGGCGCGGTCGCGACCCGGTCGCGACCCGGTCGGGAGCTCCATGACCACGGGCGCGGGACCAGCGGACCCGATCGCCGCTGGTGTCCCGCGATCGGGTCACAGAGCTGAAGAACGGGGAGAGGTCTGTGTAAACAAACCTCTCCCCGCGCTTCCTACACTGCCTGTCACTGATCTGCTGTTCCCTGTCACCGGGAAAAGCCGATCAGTTACGTCAGACGTACAGCCCGGCCCCCTAATGTAAAAAAAAAAAAAACACAACACGTCACACTGACTCCTCCCCGCCCCCTAATGGTTAACTCCTTCACTGCCACTGTCATTTACATAGGAATCAGTGCTATTTAAATAGCACTGATTTCTGTATAAATGACAATGGTCCCAAAAATGTCCGATGTGTCCGCCATAATGTCGCAGTCACAATAAAAATCGCTGATCGCCGCCATTACTAGTAAAAAAAAAAAATATTAATAAAAATGCTATAAAACTAGCCCCTATTTTGTAAACGCTATAACTTTTGCGCAAACCAATCAATAATCGCTAATTGCGATTTTTTTTAACCAAAAATATGTAGAAGAATACGTATCGGCCTAAACTGAGGAAAAAAATAATTTTTTTTTATACATTTTTAGGGGATATTTATTATAGCAAAAAGTAAAAAATATTGCATTTTTTTCAAAATTGACGCTCTATTTTTGTTTATAGCGCAAAAAATAAAAACCGCAGGGGCGATCAAATACCACCAAAAGAAAGCTCTATTTGTGGGGAAAAAAAGGACGCCAATTTTGTTTGGGAGCCACGTCGCATGACCGCGCAATTGTCAGTTAAAGCGACGCAGTGCCGAATCGCAAAAAGGGGCCTGGTCCTTTGGCTGCCAATTGGTCCGGGGCTGAAGTTGTTAAGGGGAAACATGTAAATGTGTTGGAATGGCCTAGTCAAAGCCCAGACCTCAATTCAATAGAAAATCTGTGGTCAGACTTAAAGATTGCTGTTTACAAGCGCAAACAATCCAACTTGAAGAAGCTGCAGCAGTTTTGCAAGGAGGAATGGGCAAAAATCCCAGTTGTAAGATGTGACAAGCTCATAGAGACTTATCCAAAGCGACTTGGAGCTGTGATAGCCGCAAAAGGTGGCTCTACAAAGTACTGACTTTAGGGGGGGGGGGGGGGGGTGAATAGTTATGCACATTGACTTTCTGTTATTTTGTCCTATTTGTTGATTGCTTCACAATAAAACAAAAAACACATCTTCAAAGTTGTATAGTTCTATAAATTAAATGATGCAAATCCTCAAACAATCCATGTTAATTCCAGGTTGTAAGGCAACAAAACACGAAAAATACCAATGGGGGTGAATACTTTGGCAAGGCACTGTATGTAACTATGTACTTCATGTCAAGATTATGAATGGACCAAGGCAGGAGATGTAGATAGGAGACAGAAAGGGTTGGGGTCAGAGCCCTAGGGAACCCCTGTGGAATAAGGGGGAGGCGACGATTATTGTCCTAAATGGGGCAGCACCGTGACCAAGTAGTTAGCACTTCTGCCTAGAAGCATTAGGGTTGTCGGTTAGAATTCCAAGCATGGCACCAGCTGCTTGGAGTTTGCATTTTCTCCCTCTGCCTGTGTGGGTTTCCCCCCCACACACCAAAAGACGTGTTGGTAGGTCAATTCGCTCCTGTCTAAATTGGCCTTAGTATGTGTATGTATGAAGGGGAGTTGGGGACCTTAGATTGTAAGCTCCTTGAGGACAGGGACTGATGTGAATGTACATTATATATATATATATATATATATATATATATATATATATATATATATATATATATATTATAATATATTATACAGTAAATTGTCGGCGCTATTCAAGTACCTGTAATAAACATGCCCAGCTGAGCTGTATGACAAATGTCTTAAACTTGCCCAGCAAAAAGCTTCTGCTATACAACATGCCCCCAAACTTTTTGCAAGTAAGTGTGTGAGTAAATGACAAAATGATTTCAAAAAGTTTATCTTTAATGTGGTTGGATGGATTTTTTTTTATTAACAGACAATATTCTATCTATTTGATATTTCTCTAATGAGGACAATCTATAGATTTTGTGTTCAAATGTTTTTTATTGATATATGCAAATTACAGCTCAATTTTAATTTACAAAAAAAAAAAAAAGTCTACAAAAAGCATAATGAGTAAAACAACCTTCAGACTTGCATAGCAATAGGACATATACCATAAGAGGCAAGCCTCAGGTAGAGAAGGTTGCCATCCATAACAATGGAGGACAAAAATATAAATCAACTTCAAGTAGATCAAAAAGGGACATATTCTATAACAGTTCAGAGAAGGAGCTCGGCTTGGAACATTAGGGTGTTATGCACTGGCAATATCCCCTGTGTGTTGACATTAGAACCATTCCCGTCCCAGGAGTCCCTAAAAAGAGAAAGAAAGAAAAAAAGAAGAAAGAAAAAGAAATAGAAATAGAAGAGAAAGAAAGAGAAAAAAAAAGAGAAAAAAAGAAAGGGAAAGAGAAAAAAAGAAAAAAAGAGAAAAAAAAAAGAGAAAAAAGAAAAAAGAAAAAAGAAAGAGAAAGAGAAAAAAAAAAGAAAGAGAAAGAGAAAAAAAGAAAGAAAAAAAGAAAGAGAAAAAAAAAAAGAAAGAAAGAGAAAAAAAAAAAAAGAAAGAGAAAAAAAAAAAAAGAAAGAGAAAGAAAGAAAAAAAAAAAAGAAAGAAAAAAGAAAAAAAGAAAGAGAAAAAAAAAAAAGCAAGAGAAAGAAAGAAAAAAAAAAAAAAAAAAAAAAAGAAGGGAGAAAGAGAAAAAAAGAAAGAAAAAGAAAGAAAGAAGTGCGGGAATGGAGGACAATCTATAGATTTATAAGCCGCAACCAAAAGACTCACAAAATAATTGCGTATTCAAAAAGAATGACCCATCAGAAAACTACATACCGGAATTCTGTTCCTGGACCTGAAGGTGGCAACCTTTTTGAGGTCATCTTCTGTGGCATTAAATGGGACCATCAAATGTCGGGGATAGGTATCACAGAATTCAAAAAGATCATTAATGAAGGTTAATCTCCAGTTATTATTTGGCAGGCCCTTTGTAAAAGAAAGAAAACACATATTTAGCTTACTTCCCGCATGGTGTTTTTATCTTTCCTTGTTGTACTTTGATCAAGCAACCACAAGGTGGTGATCAAATCCAACTATTGCAAGGACGTTTGTATGAAGGACACTGAAAACACTGTATGGTAAGATGAAACAAAGGATGTAAAATAGCAGACTCTCTCTATATCTAACATGATGATCGAGCTAGCACCGATGAACACCACAAGTCCACCATGTGATGCAAATTCGGTGGTCTACCTCAGTTCTAAGTGGAAATGTACAGACACAAAATGGCTGTAATCTATTTAATGATATGACGACTGGAACTGTAAAGAGGGCGGAGTGGGCATTCAGCTGGCAGCTGTCGTGCTAACAGGCTGACTCAACCTGGGCAGGAAGCCCAGAAGGTCTGCTCATACCACATGGAAGTTTTCATAAAATAATACAAACTACTTAATGCTTTGCACATCAGGCTGACACTGATGAAATAAAAAAAAAAAAACAAGAGCTTCGTAAAGAAATTAAAGTATTCATTTACAGGCTGTGATGACGGCACTAGAATTACCTTGGGGCCGAATGAACTCCTTAGTCACTGTTCACCAAATGTGTTATTTGCAACAAATTAACCATGTAGCTCCCCTACCCCTACATGTAACCTGTAGCTTTCGACCATTCAATACACAAATGCCTCGGGCTGTCTGACAAATGACAGCGGGCACACTGGGCAAGCATGCGCTGATTTTTCTGTTGATTCAACAAAAGCTGGTATTTGGCCGATCTTCAAACTACAGCAAAGCTCAGTATAAAGACGGCAATGTAATAATGTCGCTTTATAGAAGAGATTTCTTGATAAACTGCATAAAATTTAAAGGCAATTTGATGTCTTAAGAGCAGCGCTAACTAAAACTGAGAAGTGAGGACACTGAAATCCCACGAGTACGTACTGGTGGACTGAAGACCAGCATGGGAGGACCAGTCAATGCCAGCTAAGGCGGGCATATTTCAGCTTTGCTGCTAAGCTACTGTTTTTACTTGTCTATAAACATCATTTGTAGGTTTCAGAGTTTCTGTTCAGTTTATCAAGTTTTAAGGAGGACTACAAACTACAAAAACTCTATAACAAATAAGATCCAATAGTGTCTACATTTAGGCCCCACGCACACGAGACGCAGGTGCAAACTCTGCGGAACGCATGTTTTAAAAAGCAGAAACCTGTTTTTATACCGCATTTGCGTCTATTAGCGTTTGTAAAGATGAGGCATTGCAAGGCTGATTACAAGCATGACTCCCACAGGCAGAGGCATAATGGGACTTGTAGTTCCGCAACAGCTGGAGGGCAGAAAGCATGTATTATTAACCACTTCCCGCCCAAGGGGCATCATATGACGTATTTGACTTTCAATGGGAATATCTGAATGATGCCTGCTGCTACAGACATTATTCAGATATTCTTGTTTTCAGCCGGTCATTCTGTGCACCGTAAGAACGATCATAGCGGCAATTCCACCGCTTGAACGTTCTCATAGGCAACAGGAGGGGACGTCACTCCCGCCACCATCCGGTGCTTCTCCAGGCTCTCCCGTGACATCGGGGGCCCGGAGAAAGAATCGCCTGCCACCGGATGACTACGATAGAGATTTCCGGTGAGCAGATGGTCACCAGTCATCTCTATGACCGTCGGAGGCCCGGGCGCGACGTTATGACGTCATGCCTGGTACCCGGAAGTAAACAAAGCCATGATCACAGCTGTCAGCATGAGATTGTGAATCTTTTTTTGCTTTCCAGCCTGGAGAAGAGATGTGGGGTCTTATTGACCCCACATCTCTCCATAAAGAGGACCGGTCACATAGATTCCTATTACAAGGGATGTTTACATTCCTTGTAATAGGAATAAAAGTGATCAAAAAAAAAAAAAAAAAAAAATAAAAAAAAATATTAAGTAAATTCAAAAAAAAATGCCCCTGTCCCCGCTAGCTCGTGCTCAGAAGCGAACGCACACGCAAGTCCCCTTAGATGCATTTTTGCAACAAAAAAAAAAAGTTAAAGATCCATATCAGATTTCATACTATGAAAATCTCAAAAGTCAGAGTGTAATATTAAAGTAGAACTATATCCAAAATAAAAATAAAAGTTTTGCCTAGAGCAAGAGAGGGTTATAATCTAAAATCTAAATTTTTTGTTCACCATCTGTGTCCCATTGCGGAGATTTCCTTTCACTTTCTGTGCCATAACCAGATAGGAAGTGAGATGAAATCACTTCAAATTAAGAGAACTTCTTGGGGAACCCCAGGTCATCAGAACTAGTGTCCCCATTGGAAGATTTCCCCTCTATTACATTTCTGGGGACAACCCAAAATTTGGGATTTTTTTTAACTTTCAATGATAATGGTAAACAGGACAAACAGAGGATGAATCTCCTCAACATGGGGCCAGACAGCAATAAAAACTGACAGGTGTTCTAGTCCATCTGCACGCTATCCAAAACTAAAAAAAAAATATATTATATAAAATATATATATATATATATATATATATATATATATATATATATATATATATATATATATATATATATATATATATATATATATATATATATATATATATATATATATATATATATATAATTTTAAATAGCAGATCTGTGTGGCCACATAAATGCAAGACTGACAATTTGGGGTATCTGAAGCTGGGGTGGCTGTCAATATTAAAATGATCTGATAATCTAAAGCAAGAAAATAAATAATGATCTGCATCTGTGTTGCTTTGGGGCCGTTTTAAACCAAAATCCTGTTCTTGTGTGTTCCCCTGGAGTGCAGTGCAATATGGCAGCTTATTCACTTGAATGGGCTGAAAATTACACCAGACCGCACAAAAAATAGTGTGTGCACTACTTTTGAAAAACACAGTGCATCAAATCGCATGATACTGGTGCCTGCAAACATACTGTATTTGCGATCTGCATTTGGGGGTCCGTTAACCACATAAAGACCAGGCCTCTTTTTCAGACTCTGTGTTTACAAGTTAAAAACACTTTTTTTGCTAGAAAATTACATAGAACCCCCAAAGATTATACATTTTTTTTTTCTAACACCCTAGAGAATAAAATGGCGGTTGTTGCGATACTTTTTGTCACACTGTATTTGCGCAGCGGTCTTACAAGCACACTTTTTTTTTGAAAAAATTTACTTTTTTGAATAAAGAAAAAATAAGACAACAGTAAAGTTAGCCCATTTTTTTTTTATATTGTGAAAGATAATGTTACGCCGAGTAAATTGATACCCAACATTTCACGCTTCAAAATATGGCGCCCGCTCGTGGAATGGCGTCAAACTTTTACCCTTAAAAATCTCCATAGGCAACGTTTAAAAAAATTCTACAGGTTGCATGTTTTGAGTTAAAGAGGAGGTCTAGGGCTAGAATTATTGCTCTAACTCCGATCGCGGGAATACCTCACATGTGTGGTTTGACCACTGTTTTCATATGTGGGCGCTACTCACGTACGCATTCGCTTCTGCGTGCAAGCTCGTCGGGACGGGTTGCTTAAAAAAAAAAAATAAAATATATATATATATTTTATATACTATATATATTATATATATATATATATATATATATATATATATATATATATATATATATATATATATTTCCTTATTTGTTTTATTTTATTTATTTTTACACTGTTTTTAAAAAAATTAATTAAAAATGTGGGTCACTTTTATTCCTATTACAAGGAATTGTAATAGAAAAAAGCATGACAGGTCCTCTTAAATATGAGATCTGGGGTCAAAAAGTCCTCCGATCCCATATTTGGACTTTATTTAAAAAAATTAAATAAAACATTTTATCATTTGAAAAAAATAACAAAAAAAATGTGCCTTTAAGACGTATGGAGGGAAGTGACATTTTAACATCGCTTCCGCCCTGCTAGGGTATGGTATGGAGACGGGTGGGGGCCATCTTAGCCTCGCTCGTCTCCATACTCATCCATGGACAGGTCCCGATCGCCTCTGCCGATGGCTCCGGTAAGCGGCAGAGGACGCGGGAGAGCGGCGGGAAGGGGGGTTGCCCCTCTCCCACCGCCAATAACGGTGATTTCGTGGCGTATCCGCCGCAGAGACCACCATTATCATACACAGAACCGCGGTTGTGGCAGCAGCTCCGGCCTCTACCAAGATATCCATCTTCAAAGTGCTGACATATATGTACAGGAGACGGTCGGCAAGTGGTTAATGTATTGGCACTCGCAGCAGATTCCCAAGGCAAGTGCACTTTGAGACCAATGCTGGAAAAGAGCGCAGAACGTGCCTTTCCTGCAACGCGTTTTGGTGTAAACCGGCCATTAGCGTTTGTGAAAAACGAACAAATTCCTATTAAAAGTTTTACAATATAAATTTCAATGCTTTGGACAATCTTTGTTTTTTATTAACAGTCACATACCTGTCTCTGAAACTCAGCCATAGGATCATACACAGTCCAGCCATTGGTTGGAAATCTTTCTTCATTTACAAAGGCAAAAATAGGCTGTGGGGGAAAAAAAAAAAGCCAAAGTTTAGATAAATGTCAAATGAAATGAATTAAAAAAATTATAATCTATCACAATGCATGACAGATATAGGACCGCTCAAAGCCTCCATGTCATCCCACCAGCGCTCTCTCCACTCCAGGTGCCGGTTGTATAAGGAGCCGCTCCATCCATTCATAGTAACCAAGTCCCGGGCACATTCTGTGTACATCAATCTCATCTCAATTTGAAAGCATTGGCTTCAGCTACAGTCTCTGCCCATTGGCCAGGCCCACTGATGCGTTTCCCCCAGAGTGGGATTAATCGTAGCCCAAGCCAGGTAAATCATATCAGAGGGTGTAGCAATGGGCAGGGATTGTAGCTTCACTTTGAGACCTGGATGATATATACAGACTGCAGCCCAGGGATTTGTATTACCAATTTACCTACTCATTATACAATATGTCTTGCAGCAACACTTGATAAAATAGGTTAATGCATGCTATGCACAAAAAAGGTAAAAACCTGTATGCAGCAGCTCCCCCACCAATACTTACCTGAGCCAAATCGCAATCCAGCGATGTGCATAAAAGCTAGAGCTACACCATTAATCTAGAAAAGATCACAATCTCGATTCACCCCCGCCCCCACGCGATCTCCAGGGGGGGTGAATCGAAATTGCAATCTTTTCTCGATTAATGGTGCAGCTCTAGCTTTTCTAGCGTTCGTTTGTAGTGCACAGACCCCCCTTACAATACAGACCGCCCCTACTGACCCATAATGTACCTCGGAACACACACAGAGCCCAAGGCAGTGGCAATGCAGGGGGGGAGGTGCGAGCAGCACCCGAGTGACAACTGTCGGCACAGTGATTTGGGACCAGGCTCAACAATCCCCTTCTCTGTGGTCGCGGTTCTGATCAGTCTTGGCAGCGGCTGTCACCAGCCGAGCAGAGTGAAGCCGCCTCCCCCTCCTCCTTTATGTCTACACAGTGCTGTGCAGTGTGCATGCAGGAGGGGGAGGCGGCTTCAGAAGCAGCGGGCGGTGACGCGAGGAGGAGAGGAGACACAGCCGGTCACGTGATCGCTGGGAGCCGCCGTGGAACTAAGTATGTAAACATATATATTATTCTTGCAGCAGGAGGGGGGGGATGGGGCAGCACTGTCTAGGTGACACGTTGAGAGGAGAGGATGGGGGGGGGGGAGCACAGAGGAGACAGACACAGGAGAGCTGCGGCTGACAGAGGGACGCAAACAGACCACGATGTCAGGGGCTCAGCAGCCATGATTATCGTGGTCTGTTTGCACAGGGGAGTGGAGAAATTGGCAGGATCAGCCATGTTTTTTTAGGTGTTGCAGGGGTCCAAATTATACAGCACAAGCACTGTGCTGTATAAAATGCTTTAAAAGGATAACAAAAGGTATAACAAAAAATAACCTTTAACCTTTTTTCCCCCACACAGAGTGAACAAATTAATACTCTAGCTGGTACACTCCTTTACACAAGAAACATTTGATTTCATTAAAGCACAGCAAACCACAAAAAAAATAAAAAAAATACCATAAAAATCTTATTCCCGAAAATGAATGTCATAATGTACTAGTATGCATTGCATACTAGCACTTTATGAAAGACTTGAATGAAAACAAAGCCTTCCAGCAGCACGCTGTAGCCACTGGCAGGGCTTCCATCTTCACCCAGTCTTCCATCCGGGTTCGCAGAAAAGTCGCTGTTTGACTGACGGAGGCACAATGACGTCATTCTAACGGCACAGCTCTCTCTTTGGACAGCACATGGTCCATTTAGAGCGCAGTGGTGACATTACCGGCGCTGCCAAGGTAAATTTCTAGTGAACCTACAGGTAAACATTATTCTAGGGTTACCTGTAGGTATTAATCAAAAAGAAGCCTTTACTACCGCTTTAAGGCCTCATGTACACTGGGCATTCAGCCCCTATGCATGAAATTCTGTCATTTTTGTCCAGCCCTGCTGCCGGAAGCCTGTAAGAGTTTATGAGGGGCTGAACACTGCTGCATCTGGAAGGGGCACCAAGTGGTGCTAATGTTTAGGGCAGTATGCACCCAGGGATGGATGACTGGAAGGAAAGTCGTCTGGGCACATCTTGGGTACATACTGCCCTTAAGATTAGTACCTCCCGGTACACTGTCCAGCCACAGCAGTTTTCAGCCTTTTACAGGCTGCTGGCAACAAGGCTGGATGGGGCACATGTGCCTTCCACACAAATACACCAGAATCTCATGAACAGGGGATAAAGCTCAGTGTGCATGGGGCCCAAGGGTCAGCGAATGAAGACTTGCAAAATAGTTTTTAAAAACGGTGGACATATCTTTGCACTGCACAATGCTTATTAGACGTAAATTTGTCAGGTTTAAGTATAAGTCAAAAGGTATGTTATTTTTTTTTTTCTTTTTTTATGTTATGTTATCTTATGTTTAGGGAGCAACCATTATAACTTGTAGAAATATATTTTAGTACCAATGTAGCATTTTCCCCTTGAGTATTTACTACAGTTAAAAAGTAAAATAAAAACTAAAGTTCTTTAAGTTCTTATCAGACTGTAGACGTTTAGGGTCAGTTCACAACAGAACGTGGTGCAGGAAACCTGCATTCTGAGCGTTTCCCATGTTCCAAAAGCAATACCATTGCGATTTGCAGCGGGTGTCAATATTAAAGCGAAGTTACACCCAAAAGTGAAACTTCTGCTCGTTGGACTCCTCCCCCCTCCGGTGCCACAGTTGGCATGTTTGGGGGGGGGGGGGGGTAAAAAATAAAAAACAGCTGTGGTTAAATACCAGTCTTTCACAGGTATCCTGTTCCCACTTCCGGGAGCCTCAGCCACGGGTATTGATGTCACCACCCGGGCTCCCTCCTCCTTGCCTGGTCGCCGGGCTAGGGGAGAGAGAGAGAGAGAGAGAGAGAGAGAGAGAGAGAGAGAGAGGGAGAGAGAGAGAGAGAGAGGGAGAGAGAGAGAGAGAGAGAGAGAGAGGGAGGGAGAGGAGTGAGGGAGAGGAGAGAGAGAGAGGAGAGAGAGAGAGAGAGAGAGAGAGAGAGAGAGAGAGAGAGAGAGAGAGAGAGAGAGAGAGAGAGAGAGAGAGAGAGAGAGAGAGAGAGAGAGAGAGAGAGAGAGAGAGAGGAGAGAGAGAGAGGAGCCTTGCCGGGTTCCCCTTCTCGCAATGGAGGCGACATGCACCCGACATTGCTGAACTCCAGGACAGGTAAGTGTCTGATTATTAAAAGTCAGCAGCTGCAGTACGTGCAGCTTCTGGCTTTTAATTTGTGCAGCGATGGGTGGACCACCGCTTTAAGTTAATGACGCCCCAAGCGCAGGCCGCAAATGCAGAGTGTTTGCCTGCAGTGGATCACATGGTACAGAAGTGGTGCGATTGCAGGGAGTTTCCAAAAGTAGTGCATGCACTACTTTTGGTGTGGTGTGATTTTTTGAATGGGCTGAAAATGCACCACACCGAACAGCATGTGAATTGCGCAGGAACGCACACAGCACATTCCTGTGCAATTCCCGGTGGGAACCAGCCCTTCGTTTTCCTGATGCAATATATGTCTAGCCTTATCCATTTAAACTTTTATAGCACTCTTTGCCCAGCAGGCATTCAATACTCAATGGCAGTCTTCCCTATAATATGCAAGCTACTTTAGGTTTTTTTTATATAAAAAAAATAAAATAAAATAAAAATAAAAAGGGCTTTTATGGAGTGATTTTTTTTACTTGTCCAGTACAGACTTAAAGCATAACACAAACGTTTCTCAAGCCCTGTCATGATTGTGCAGAAACACAAGAAGGGAGAGGATGAAAAACAAAAGGATGCATTGAGCGAACACCTGCAAACAGCTCTGATCCTTGCTTACAAAGGATTTTCTGTTCCTAACCGAATGGCTTCATCTGTTTAGAGCGCTATAAATCACTAACTTTCCATTCATTGAAATGCCGGCCACTTTCACTGCACAAACACTTAAACAAAACAGTTATCCTTTTCCCCGCAGCCGCTACTTCTCCACATTGCTGGATCAAGCCAGCACATCGGATAACTGGAGGCTATTCAAGGAATAATTACTTTTTGGTTTCAAGATTATGCTTCCTCAATATTATCTTTATGTTGCTAGATGATATTGCAATAAACCAATAAGTACACTATGACCAAAAAAAAAAAAAAAAAGTCACATGGCATAATCACAATTAGGTTTTAGAAGAGTGATACCCATTTCTGTAAATAAATAAAAATAAAATTATCCCATCCTTCTGTATCACTTTTTGTCATGTCTGTGGTCATGGCTACTACTCAGCATTTGATAACAGGTTAGGCTGCATTCACACCTGAGTGTTTTCAGCTCGTAAAACGCCATAAAAAATGCCTGAAAAATACCCAACAAGCAAAATCCCATTCATTTAAATGGACCCTGTTCACATCTGAGCATTTTGTCACCTGAAGCAAAACGCCTGAAGCTCAAAAAAGTACATGAGCTTCTTTTTGGGAAGATTACAGGAGTTTTTCTGCCATTTACATTGGTGACCTTTTGACCTGTGCAAAAATCGCAGTAAAAACACGCGACTTTCTGCCTGAAAACAAAAAAACAATTCAAGGTGTGAATGCAACCAAGGAGGAAAAAAAAATCAAAAAAGAACAAAAACAAAAAATCTGCTGCTTGTGGGAGCTTTTACTTCACTATATGAGGTAAGCTGTCGTGTGAACAGTTTATAAGGCTGTCAAATACAGTATTTCACTGTAATGAATAAATAAAAGTATGAATTTGGTAAATCTAGTAGTTTTAAAATCAACCCCCTCTTGTCACAAGCCTTATGGGTGAGCTAGGGACACCACTACTAAGGCCCTGGCCATTATCCATGCTGCTCACTCCAGGAAAATGCCCTCTTAAGCTGGCCAAAATTCAGTTCAAGTAAAGGTCAGGTTAGTTGTACTGAAGTCGATCCATCGATTGACTTCAGTACAACCAGCCTGTCAGATTTTTTTGCATGCGATTACTGCTAGTAGGGATGCACCGATTCCATTTTTTTTTTTTTTGTACAATGAGTAACGATACTTTTTTTTTTAGTACTTGCCGATACCAATTACCGTGACCTACCGCAACTGTTTCGTTTTCACTTCAGCTGTCATCAATGGTACAAAGCATTGAAAAGTTATTTACAAATGAAATAAATAGATTTTTGTTTTTAATTTTGTGCTTTTTCAATGTGAAATGTGTAAATATATATGTTAATATACATGTGCAAAA
Source organism: Lithobates sylvaticus (assembly GCA_028564925.1). Taxonomy (NCBI): domain Eukaryota; kingdom Metazoa; phylum Chordata; class Amphibia; order Anura; family Ranidae; genus Lithobates; species Lithobates sylvaticus. The sequence continues at coordinate 43,434,251 of CM053033.1, forward strand.
ATATTCACTAACAAAGCAAATAAAAAAAAAAAGTTTAAATTACTTATTGTTTATAAAATAGACGTAAAAAAATAAAAAGAAAAAGAAAAAACAGGAAAATAATTAAATGGAGGAGAATAGGGAATTAAGGCTGATTAGAGTCAATTAAAGGGTTAATAAGGAGGTTAAATAGAACATTTGTTAATCCCTCTGATCTGCAGATACAGAAATGGAACGATACAAAAAAGAAACAAGGTTTCTTTTTATTTTAGTGTTTCAGAGGCGAACATTGCCAGCTGCTTTTTTTTTTTTTCACAGCTCCAATTACCAGACTGACATCTCAAAGAACCGAGCCTGAAAGTATCGGTTTCAGGTATCGGTGCATTTGCATGAGTACCGATACTTGTGAAAATACTCGGTATCGGTGCAACCCTAACTGCCAGCAGTGATAATTGTGCTCTGCCTGCACGGAAGGCAGCAGAACACCAGCAGAACACAATAGCGCTGTGGAAGAGATTTACTGATCCATACTGACTGTGTTGATGGGGAAATTGTGTATATTTCTTTACTGCAACCCGTAGTTGAAGGAAAGAAAATCGTATCATCTATGGCTTGCCTTACTGCTATTCACGAGCGCAAAAAAATAAAAAAAACACACTTTGATAGAGTAACTTGGGCCTTCCTGACGGAGACTTTCTCACCTGGGCATAGGACAAATAATGGGGCACTGGATCAATACTTTGCTTTCACTTGTGCAGTGGGATTTGAATATAAAACGGACACCTCTGTGCGCCATTCTCTATTACGAATGTAAGGAGGCAGGGTGCCCCCTCTACCCACTGATCTCATACTAAACACTAGAACCTTTTGTCCATAAAATTAGAAATCATCCAGATGTTACTGGCCTTGCAATAGGGAGATCATCAGCTGTAGAAGTCGCAGCATATGCCGATAACCTCCTATTTTTTTTACCATTAACCAAAATAAGCCTTCTTTCTGAACTGAACTGGACTGGACAAATACAGATCCTTTTCCAATGTTTGAATTAACTTCCAGAAATCAGAAGACTTGAACATCTTTTGCATGGTCTACAAGTCCTCCCTATACAGATTCCAAGTTCCTTTTTAAAAGCTATGACTAGGGCTTTCTTGAACTCTGTGGGCTTGCAAGCCAATACGCCTTCCTCAGTCCATCTTGCGCAGGGCATGGCACTCCAAGATATCACTCTTTACCTTATGCAGGGTATTGGATTGATGCCAACATGCCTCTCTTAAGCAATGGGTTTCCATTGAGAAAGCGGCCTCAAAAATCCCACAGTCAACTCTCCTCTGGCGCTGAACTGACTTTCCATCCAGCCTCAAGTGCCATGCTACAATATAGGAAACTGAGTATATACTCGAAGGTCTTCGATCTTTACTTCCCCCTTTGTTGCTCATTCCCATTATAGGGAATTCTTCTTTCAGTCAGTCTAATTCCTGTTTCCAAGCTGTGAAGCGTGGAGGACCAGTCCATGTGAAACATTATGTGAATGCAGGTCACTGGCAACTCAAGGTCAAAGCTATGGTCGAACCTAGCCATTTCTAATGTCAACTTCTGGAATAGACTCCAATTATCAATTGTCTGACAACCTTATCTAAAACCTCTTTTACTTACGGTCTCACTCCCTTCAAACAGATCTGTGATCAAACCCCCCTATTTCACATGGTTTCATTGGCCTACCAACTGCTTCTTTCCTCTCTGTAAGGGTTTAAACTGCCTCACATCTCCAAATGGCACAGAGACATCAGGGTTACCTTCACCAGTAAGCAGATTGAGAGAATACTTCGCTTCTCATACAAAACCTTCACAGATGGTACTACACTCATTTGGATCCACAAGATGTTTCTACATGGTACAGATAATTGTTGGAGATGTGGGAAAGGGTTCAGGGACATTCTCCATATCTTTTGGACATGTGATAAACTTAAAGACTTCTGGTCAGAAGTGCGCGCATAACCAAACAATGTATGAATTATGAGATCCCTCAGGACCCTGCCTCCGTCCTGTTACATCACAGATATTACAGCTAAGACTTATAGGCGCTATATTGTTCTACTCCTGATGAGTGCAGCAAAAAAAAAAAAAAAAATGGTCAAGCACAGTCAATTGCAGTATGGTTACCAAAAAAAAGGGGGAAATCAATGAGATGGAGGACATGATTGAAACATAGAAGGGCACAAGGAAGGCATTTTTGAAAGATGGTTCTACTGGCATGAATTTAAAACACATCTCAGAGTATACATCCATACTAAGTTCAATCCAATCTAGTAATGCCAGTGAGACACCTTATGGCCTCCTGAGGCTAAAGTCATGGAACCAGATTTCCCCCTCCCCAGGCAGACTTCCTGGTGCATGGGGATCCCCCCCCCCCCCCCCCAAAGATTCAAATTCAGCTGTCCCCTCCTCTTTCCCCTTCCCATCGCTCTTTTTTCTTCTTTTCTTTCGTTAGGCGTGCTATACCTCCCCCCAATGCTAAAAAAAATTAAAAAAAAAATGTAACTAGTGTAGCTCACTACCCCCTTGGGGGCTGCTGAATTAATTGACCTTATGTCAGCCTGCTCCGATCCCAATCCTCTCATGCGGTTCCATACAAGTAGCACTTCACACTCTGAACTTTTTAAATTGCTTTATTTGGGACCCATTTGTAGGGCAGTAGAATGAAGCACACGAGATGCCCTGTTAATTCCATATTTGAAATGAAAGGGGAAATATTCAATCGTAGCCGAAGCTTTGTGGATTCGATTTTCCTGTCAGCAATTCTTCTCTGATTTCTGTAGCACACTCTCACTATGGGCAGCTGAGCATCACTCTAAATAATGCTTTGGAAGTTGAAACTCAAAGTCCTAGGCCTCACCACCTATTTCCGTGACTTGCAGTGTCCAACCTCTTTTACTAGCCCCGAGAAGTGTTTAAGACTGTGGTCCTTAGATACACAGCACAGAATTTCCAAATAGCTCCACTGGGTTTGCGCTCTCCCAACAGTCCATGTTCTACTCACAGAAGGTTGGTCCCAGTTTTCTTCTTCCTCTTAGTTCCTACTTCCTCCTGCGTTACATGACTCCTGCTCCAGGGGACCCGACCTTGGCCTCCCTGGATATCACCTCCGGCTATCTGGCTCCGGGATCTCTGAACTCCCGGGCCTTCAAGCCTCCTCCCGGAGACTTTGGGGTCTCTGAACCCCCGAGCCTCCGGACCTGAACCTCCGGACTCCTTTCCTTCTTCCTCTCCTCAGGACACCCCTTTTTATGAGAGACCTCCCTCACTGATCACAAAAATTAACCATTGGTCAATTCTCTCACATGGGGTTTCCTGCCACTCAGGTCTCAGCCCATCCTCTCCTGCCAGCAGAGTCCACTGTCAAACAGAAGAGGTATCCCTAAGCCCAAGTGTAGGCGACCACACCCCCTTCTACTCTGACACTCCCAAACCTAAATCCACAACCAGGTCCTGCAAAAAGACATGGGCCTGGTTAAATTTACCTATACTTATATCCTACACTAGGCATGTCCAAAGTCCGGCCCGCGGGCCAATCGCGGCCCGCGTTCCGGTTTTGAACGGCCCGCGTTCCGGTTTTGAACGGCCCGCCTGGTTATCTGGACATGTATATCTTTTGTGGCCCCCAACGATCTCCCAGCGCCGGGGCCACAAAAGATATATATGTCCGGATGCCTTGGAGGGGACAGGGAGGAGGCGGGACAAGAGCCGTGCACACAGGAGTATTTCCTGTTTACACGGCGGCCTCTGTAATAGGAAGTCCCGTCTCCAGCACTGCCATTGGACGGCTGTTCTGTCCATCAACGGAGGCGGGACCTTGTATTAAAGAGGCCGCCGAGAAAACAGGAGTTTCTCCTGTATGTTATCTTTTGGCGCTCGTCCCGCCCCCTCCCTGTACCATCCGAGGCGGCAGATGGAGGGGCATAATTCAGGCTGCACTGCACAATGGTGAGTCTGCATTCCTGACAATGATGGGGGCTGCATTCCTGACAATGATGGGGGGCTGCATTCCTGACAATGATGGGGGCTGTATTCCTGACATTCCTGACAATGATGGGGGCTGCAGTCCTGCCAATGATGGGGGGCTGCATTCCTGAAATTCCTGACAATGATGGGGGCTGCATTCCTGACAATGATGGGGGCTGCATTCCTGACATTCCTGACAATGATGAGGGCTGTATTCCTGACAATGATGGGGGGCTGCATTCCTGACAATGATGGGGCTGTATTCCTGACATTCCTGACAATGATTGGGGCTGTATTCCTGACAATGATGGGGGCTGCATTCCTGACAATGATGGGGGGCTGCATTCCTGACATTCCTGACAATGATGGGGGCTGCATTCCTGACAATGATGGGGGGCTGCATTCCTGACATTCCTGACAATGATGAGGGCTGTATTCCTGACAATGATGGGGGGCTGCATTCCTGACAATGATGGGGGCTGCATTCCTGACAATGATGGGGGGCTGCATTCCTGACAATGATGGGGGGCTGCATTCCTGACATTCCTGACAATGATGAGGGCTGTATTCCTGACAATGATTGGGGGCTGCATTCCTGACAATGATGGGGGCTGCATTCCTGACAATGATGGGGGGCTGCATTCCTGACATTCCTGACAATGATGGGGGCTGCATTCCTGACATTCCTGGCAATAATGGGGGCTGCATTCCTGACAATGATGGGGGCTGCATTCCTGACATTTCTGGCAATGATGGGGGTTGCATTCCTGACATTCCTGGCAATAATGGGGGCTGCATTCCTGACATTCCTGAGAATGATGAGGGCTGCATTCCTGGCAATGATGGGGGGCTGCATTTCTGACATTTCTGGCAATGATGGGGGCTGCATTTCTGACATTTCTGGCAATGGTGGTGCTGCAGATGGGCACTGACCCTTATTTTGCTTCATATTTCTTTATTTAAAATTGTATTTTTTTCCTAAATCTTCCCTCTTAAAGTGAAGGTGCGTGTTATACGCCAATAAATACGGTATATCCAAATAACACGCCTGAGATCATCTCTTTACTCACACACAGCCACAAAGGCAAGAGAATTCTTGTTGGGCAGTGTATCAGTACTCGAACGAACACACAGACTGAATTTTAATGGTTCAAACAATGTCAGGAAAAAAGGTCGGCCCTCACGCATGTTCACTTCATCAAATCTGGCCCTCTTTGAAAAAAGTTTGGACACCTCTGTCCTACACTATCAAAAACGCCACTAAGCACCTATCAAAATGGTAGGGGCTCTACATTAGTTTTCCATGAGTGCCAAGATCCATGTACAGAATGGTGTATATGTTAAAGAGGAAGTAAACCCTAATGGGTTTACTTTCTCTTTGTTTCCCTGCAAAAGGTAAAGCATAATGGACTACTATGCATCGCATAGTAGCCCATTATGTGTCACTTACCTGACACAGGAGCCAGCGAAGTCACAGATGTCTCCTTGTGTACGGAGCCTCGGTCTTCTTGGTGGGTATTGCTGCTCCGGCGCTGTCATTCGACGGAGCCGTGATAAGCATGCGCACGGGAGCCGCCACTCGCGGCATATTGTCGCGATCAGTGCGCCTGCGCACCGCTGTCTACGGCGCATGGGCCGTAGAAAGCAGTGCCTGTCTTTTGGCAAAGGTCTCCTAATCCGTGTAGGTTTAGGAGATATTTCTTGGACCTACAGGTAAGCCTTAATCTAGGCTTACCTGTAGGTCAAAGTGGTTTGTAAGGGATTACGACCACTTTAAAGGACTTCCTTTCTTTTAGTCTTTATAGCGCTCTCAAGCCAGGTGCCTAAACAAATTCTTAACTTTGCCTGTCATGTTTAAGTTTGATCTGTGTATTGTGGTCATCATGACTGTCGATGTACTCCCAAGTTTTCTTTATGCACATGCTTCTGACAATGTTGCATATGGAATTTGTACCCTGGTTTTGTAAAATAAAGAACTGGGGGGAGAAAAAAAATCAACCCTCTTTACGAAGAGCTGCAGGTTGTCCTACAGATATGAGCTGCAAGGCTCACTCTACACACAATAGTTATTTCCATATATTTCCATTATGATTGAGGAACACTGGCTGAGCTCCTGTAAGCAGAATAAGCTGAGCCTTGTAATTAAAGTGTGAGAAATAGAGAGGATGGTGTATAGAAACCAATCTGAACAATGTGTCTATTGCTGTACCTTGAATGACATTTGCTGTGATTATCATCTTTTCCCAACACAGCAGTTTCTACACAAAACTCTTTTCTCTACATTTTCACCTAATAATTACTCACTGGTCGCCCACTTAACAAGGTTAAATTAAGGTTAATTATTAAACAGAACAAGGAAACAAGAATAGTTCACTGATCCACGATACAAGTAGCAAGGCAAGATTTACAATGTATGTAAAGGCATATTTGATTTCCAAGTTTTGTAAAGAGTGGATCACAGTTGAACGTGTCAATTTTCCATTTTTTTACTTTCAATCTTTTTTTTATTGAAAATAGTACAGAATACAAAGTATTAAAGAAAGGCCAGAGCCCTCGCCACAGCATAAGAACATGAGCATAATATAATAAACGGCACAAAAGATAAGAACTAAGGCTACACATAACCTCACTGGTAGAGTTTGTGCCATATAGTACTCAGTACAGTGTTTACAAAATTGGTAATAAAACAGGGGAGTACCCAAACAAACAGTCCAAGAGACCAGGGAGGCCGGTGGGGCCAAATACAAAAAGATGCAAACTGGGGGAAAAAAAAAAAGCCAATTTAGACAGGAACCAAGTAACCTACCAGCATGTCTTCGGAGAGAAGGAATAAACTGGAGTTCCTGGAGGAAACCTTTGCAGGGATAGGGAGAACATGCAAACTCCAGGCAGGTAATGTCATGGTTGGGATTCGAACCAACAACCATAGTGCTGCTAGGTATAAGTGCCAACAACTTAGCCACTGCTGCCCAGGATTCTGTGGAATCCCATGGTTCCTCTAAAATGTTGTTAGGGGTTCCTTGTGCAATCAGAAATGTATGACTGTCAGGTAAGTTACCGGTGACATTAATGCAATTTTTAGCCATTTGTAAGGAGGCATTCTTCCCACTGACCACTGCGCTATGAGCTCTGGATGTAGGAATTATTGGGAAGGGTTCCTTAAAACCTAAGTAATTTCTAAGAAAGTAATATCTAGGGTTCCTCCCTGTTAAAAAGGTTGAAAAAGGCTGAATTAGAACTCAGCAGGAAAAATTCTTGGTTATGAAATTATACTTAGATTAGATTAATTTACCTTCTGTAACAGTTCAAGATGTTCCACAGGAATTTTCTTTTATAAAGATTACATAACTCAGTAGTAATGCGTTAATGACTGATTACCCACACACAATGCAAAGCAGAAATGTTTTTGTGCCATTATATACTTCAACAGAAAATCATCACCATGACAAGTAAAAGTAGCTTTTAATTGAGTGATAGTGCAGCTTAGTATGGCTACAGCACTTAGTAAGGGTGGAGGAAATGCTGCAGTTTCCTGTCTCAGCAACACAGCAATATGTTTGCAAACTGACAGCTCATCGTAAAGATTTGTAGCTTTAGCAAAAATGCTGATGAAGCACAATTTTTTTTTCTTTTTGATGAATGCACAAAGCTACTCTGACAACTTATTTTTCTCTGCAAAAGAACAAATTTTTTTTTTTTTTTTTAATACAACAACTTGAATTTGTCAGTTGTAGAAAAACTTTACTACTGCGGATTCAAGGGGGGCAGCCCTGTGTAGCTAGAATGGATCAGCACCCCGAGCAATATGAATTCAGAACATACACACTAATTTCTGTAGTCCGGAATCCTGGGTACAGGTTTGGAAAACTCATGAGAATGCACTCCTGTACAGTTCAACGGCGTATTCTCATGGGATTTATGATCCCCTGCGTTCCAGGGACCCCATGAGAAAGCTGAAGTACGTCGCCAGTACCTAGATAAGTTGGCTGGAAGTTGGGGTGTTTTCTTTTTTTTTTTTTTTTTTTCTTTAGGGCTTGGTATTACACATTGCTGCCCAACCATTCACATTTTGTATCAAGTGCAGTACACAGATTTGTCCCAGATGTGCGACATCTTATTGGTCTTTGGCAAAAATAGACTTGAAGTATCCGAAGAACTCTGGACAGCCGCACACCGGAGGAAGATAAAACTTTAGAGATTTATTTAAAAAACAGGAATCACATCAATCCAGTATTCCACTGCAAAACGCGTCAGTTTTGTGCCCCCCCCCCTTTGCTTTGTTTGCAAGCAAAAAAGGGGGGCACAAAACTAGCTATGAGTAAGCACTATACATAGTGCGAAACGCATCAGTTTTGTGCCCCCCTTTTGCTTTGTTTGCAGTGCAATACTGGATTGATGTGATTCCTGCTTTTTAAATAAATCTCTAAAGTTTTATCTTCCTCCGGTGTGCGGCTGTCCAGAGTTCTTCGGATACTTCAAGTCTATTGATCTCGGCATCTCCCCGTTCAGCCTTCCCGTGAGACGATCGCGGGGTTCCTCGCGGCGATCGAGTCCGCGATCGGACTCACGGGGATACTTCAAGACTAAACAGGAGGAGCATCTGCCCTGAAGGGCTATCCTGGAGCGGTGGTTATCTCTTCCTGGTCTTTGGCAAACTGGAGATATGCAAAGATGCTACCCAGTTACAAAGACAAACAGGTGTTTATTTAAAGCACTGTACAGTGCAATTTGTGTAGTAAAAGTACAGCAAATCATTCAGATCTCAACTTTAAAGTATGTATGTAAAGTTGTGAGTTATATAAACTCAATCAATAAAGTCTATATAAAGTGTAATGTTATAGTAATTTTTTTTAAGTTATTTTCTGCTTTTTTTCATAATCGCAGCTTTAAATAAAAGATCTGCCAATCCGATAATGAAGGTCGTTGTTCAAACGCTTTCTATTGCAGGGTGACAATGTTCTGTCCCGGTCTCCAAACTGTGCACTGTCACCATGTCACACATGCTTCTGATGAAGACTACAGGTGGTTATTTTCTGCACACATTGCACCGATATGCCTTACTGTTGTCACCAACAGGAAAGCTGTCTGGAGAAATGCCATGCAACTGTTACTAGAATGTATACATATAGACAAAAGTGGCTGCAGGAGGTCAGCCACATTGAGATGCAACAAAGGATTAAAAGAAAAAAAAAAAAAAAAAAATGTAAAAAAACAAGTATTTCATAAAAATAAGTCAATTGTTTGATACTGATTGCATTGTCAAATTAAAATTCCATTATGGGTTTACATTTTCAAGGTAGGCATGGTACAAAACCTTGCCTAAATCCTAATGCTAAAATTAGACATTAAAAATATTCTCAACATCTGTTTTCGTAACAAAATTGGATCCCATAATTTCTTTAACCTGGTTTTAGCTGGTTAAAAAAAAAAGCCCTAGTGAACGAATGAGTGGCCACCATCTACTCATTAGTAATTCACATAAACTACAATTCTCAACAAGCACTGCGCCACTGGTATGTTGAGAGAGATGCAATGGTGGTAAAAAGGGTGTTGGTACAGGTGAGGATTGCCCTTAGCAGACAAATCTTTTGTAATTTCAGTGCTTTATCTCATCTATTTATCTGGTTTCCTGGCTTTTACATTGTAACGCTGTGGCATATATGAACTATATTGGTGCAGCAAAGTTATTTACAATCGCTTATCGGGGATATAAAGCAAAAATACAGAGCAATACAATCTTTTCTGCTGGCCACACAAATGGAAAAAAACATTTTAAAAAGTCAGGATTGGTCCAGCGAAATGATCAAATGTATCAATGCAATCTACCTCCAACTGTTCTATAAAAACCGGATGAGCACCATGGCAGGCTGTATTTTTTTTTGGAAAATTCTTTTTATTCACAGTTTTTTAACAGCCATAAACAACCACAACAGAAACCCACATAAATTCACCCCTCCCCCCACCCCGTTGTGCAATATCCCAAATATAACAGGAATGTAAAACACAATCACGTGCCCTCCGGGCTACTCAAATCATTTTACAGTACATGCTCAGGTAAAACAATAAACACAATCAATTAGTAGCTATACCGCCTGTCTCGTCATTTCAAGCAGTGTATGTTTCTTTCGTGTAATATTTAATCCATTACTCATGCAGTAACTCAGACAGTACAATCCGAAGAGAGCCAGCACTGCCATACCTTCTCAAATTTTTTGGGGCACCCCCTACTTAAGTAGGTGGCTTTATACAAGGGTAGTGCTCTATTCACTAAGCCTTTCCAGAAGGCCAAGGATGGGGCCTCAGGTTTTTTCCAGCATAAAAGGATGGCTTTGCGTGCATAAAATAAGGTGAGAGAGATCATGGTTCTTTGTGCCCTAAGTGGTGCTACTTCCTCCACCAGGCCCAACATACATACCGATATCGTCATGGGGACAGGTAGCAGGATCAGTTCCTGGATGGTCTTTGTGACCCCTGTCCAAAATACCTGTATGGACGGACACTGCCAGAATACATGATCGAAGTCCGCCCCTGTCGCGTTACAACGCCAGCAGGTGGCGCCATTCAAACCATAGATGCTGGCTAGTCTCGCTGGGGTACAATATACCCTGTGAAGTATCTTGAATTGGATGTACCTGTCACGGGCCGATACTAGGACCTGAAAAGGGTGGTCCCACATATCGTCCCAGTCATCTCCTTGGAGATTGGGTACAAGTGAGCTCCATTTCTCCCTACATTTACTGAGTGCCGGAGGCCTGTCTGCAAATAGCTCCCTATAGGTTTCCGATAGCGTCTTCCACACAGACTCATCACAGAGCAACTGTTCTAAAGGTGAGGATTGCAGTAACACTGCTCCTGTGCCAAACTGTGCAGAAAAAGCATGCCTCAGCTGCAGATAACGGAAAAAGTACCAGTTTGGGAGATCATGTTTATCTTTCAATTGATTAAAGGAAAGCGGCTCCCCCCCCCCACTATGTTCTTTAATTGTTTGATGCCAACTCTGGCCCATATTACTGGATCTGGGATAACCTGGAATTGAGCCACAATGGTGTGTCCGGTGACCAGGCCTCTGTGTCTGTGTGCATTAGTACCTTTGCCTTGTCCCACGCGCGAATAGTAACACGCATGGAGCCAGTCAAAGGCGCGGCTGCCTGTGGCCCTCTAAACACTAAGTAGTAAAGACTCTCATAGGATCCCACTAGAACAGCCTCCAGTACCGTCGCTGCATCCCCGTCATCCCTTGTTAACCACCGTCTGGCAAATACCATCTGTCCTGCAATAAAATACTTAAACAAGTCAGGAAGGGCCAGTCCTCCCTGTCCATAGGGTTCCTGTAATGTACGGAGACTCACTCTGGGGTGTCCGGAGCTCCATAGAAACGAGCTAAAGAGGCTGTTTACGCGCCGAAAGGAGCAGGGGACCCACACAGGAGAATTGCGCAAAAAATAGAGGAACACTGGCAGTATCTTCATTTTAAGTAGATTCACCCTACCAATTAAGGAGAGTGGAAGATGCTTCCAAGCCTCTAATTGTATTTTTACCTTCGTGATCAGTGGCATTAGGTTAAGTGTCAAGTAGTCTGTGACTTGGGGGGATATACGTATACCCAAATATTTTAATTCCGTAACCCAGGCAATGGGCACCAAAGGTGATGCCCGTCCCTGAGCCCCATCATCAATGGCCATGATATTGGACTTTTCCCAATTCACCCGCAGCCCTGAGAAATTTGCGAATGTGCTTAGGATCTCAAATACTGCCTCCAAGGATGGACCCGGTCTTCTAAAAAGAGGAGCATATCATCAGCATATAGGGCCGTGCATTCTCGAATGCCGCCTACCTGAAGGGCTATGGCAGGTTGTATTGATGTGTTTACTTACCGCGTGAACTTACCAAACACAAAAAAAAAAAAAAACAGAACACTGCACTCTCTGCATACTGCAGCTTCTAGGTTTTGGAGCACCAGCTCATTGCCACAGCAGGTTGGACCATCCATCCAAAATGAAAGTGTTGATATTAAAGAAATAAATCGGTAAAAGGGCACACCCCTCAAAAGATTTTAAATTTTTGGCAATGAAAAAAAAAAAAAAAAAAAAGGACGTTTGCGTGGAACTCTGCTTTAATGCCTCCCATTACAAAAGGGCAAAACTGACACCTTCTAATGGAACCTTCTCCACTGTGATTACACTTTATTGGCTCATCACTATGATGGCTGCCTCAAATGCCAATATAAATGTGTGGGAGGAGTCAGGCAAGCTTTAATACTATTACACAAGTAAAGGCGCAAATAACTGAGAATATATACTGTGAAAAAAAGTCTGCTGACATAAGACAAGAGGTATTGCACATGTGAGAACTTGTATAAACAAGGTTGATTCTCCTTCCCTTCTTGATTCTTCTCTTGTCATGGGGGTGGCGGGTTTTTACTATTCCTGTGCGCTTGTGAAACGCGTCGCTTGCCAGTGATGTCATCTCTCCATGTCTGCTGTTCATTGTGCTCAAAGCCTCGTTCTGAGATCCTCCCCACCGTGGCCGGCGTTACCATCGTGCGGTGTACACAACAAATGGCAAAAGAGCCCAGCACATAGATGAGCCTCTGACGGACCTGAAGACCCCCCCGATGGATGGTTTTTAACTTACATGCCTGTGATGATCTTGCCAAATGGGAGTTGCCTGTATATATGATTTACCAATAAATTGTTTGTTACGTCTACACCCAGAGGCACCCCTCTCTTTGTATCAAGCTTTAATACTACAAGTGCTACCGATACCACCAGAATGCGACACCTAAAAAAAAAAAACACCTTCTGCCTTTAGGATAAAAAGGGGTTGTAAACCCCTGTTACACCACTTTTATCTACAGGTGAGCCTTGAATATCTTCGACACTTGCACAGTTTAGGAGATATTCAGTAAATGCGCTGCTGCTGTCATCGATGCATGCACAGTGAATAAACCGGTCGCTGGTGCCGTTTCTTCAGGAGTCGTGCCATGACCAGCGTCTCCCGCGCTTGCACGGGAGGGACGTCATTGAGGCTCCAATCACAGCACCGGAGCTGGGTACCCTGGCGTAACTCCGATGGAAGATGTCCACGCTGTACTCAGAGGGCCAACGCAGATCCAGGGCATCATTCTAAGGTAAGTATTTTATAATGATCTAGTATGCGATGCATTATAAAAGAAAAGCATTTGAAAGAAGCAAAGCACTATTCATAAACTGTATACCTATTAAGGATATCAATTGTTTTATTTTACACTGACCACGTGCAAGTGGAGTCACCGACTTATTTATGTAATATTGCGATTTATTATAGGTTTGTTTGGATAACACCAGGTGATTTGTATTCATTTAGGTGCAGCCAACACATTTTTTTATTTTACCGTATATACTCGAGTATAAGCAGACCCGAATATAAGCCGAGGCACCTAATTTTACCACAAAAAAAACTGGGAAAACTTATTGACTCGAGTATAAGCCTAGGGTGAGAAATGCACAGCTACTGTAAGTGGAAAAAAGAGGGTCGAAAATGCCCATTTGCAGCCTCACTGTGCCCATTTGCAGCCATAGGTCCCCCGAACTTTAAACTTGGTAGTTAAGGGTTCCTATATGCCCTCTAGCTGCAGCCAAAATTTGGGGTCTCTGGACCCAAAGGGTCCCGAAATTACATTGCTGCAGATGGACACAGTTGACCGACTTTGGGGACCTGTATCTTGGGCCCACCTGGTGTTAGGAACCCCAAATGGATATGGATATGTTTTAGTTCTAGTTCCACTGGGTTTGCACACCAAATTTGGGGTTCCTAGCACCAAGTGGCCCCGAGATACGGGACCCCAAAATCGGGTAGGAAAATGTAATTCTCTGCTGCAGAAAAGTGCTTGACTCGAGTATAAGCCGAGGGGGGCACTTTCAGCACAAAAAAATGTGCTGAAAAACTCGGCTTATACTTATTTTTTTTTCAGTTGTGGGAACACCATCATTTTGCTTGCAGCCATTAGATACTATTTAGAGGGGAGGGACACACTTGGTTAAGAAGTGCGGGATAATATACACATTTCATTATTGAGCAAAGGCTGTGACTTTTTTCGTTTATTTTTAACAAAATTTACAAAGATTTCAAACAAACATCTTTCACGTTGTCATTATGGGGTATTGTTTGCATCATTTTAAGGAAGATAATTAATTTAATCCATTTTGGAATAAGGCTGTAACATAACAAAATGGGGAAAAAGTGAAGCGCTGTGAATACTTTCCGGATGCACTGTAAATGAATAAAAGCTGACCATTATAGGATAACATGTCAGTGCACACTTACTGGCAGGATCACCAGGTAAAAATAAACAATAAAGCCTACAAAAGAAAACGAACGCAACCACCACCATCCAAATAAACCACATCAAAGAATTGGTAAGCTGCATTATAACAACATTTTTTTTTCGTGTTTAACCATTTCAGCCTCAAAAGGATTTGCCCCCTTCCCCACTAGGCCATTTTTTGCGTGGTCGTGCAATGTTGTACCGAAACAAAAATTTACGTCCTTTTTTTTTTCCCCCACAAATAGAGATTTTCTTTTGGTGGTCTTTGATCACCTCTGTGGTTTTTATTTTTGCGCTATAAAACAAAAAAAAAAAAAGTATGTGACAATTAAAAAAAAATAATAAAAAAAAAAAGTAATAATAATTTTGTACTTTTTGCTATAATAAATGATCCCCCCAAAAAAAATGAATTCCTTCATCAGTTTAGGCCGATATGCATTCTTCTACATATTTTTCGTAAAAAAAAAAAAAGAAAAAAAAAAAAAAATCGCAATAAGCGTATATTGATTGGTTTAGGCAGAAGTTATAGCGTCTACAAAATATGGGATAGATTTATGGCTTTTTTTTTTTTTTTTTTTTTTTACTAGTAATGGCGGTGATCTGCGGGCCTGTAACATTGCGACGGACACATCGGACACCGGACACTTGACACTTTTGGGACCAGTGACATTTATACAGCGATCAGAGCTAAAAAATAGCCCCTGATTACTGTATAAATGTCACTGGCAGGGAAGGGGTTGACACTAGGGGGCGATCAAGGGCTTAACTGTGTCCCCTTTCCCCTACAGTGTGCGCGCCTGCTACAGAGTCTTAAAGAACCTACGTACAGCTACTATGGCTCGCCCAGGGGAGCCAACCTGCCGGAGTATAACTTTGGCGGCTGGTTGGGAAGCTGTTAATACTGCGTTAAGGCATTTTTGCTTCTGGTTGAATGCTTTTTAAAAAAAAAAATAAGCAGTAAAATGACATAAATCAGCTGGCTCTTGCAGATGAAATGAGCATCAGTATATTATAAAGTGTCCGTCAATTACAATAACAAATATTACTTTGTTGCAAGTAAATAAATTGTTAGCCACACAAGTGTTGTGAATAATAATCCAATGAACTGGCGCTGACATTTGCCTTTGGCTGGTAGAAACAATGTTGCAAAATGGAAAAAGTAACAATCATTGTTCCGATTATCTAGGCAGAGAAAGTGACCTCTCAATTACGTTGGTTACAGTTGTGCTCAAAAGTTTGCATACCCTGGCACAAATAAATTTGGTCATTAATATTGAAAATATGACCGATCATGCCAAAAAAAAATAATGTTTTTTATTTAAGGATAGCAATCACATGAAGCCATTTATTATGACATTTTTTGGATCCTTTTTAAATCATAACAGAAATCACCCTAATGGCCCCGATAAAAAGTTGACATACCCTGGAATGTTTGGCCTTGGTACAGACACAGAAGGTGGCACACACGGGTTAAAATAGCAATTAAGAAAAATAAAATTTCCACATTTGTGGCTTTTAAAAAAAATCACAATTAGTGTGTGTATAAAATAGTCAATGAGTTTGTTAGTTCTCACATTGATGCACTAAGCAGGCTAGACACCGAGCCATGAGGAGGTAGAAAAGAACAGTCAAAAGACCTGAATGACAAGGTAATGAAACTTTACAAAGATGGAAAAGGATATAAAAAGATATCCAAAGCCTTGAATATGCCAAGCAGTACTGTTTAATCACCTATTAAGAAGTGGAAAATTAGGGGCTCTTGATACCAAGCCAAGGTCAGGTAGACCAAGAAAGATTGGAGCCACAACTGGCTGAAGAATTGCTCAGGATACAAAGAAAAACCCACAGCTAACCGCAGGAGAAATACAGGCTGCTCTCCAAAAAGACGGTGTGGTTGTTTTTAAGGAGCACAATTAAACTCTACTTGAACAAAAAAGAGCTGCATGGTTGAGCTGCCAGAAGGAAGACTTAACTGCGCCAATGCCACAAAAAAGCCTATGAGGCATGTTAAGGTGTTATATTGTACCAGGCTTTTTTGTGGAACTTCTACAGTAAAGGCTTCTTTCTGGTAACTTGACCATGCAGCTCTTTTTGTTCAAGTATCATTGTATTGTTCTCCTTAAAATCAACCACACCATCTTTTTCCAGAGCAAACTGTATTTCTCCTGAGGTTACATGTGGGTTTTTCTTTGTATCCCCGAATAGTTGCTGTGGCAGTTCTGGCTGAAATGTTTCTTAATCTACTTGACCTTGGCTTGGTATCAAGAGATCCCCAAATATTCCACTTTTCATTAAGTGACTGAACAGTACTGACTGGCATATTCAAGGCTTTGGATATCTTTTTAGATCCTTTTCCATCTTTGTAAAGTTTCATTACCTTTTTACGCAGGTCTTTTGACTGTTCTTTTCTACCTCCTCATGGCTCAGTGTCTAGCCTGCTTAGTGCATCCACGTGAGAGCTAACAGACTCATTGACTAGTTATACACACACTAATTTTGATTTAAAAAGCCACAAATGTGGGAAATTAACCTTTAGTAGCCATTTTAACCTGTGTGTGCCACCTTTTGTGTCTGTACCATGGCCAAACATTTCAGGGTATGTAAACTTTTATCAGGGCCATTTCGGTGATTTCTGTTATTATGATTTAAAAAGGATCCAAAAAAATATGTAATAATTGGCTTCAGGTGATTGCCATCCTTAAATAAAAGACAGTTTTTTGGCATGATCAAATATTAATGCCAAAATGTCACAATTTCTGCCAAACCTTTGAGCACAACTGTATATTGTATGTTTAAGAACATTGTCCAGAAGAGAAAATACTCAATGAACTTTCAATTTCACCCTATTCTCACAACAGCTTGTTAAAGCGTTACTAAAAGGTTTTTTGTTTTTTTTTTAAACTAAAACATGTTATACTCACCTGCTGTGTGCAATGGCTTAGCACAGAGGCCCTGAACCTCCTACTTCCGGGGTCCCTCGCTCATCTGTGTGCCCCCCCCCCCCCCCAGAAGCCACGCTCCATAGAGACACACACACACAGCAGGGATTAGCCCCACCCCCCCACTTCTGTCCTCACTGCATTTGATTGACAGCCAATGGCTCCTGCTACTGCCCGAGTTCTGAAGAGGAAGACAGGGGAGAAAAGATGCAACGCTGAATCTCTTCTACCCTCTCTTTCCCTTCAAACAGGGAAGTGGGAGGACATAAAGCTATTTTTACCTTAATTCAGGGAGTGCATATAATAAAAAAAAAAAAAAAAAAGAAGAAGGTAAAAAAATTTTTGGCTGCACTTTATTTTGCAGAGAACGGCTGTACATGAAGTACATTGGACAAATAGCAATGCAATTATATATATATATATATATATATATATACATACCCCCTAGTATTTGTTTCTCTGGTAAAACAAGGGCACCATCTGCCAATTACAGCAGCTTTATATTGCTCCTATTGTCACAAGCCATATGGTTTCTATCATCACAGACCCTCTCAAAGGTTTTTTTTTTTTTCTGATACTCTGCAGACACGCCCTTAATGACAACTATCCTACATACATCTATATTTCCATTTGCCAAGGTTTCACAACTCTACAACCAGCATATTTAGAACAAAATCACCATTTGTTAGATAGTAAATATGATATAGAGCTTACGATTATTTCTCTCAAAGGAGGTCTAATGTGTCTTATTAGCCTTCTGGACCTTGCAATATAGGCCGGTTCAGTGTCCCATTGGTATCCCTTTATACATTCTTGTAGCCACTATTTATAGAGGCAACACCATTACAGTGATAATTACAGGGATTGTATCAAACTTAACTGTGCAATTTAGCACAGTTTAGTACGTCAGAATAATTGAAAAACCCTATCACCACCAATGTGTATTGTTCACTGGATTGTGTGTGTGAATAAAAAGGTCAATGAGTTTCTGGACTGCTGACAGACCCTTGCATCTTTCATCCAGTGCTGCACTGACGTTTCTGGATTCCCAGTCATGGGGAAAGCAAAAGAATTGTCAAAGGATCTGCAGGAAAAGGTAGTTGAACTGTATAAAACAGAAAAGGGATAACAAAAAGATATCCAAGGAATTGCCAATCAGCAGAGTTCAAACTCTAATCAAGAAGTGGAAAATGAGGGGTTCTGTTGAAACCAAACCATGGTCAGGTAGACTAACTAAAAATGTAGCCACAACTGCCAGAAAAATTGTTTCAAGATGCACAATAAGGAGGCACTTGAAGAAAGATGGGCTGCATGGTCGAGTCGCCAGAAGAAAGCCACCCATAAACCTTTGATTAGGGTCATTTGGGTAGTTTCCGTTTTCATTACAATTTAAAAAGGGTAAACATGATTGATAATAAATGGCTTCAGCCAAACACTAATCATTAGTGAAAGAAAAGTTTGTGTTATCATTCATATTCTCTGAAAAATGGCCAAGATATATAGATAGATACATATACACACACACCTCAAATTAAATGTGACCATCATCAAAAAGTAAAATTTCAGGAATTCAGTTCAAAAAGTGAAAGTTCTGGAGTGGCCATCTCAGTCTCCAAAAAGTGAAACTCATTATACAAATATAAAAATGGAGAAACTAGATAAAATGGGACTTTACATGGAGCGTCTCATTGTGAATGATAATGCATGAACTGAGAATAATGAAAAATAATAATAACCGTAATGATTATGATAATAATGATAAAAAAATATATAGAATACATGTATCATAATATAAACATGATTAACAAATTAGATTTATAGGCTACTCATACATCAAAATGTCAAAAGATACAGGCAAATACATAATAAAAATGCATGATTAAAAATCAGGTTTTTCTCGGCACCCTAGGTTGGAAACCCTACACGTTTCGTGGCATTTGCAGCCACTCATCAGGAGTATGATGCAAGATTTGGCTGCAAGAATGGGTAAATTGTTTATTACTATGTAATGCCCTCTAAAGGGGGAAATCTCAAGGAAATACAAACTGATCTATGCACAGCTTCTAACTGGGAAATTACAAGGGTCTCGGATAATATGTCCTACCTGGGGTTGAGGTGGGAAAACCCCCATCAAAACACGGGAAAAGCCATGGGACACGCCAAGTCGCCACTACACAGTCCAGGTATGATGTATGTGCAATGATCACGTTAATTTTTCTGCAGAACATAAGTGAATAATGTATGAAGGCTTAAAAAAAAAATCAAAAATAGTACACCGATGTGTTCCCACAAGAGGGTTAATATGAATATGAGTGAGTGGCCTTCATACATTATTCACATGTGTTCTGCAGAACAATGAGATTTCCCCCTTTAGAGGGCCTTTAATTACGAATAGACAATTTACCCATTCTTACAGCCAGATCTTGCATCATTCACCTGATGAGTGGCTGCAATTGCCACGAAACGCGTACTTTCCAACCTAGGGTGCCGATACAAGCTTGATTTTAAATCATGCATTTGCCTGTATATTTTGACATTTTAATGTAGGAGTAACCTATAAATTTATTTTGCTAATCATGTTTATATTATGATACATGTATTTATTCTATATATTTTATTTCAGATTATGTTTATTGATCTGTAATATAATATATACTTTATTATTACTACAATTATATTTGGTATGTCAAGTTTTTCTGATTACATTATATCATGGTTTATTGAGACATCATGGTTGTCAAGGTTACGTAATACTCCATGTGTGTTTGATAATAAACCATATTCTTTTTTTTTAACAAATGGAGATAATAAACCATATTCATTATTGTTATTATCAATATCACTGTTATTATTACTATTTTCATTATTCTCTGTTCATACATTATCATTCACAATGTCACGTCTCATGTAAAGTCCCAGTTTCTAGTTTCTCTCTCTATCTTTATACATATACCTAGGGATAGGATAGACACATGTCATTGTTGGTTGTGTCAGGTCACATTTATCTTTAATTTTCATATTATATAGGATTCGTTACACACAGAGTGATATATTTCAAGCATTTCTTTCTTTTAATGTTGAGGATTATGGCTTACAGCTAATGAAAACCCAGAATTCATGCGTTTGAGAAAATTTGATTATTATTACACAAGACCAAAAAAAAATTCCAAACCATCCACAACTATGTGACAGCGTTAGGAGAGGAAAGAGCTAGTACCTGGCTAGTGTGAAAGAAAACATCTGCACTGACAGTGTTCTGATTATCAGTGCAACCGCAGAAGTGCCCATCAGTGATGCCCATTAGTGCCACCTCATCAGCGCACATTAGTGAAGGAGAAAAATTACCTGTTTGCAAATATTTGTAACAGAAATGAATAAAAACGTTTTTCAGTCCAAAAAAAAATAAAAAAAAAATACATGTAAGAACATTTCCAGAGAGTGAACTGTGAAAACAGCAGTCAGAATATAATGGAATAGCGGGCTGAACTGAAACAGAAAAGCCATTTGTCTTGGTCAACTGAGAAGATGCAGGACAAGGTTATACGCATCAAAATGCAGCACAGTTCATCAGAGCAAACCTGCTGGAAGAGGAAGAAATGTTTATTTAGCTGGACACATTACTGATGTATAGTGACTGCAGCTTCTTGGCACAAAGCAGTAAAGACACCAATGTTATAAATAGTCTACTGGAATGTTGTTATGCAACTTGATTTTTATATGAGGTTCATAGTACAACTGGGACCAAAAAAAAAAAAAAAAAAAAGAAAGAAAATCAGAGTGCAAGAACAAAAGCAGAGAAAGCCATTATGGCTGGCATGTCCAAAACAGCATCAAGAGCCCAAAACAGTAGGTAAAACAGTGAAGTTGGGAAAGGCTCTATTTGTGGTCTGATGAAAAACAGCCTATTAAAGTAGTAGTATTTTTAATACCTTGACTTAATTGATTGAAAATAGGCAACACATTCATGTAGTTTACTGTGTGCTTAAATTATAAAGACATGTGTAAAACGTAGAAAGAACGTAAACTGTTCAGCATGTCAATGCCTTTGCATGCATCTTTTATGTGTTTTAATTAACCTTACAAACGCCTCTGAACCCTACAGAGCACTCTGATAAAGCTTGACTTTCTGCAAAAGTCAAGGGCTGTCCTGCTCCTTCCAACCACTCTGAATTGAGGCTGTTCATCATTAAGCCACAGAACCAATAAGGTATTCTGGAAGGTGGATTGACAGTTTACCATTATATATTTGAATATAAAAGAACATCCTATTTTTAAACAGACCACTATAGTACACAAAATATTGCATTATTGTAACTGTATGTAAATAGTACATATAATGGTAGTATTCAATAAATACATTTCTTTTTTTTCCTTTTTAAATTTAGGATGCCTATTTAGATTTTGCTCAACAGCAAACCTAACAACTGGAGGGGTTAGAACAAAATGATAGCACTGTCAGAATGCTTACAGTGGTCACCTTTTATTCCTGCATTAATTTTTTGTTACTTAAAAAAAAAAAAAAAAAAAAAAAAAAGAAGGAGGAGTTCTGGCCTTCCCCTCCAAAAATTAAAAAAGTCAGCAGCTACAAATACTGTAGCTGCTGACTTTTACTATTAGGGAACTTACATGCCCAGGCATCCAGCAGTGTCTTCACCCGAGCTGATTCTTGGAATCGGCTCTCAGGTGCTGGCGCCGCCATCTTGGCTAAGGGAAACTAGCATTGAAGCCGTGCAACTTCACAGCCGGTTTCCTACTGTGCTCTGAGAATGGGATGGCTGCTGGGGGGGGGGGGGGGGGAGCCAAACTTCCAGCTGAGTTTGCCCGGAATTGGGAGCGAGTACCTGTCAAAACCAGGTACTCGCTCCCCACCAAAAGGTGCCAAAAGTGACCGCTGAAGGGGGGGCAGACAAGCAGAGCTTCCCCCTTTGGCTGGAGTTTAGTTTTAACTAGAATTCCGAGATAAAGCTTTACTACATTTTAAAACTGTCCCTTCCCCCGTCTAACGCCTATATTAAAGAGTTTGTTCAGCCAGCATTTCATATTTCATCTATACAAAAATGTTTTGCCTTTCTTTTCAATTTTAAACTAAATTGGTTGTTTTACAAGGTGACAGTTTACAATCAATTTAACTAAACTGCCTAAGAAAAGGGAGTATTCCTCTTTGCTTATACAGAAAACGCAGCAGCCACGGCCCCTCAGGAATTCCAAGATGGCGCCTGGCAATCTCAGCCTCAGAGGACACCAAGTGGCCCAGACAAGAAAACAGAGCAGGGGGGTAAGTCCATCAGACCCCCTAAGCCCAAGGAACAACCCAGGGACATGTAATATACCCAGAATCTAGCAGTTCCTGCTGAATCCTCTCAGGCTAAAGCTCAGCACACTGCTCTCTCCCCAGAGCTTGCAGACAGGGAGAATGCAGACAGGCTTGATGACACTGAACCCATGGAGTCTACTTGACCTCATGCCAGACCTGTTTGATATGCCATCAGAGGATAGCCCCCAACCCACACTCAGTGAAATATTGCATGCTGTACAAAGATGCACTGCCTCCACCAGGATATTCAGAAGATCAGGGAGAGAACCACTGCCGTGGAGGGTAGAGAGTGACCTACAATACCAGATGCCCCCTATAAACTGGGATGTGAGAATAGCTGCACAGCAAGCCTTCCAGGCCATCACTAAAACAGATGACATTGAAAACCGCCTCAGACGCAACAATGTCCGCATTGTGGGACTCCCAGAAAAAGTGGAGGGTAGGGAGCCCACTGCATTCATTGAAGGCTGGTTGCAAGAAGTGTTTGGCAAAGAGGCATTCTCTCCAATCTACACAGTGGAGTGGGCCCATAGGCTGCCGCCGTGCCCTCTTCCACCAAACAACAGATCGATACTAGCCAGACTCCTGAACTACAGAGACCGGGAGGTCGTGCTGCGACTGGCCAGAGAAAAAGGGTGCTAATCAATACAATGGCACCAGAATATCATTCTACCATGACTTCACTGCAGAAGTGCAACGCAGTCGATCGAAATTCAGACGTCAAAAAGAGGTTGCAAAGGCTACAGCTACCATATGCAATGATTTTCCTGGCCAAGCTGCGTGTGACTGCCCAGAGGTCAGAATCAATTCTTTGAAAAACGCACAAGATGCTGCAGTGTGGCTGGATCAGAATGAACAAGATCTACACCGAAAGGGACCGTGAAGACTGTGAACGTTGATGCTTTGTTTGGAATTCCTCTACAGCATGAAGGGTGTCTAACTACCCCTACAGTTTCCATTTTGTTACAGAAGGCCTGTTCATGATACCCACCCTCAGCGAGTGAAAATCCATGACTTTTCTTTTTCTTTACCACATTGGTACAGGCGTACATGTGAAATGCTAATGTGTACACTGCCAGTACATGGCCGGTTGTCATGGTTTACGTGGCTTGAGTTTCTGTGCCCCGTTGGCACGAGGAGGGCCATTGATGATTAAGCCCTACACTGTTTGGGAGGCCCCAGTTCCGCCCAGCTGGCCGTAAATGGGCCACAGGCTGAGTGCCACTCCATAATTTGCCAGTCAGTTTGCTCTGCTGCGCAGTTGCGCAAGATAAACTACCTTATATTCAAGATGCCTTTCCAATGTGCAGTTCACTCTAGTGTTACAATACTAGACTGCTCCAGATTGTCCATATACCAGATGCTGTTGCTTTACCAGAACACTTAAGGACACAATTAGTCCCAAACAGAAGGGGAGAGAGACGAGCAACGGCTTATAGAATGACAGAAAAAACGTCACAAATGAAGTATAGACACTTTATTCTTAAATATAAAACATGGTAATTAACTAAGGTTACTAGTGCCATACTTGCTCAAAAATGTTGTGGCTAGTCACAGTGGACTGGGCAAACATATACACATACATGTGGGACATATACAACA
Organism: Lithobates sylvaticus; assembly: GCA_028564925.1. Classification (NCBI taxonomy): domain Eukaryota; kingdom Metazoa; phylum Chordata; class Amphibia; order Anura; family Ranidae; genus Lithobates; species Lithobates sylvaticus. Next base: position 43,458,390 of record CM053033.1, read on the forward strand.
TAAAACCTATTACAAAAACTTCCGGACGCCAGGTAAATTGGTGCAGGTTGTACTTGCTTGGATAATAGAGTACTCAGCAATTGCCGTGAGTAAACCAACCAAGTGCCAACCCCCTGGAGGCTCAAGCCATAGGGAAAGAGGGTTGAGAGTAGGAAAGAAGGGGGGCCGTGGGTACCGATCAGTCCAGGATCCTATAAAGAGACTATAGTTTGGCTATAGTCATGGACATTTTTGAGCAAGTCCGGCACTTGTAACCTTAGTTAATTACCATGCTTTATATTTATATATTTAAGAATAAAGTGTTTATACTTTACTTCACTTGTTAGGTGTTTTCTGTCATTCTATAAGGGAGACACTCACGTAACTATGTATATGTCTAACATGTCTTCTACATCTATAGTATCATGGAATGTCCGGGGGGTAAATGACTCATTGAAGAGAACCATGATTTCTACTTGTATACGCAAGTTCCATCCCGCCATTATTGGCCTGCAGGAGACCCATCTTCAGGGGGGACACTGTTGGGTTCTTACAATATGCCTGGTTGGGGAAGGCTTATCACTCCACTCATTCCGACTTTTCATGCGGGGTGAGTGTACTGATACATAAAGGCGCTGGCCTATCAGGAGCTGGATTCTCTAATTGATGTCTCTGGGAGGTGCTACAGTTGCTGCTGTCATACCTGTCATACCTGGTGAGCAAACCTGATACTCCGGTATTGATCATGGGTGACTAACTGCTATTTAGATTCCAGATTGGATAGACACCCCCCCCCCCCCCCCCAATGTCACCCCTAGTCGCTTACCGGCGGTGGGATGGACTGGCATATGGCATATGGCAAATCCGCAACCCAGACACCAAACAATTCTCGTTTCTCCAAAACCCATGGTTCTCCGTCACGAATTGACCTATGTATGGGCACTCCAAACATGGTCAATTACACCTCCAGGGTGGAATATTTCCGACGGGGAGTATCTGATGACTGCCCCCTTAGCTTTATGGCTGATCACCCAAGCCCACAATTCTTTACCCCGGGCCCCATGGAAGCTCAACACCTTTTGGCTCAAACTATTTACTTCACAGGAACAGATAGCCTCTCAGATTGGAGACTTCTTCCTGTCGCACAGTCAGTACCCTAACAGTTTGCAGAAAAGGGAGACCTCCAAAGCATACCTTAGGGGGGGTATTTATCACAGAAATACAAAATTGTTAAACAGAATTCCTCTGCTCTGCTGCAGCAGGTGGGTAACCAGGCGAGACAGCTGGAATTGACCTATGCAACAGACCCAACAGATTCTGCAAGGGAGGCATGGATGTCCGCCCAAGATTCATTGGACCACCTGAGATCCTCCACTGCAGAGCGTAAACGTTTTTTTTTTTTTTTTTTTTTTTTTTTTTACAAAGCTTGCATTTTATGAGGAGGGGGAGAAGACTGGCCGTCTACTTGCCAAAATTGCTCGATCCCAACAGCAGTCCCCAGCCATTGGTGCCTCCAGTGGCAGGGTGGTTAACTCTCCCGAGGACATCATATCCGAGCTGACATCCTATGTAGATCTATACGGGTCAAGGGAGGCCTACTTGGATGGTTACCTAGCTAATTGGATGTCCACCATTGATTTACCCTCTGTCTGCTAAGGCTAAACAACTAGACGCCCCGTTAACTCTAGAGGAACTACAGGTGGCGGCCTGCTCTTTCCCCACCTGTAAAGCGCCCAGGGAGGATAGCCTCCCTATGGAAGAACACACTCAATTTGGCGAACAACTACTACCAAAGTTGTAAGAGGTATTCAATGCATCTCTTGAGGGTAGACTTCCTGACTATGGCCAGAGCGAATCCGATTTTGTTGATTAAGCCAGGGAAGGATCTGGTTGACCTAGGCTCCTACAGACCTATATAAAAATCCTTGCAAAGGTCCTGACGCTTCGGGTCAAGGGGATAATATCCTCCATTGTCAACCCAGATAAGGGTGGCTTTATGCCGCAAAAGTCTACGGCTACCAACCTTAAAAGACTCATCCTTAACATGCAACTGCAGGCAGATAATGGGGGTCACAGGGCTCTTCTATGTCAATGCCAACAAGGCGTTTGACAGTATAAGCTGGAGGTATCTCTGGGCGGTGCTATCCAAGTTTGGCTTCGGGGACCGGTTTATTGCCTGGGTCAAGTTGCTATATGCTTCCCCACAGGCGACTATTGGCAATAAGTATGCCCGCACAGGCGGCACAGTGGTGTAGTGGTTAGCACTCTCGCCTGTAACTATGCCCCATTGAGTGACATGAAATCAGTCAGGGACCAGCACTGCTGGAGCTGAGTGACTCTCCTAGCTGCCAGGAGAATAACTCCTCCAGTGAGGGTGGGAGTAAAGCCAAGGGAAAGGAAAGATTCTGGTGGTAGGGGATTCAATTTTTAGACAGACAGAGAGGGCAATCTGTAAAAGACCTGAAGAGCCGAACTGTATGTTTACCGGGCGCTCAGGTTTGGCACGGATCACAGATCTGGTGGACAGATTACTGGAAGGGGCTGGGAAAGACATGGCTGTCATGGTGCCCGTTGGCACCAATGACAAAGTCAGAGGAAGATGGAGCCGAGGAAAAATTGAGGAAAAGGACCTCCAAGGTAGTCAGCGTGGAACATATTCCAGAGGGTAGTATTGGGGGCATTAGTGGTAGGTTGACTAAAGCACGTAAACCGGAGGTAAGTATAGTAACAAGTCCTATTTCCAACCCCAGAGCACCCAATAAGGAGATAGTATGCGACCGGCCTAAATTATGTGGCATGTTCACCGACAAGATGGGAGAACTAGAGCTACTGTTGTACGGGGACGATTTCGATTCTGTAGGAATTACAGAAGCTTGGTTCGACAGCTCTCATGATTGGCTGGCAACCATTCAATGCAGACCTGATTATGGATGTGGAAATACAGGGCAATTTAGGAAACAGCGATCACAGGTCAATTAGTTTTAGTATACATCGCACAAATGGGAAACGGAGGTATACAAAGACACTGAATTTCAACTTCCCTAAACTACGATCCTTGCAAGAAGATAATAATTGGGATAAAATCTTAGGAACAAAGAACACGGAGGAAAAATGGGTATGCTTTAAGAGCATATTAAATAAGTGCATTCCAATTGGAAATCATTTTAAAAGAACTAATAAAAGTCCTGGGTGGTTTAACTCAAACGTAAAAATGCATATAAAAGCAGAAGGCCTTCAAAAAATACAAGGCTGAGGGTTTATCATCAGTATTCCAACTTTTCAAAGAATGCAACAAGAAATGTAAGGGTGCAATCAGGGCGGCTAAGATTCCATAAAGAATGATGAAGGGAATCTGGTTACCAAGAATGGAGAAATGGCGAAGGTATTGAATGTATTCTTCTCCTCAGTCTTCATGAGGGAAAGGGGGGGGGGGTTCAGTAACCAAAACTGCAATGTTTATCCTCATGACAAGTCACAGGAAGCATCCTCATGACTAACAGAGGACAGAATTAGAAATAGACTTGAAGGGGTGTGTCCGGATGTGAGCGGCGGCGGACGTGTCTGAGAGGAGCTCCGGGTATCCTGAACTCAATCCTTCGCCATCCATGCACATAACTGCCTAAAAAAAGACTAGCCAACCTGCCTACCTGTTCCTCTCTGTCCCCTGCTGAGTCCTGAGCTGATCTTGAGCGGAGATTTTGCCATGGTCTTTAGGGGAGCCGTGTATCACTCAAGCCTGCAGCCACCGCCATCTTGCCGGCCTGTACCCATCCGGAGCAAGCAGATCCCAGTTTGGGCGCGTGCTAAGAGCCTCTCATCCATCCTCCTGCCTGCCCCTCCACCTGCCTGGCACAGTCTAGTAGCCTGCTGGGCCAATGGGAGCACTTGCGGTGGCCTCGGCCTAGCGGAGCCTGCCTGACACTGCTGTTTCCTGAGCTGCGACGCGGGAGTGCGCCGCAGCCGGCCCGGCCTCAAATCGAGAGCGGATCTTGCTGCCCCCACCTGCCTCATCACCCATCCACCTCCCTGCAGTGGCCTGGTGTGAGCCGGTGAAGGTGCCCAGGGGCCTGATGTCTCAGCCAGCCTTCTGCCCGAGTCCCCCTGCCTTGGGCCTTCCCTAATCTGACACTCCCAGCCTACCACCCTTACTGGACTGCCTCTGCTTGGGTGACTGCCATTTTCATTGGCTCTTTACACTGATTGGAGATGGGCTGTGTCCCGAGGGACACGCATCATCCCCGATTGCCAGGCTGCACGCCCCCGTGCAAGAATGGGTAGACCGCATATGACAGACAGACAGACAGACAGACAGAGAAAGAGAAAGAGAGAGATCCTGTCGGATTCCTATTACTATGGCCTATTATGGATGTGGTTAATTTGCAATGATTTACTCTTTTCTTTTTGCAACGGGGACAGAAAGTTAATGGAAAAAAAAAAAAAAAAAAAAAAAAGTGGTCTATAGTTCTTGTTTAAGAATTTAAAGTTGAGACCAAGTTTAGGATAGGAAGCAGCAGAAGCATAACATAGCAATGTGTAAAAAACACTGGTGAAGGTATTAATAAGTACTCTTATTCTATGTAAATGAACAGAGATTAACTGATGAATAGATGCAAGGTCAGCAGAATGGAGGAAACAATGTTCTCTTCAGAGCAAAACATCCTCTAGCAAATACTGTATGCACGAGGATCCCATTATAACTGAAGCTCAGCTTTATAAGTCACTAAAAGTCTGTCAATCAAAATTAGGTGCATCTTCTGGGACTTCACAACCAGCTGCAGGAACATTGCTAACGTATACAGACTTTATGGGGAGGGCCTGAAACTTGTCCCCAGTATGGAGATTACCTATCCCAGGGACTAAGACAGAAACCTTTTACTACTCTATTCAAAACGCAAACATTTTTGCCCGCTGTTGTACTGCTTTAGGGAGAAATGGATCATAATCAATGCATGCTGTTAAGCAGACTTGAAAATTTTAATACGATGTCATGAATCTACTTTATTCACATCAGATCTTTACTACTTGCAAAGCATAAATCACATTCTTTCATTTGGCACTATATCGTTATGCAAAGGCACTAGAAAAAACAAACACTCTTTGTACAGAATTCAAAGCGTCATTCCTAAAAAAAAAAAAAATTATAAAAATATTGGGGCCTGTTTTGCACATGTTCTTCTCTGCGTGTTGATCTGCATACATTACAAAAATGTATAACACTGAGAACAAATTCCATTAAAAGTTTCCATCAGCGAGAGTGAGTCTGAAGGCAAACAGCTTCTACCTGACTTGGTTTAATATGTTCTCTGAATCATGTGCCATGGGTTGAACCCGTCATTTAATTGGAAAACAAAAGGTTTTACATTGTAATATTTACTAAAGACACATCAATTAAAAAAATAAATAAATAAATAAAAATTGTAAAAAATAAAAAAAAAGGCACAAGACCATAATAGTCTATTATCAAAAGACAAAAAAAAATCAATGCTGTAAAGTGTAGTATTTAACACTAGCAAACAGAGATCGTCATTCATACCGTAAAAAAACATTACACTGCTGGAAGATGACTGATGAGGTGCTGCTGCTGCAGTTAAAGTGTTACTAAACCCACAACAGTGCAGTGGTAGTGTAGATCCAGAGAGGACACTATGGGGGGGGGCGTGACCGGACACTAGGTGCGGTGTGCGAGGTGAGCGAGGTATGAGAGTGTGAGAGCGTCTGTGTGCTCCCCTCCACCCTCCGCTATGTGGACATGCTGAGAAGCCGAGCCCTCACTAAGCCTGAGTGACTGTTCCCTCGTTCGGCGTATAGCTCTCTTCGGAGGTTCCCGAAGTCCCGAAGTCAAGACACCACAGCGCTGCATTGACATTGCACACACACGGAAACAGCCGAAGACCTGCCGAAGGTGACGTCACACGCCGCCTCCTGTCCGCCGCTCGTACTGTGGGGAAGAGAGCGGCGGGAAATACAAACCGCTACGCCGGTTCTGGGTGATCAGCTGTACGGCTGCCAAAGAAAAAAACGGGATACCGAAGGAGGGGGAAACCCCAAAGAGTCCTCTCTGATTGCCCGTGAGGGTGTCCATCCCAAGACTATAAAGCTGCAAGGAGAAGGTGAGAGGATTTCAATGGGATGTGCATTTGGATATATGTGCCAGATTACCCCTAACTGCAATTAGTGGACTGTCCTTTGGTTATACGCTTAGCTATTTTTCCCTGCCTTTTTTTTTTTTTTGCAATAGTGGGTTACTTTCACGTCAGAAATATACTTGGCTCCTTCTTTTGCTGAAATCTGAGGACTGCTCTATACTAAAGATACAGGCAGTGCAGTGCAGCCTATTTCCTAACTGCAGCTTAAGGACTATTACCTGTAAAGGGGGAAAAAAAAAAAAAATAAGCTGTGTGCTATGCTATCCAGGTGTGCTGGCTTACTACCTAACTGCTATCAGAGGCGTACTGCTAAGAGCATATAAGTCATACTTTATACCACACATATCACGCCGCATAATAGTGCTAGGCTCTTTCCTCAGTGCAATTTGAGGATTGCTTTCCATTTTTTTTTTTTTTTTTTTTTTTTTTTTTTTTTTTTTTTTAAATTCATAAATTGAAGTGCTAAGTGCCTCTCTGTTAGAAACACAAGCTGTGCTGTGCTGTGCATATGTGCATATGTAGCTGGCTCCTTCATGGCTGAAATTTGAGGACTGCTTTCTGCTAAAGATACAAGCTGTGCTGTGCTGTGCATATGTGCTGGCTCTTTCTTAATTGCAACTTGAGGACTGATACCTGCAAAAATATAAGCTGTGTGCTACGCTAGTCAACTGTGCTGGCCTCTTATCCAACTGCAATCAGAGGAGTACTATCTTATCTTTTTCTCTTTGCAAAACATAAGCTCTGTGCTGTGCATATGTGTCTTCCCCTTTCAGCTGCAATTGGAGGCCTGTTCTTTTATATGCTGCGTACTGTACCATGCATACGAGTCTGTTCTTTTTTTTTTTTTTTTTTTTTTTTTTTTTTTTTTGCAATTAGAGGACCGTCACTTGCTGAAAATACTACTACTGCTATACCGTACATGTACATCTGACCAACTTCGGCTGCAAATGGAGGACTGCCTATCTGCAAAAAAATAAGCTATGTGCTGTGCTTGTCCCCCTCTCCTTTTAAATTAGAGGGTAGCATTTAGTTTGCTATGCTTATGTACTTTCTCATTTCTAATTGCAATTAGAGGCCTGCTTCTTGTTTAAAAATTAAGTTGTGCTGTTCTGCACATAGGTCCCTGGATTTATTTTTTAAATAAAAAAAAAAAAAAAAAAAAAAAACATATAGCGCTGTGCTGCGAACAGGGACCCATCCCCCACCCTTCTCAAGTGCAATTTAAATTTATTGCCTGGCTGGATTGACTTCGGTGTGGTAATATGTCAGCAAGGAGAAGAGCTGATGAGCAGGCTAACCAGGAGAATGTTGGGACGCAATCATTAAGATCAGCTAAAGATAAGGACAAGGAAAAGGGGGTTCAGGCTATAATAACAAACGGGGCATCAGCTGCAGCAAAATTGGAAAAGTATGCTCATACCCCAGACCATACCCTATCTAAAGGAGGACAACAACCCCAAGTTAAAATGCCAACCGATAGAAAGAGCCAAGGACAAGTAAACAACCCAGTAACGGCCCCAGGTGGGGTAAAGAACTCGACCAACAAAAATCTGGGGGTCCCCGGGAAATCAGAACTGGCCGTGGCTCAAGCACTGATAGCAGAAGGAGAGCCGACACTAAAGGATGTACTGGAGGCAGTTAATATATGTAAACAGACCCTAGGGGAATTATGTGGTCAAATGAAAAATATTAAAGTTGAACTGTCCCTGATGCGCCAGGAGCTTGAAAAGACAGCTGACAGAATAACAGCAACTGAGGGGAGAATTAGTCAAATCGAGGACGACATGTACCCATTAAGTCAAGAGGTTAAAATCCTAAAAGAGCAATCGGATAAATTTGCAGGAAAATTGGATGAAATGGAAAATAGACTCCGTAGGGATAATGTGAGGCTGGTAGGCCTACCAGAAAAAAGCGAAGGATCCGACCCGATTGCATTCATAGAAAAATGGCTTATCGAAGTATTTGGAAGAGAGACATTCTCACAACAATTCTCGGTTGAAAGGGCGCATAGGGTCCCGTTCAGACCTCCACCTCAAGGAGGGCACCCTAGATCTATGTTAATGAAATTTTTGAATTTTAAAGATAAAGTAACGCTTCTTCGTAAGGCTAGAGAGATGGGGAATATCCCCTTTAATGGAGCTAAAATTTCAGTATATCCTGATTTCTCACCCGATCTGCAGAAGCGCAGAGCAGACTTTATAGGAATTAAACGTAGACTCCAGAAATTTGATGTTACCTACGCATTATTGTACCCAGCCCGGCTACGTGTGGTAGCTCTGGGAGAGACCTTTTTTTTTTGACTCCCCTGCAAATGTGGCAACGTGGTTGGAAGATAGAGGAGACCAGTTAATAAATAAAGTGAGGGGATAGCAGAATTAAGGAAAGCGGAGTGAACTTAGATGGACAGGAAGAGATGTGTTCTAGAGATAATGTATACATATGGAGTAGAGGGTGGTGGGAGCTACATAGCACGACAGGGTAGGAATTGTGGGGGTAAGCACCAAAATATGGTTGGGTGTATGGTTTGGTGTATGTATGGTTGGGGAGGGAGGAGGGTGGAGGGTGGGAATGGATTTGTATACAAGTGAGGGGGGAGGAGGGAGGGGAGGTTGGTAGGTATGGGATGTTTGGTTATGGTCACAAAAAAAGTCCTTAGGGATAACCTAGAATGGTATAGTGGGGGAGGGGGGAGGCGGGGTCAACAATGTAAAAAGGGGATAAAACACGCAACTTATATGGAAGTAAGTAACAAACCAAAAACACGGATAGACAAACATCTAGAAGAAAGACTCACACTTTTTCACTTAGAAGGAAACACTAAGATACGATGCAAAAATGGGAAAAAACACATAATATATATGAAAATAAATCACAAGTTAAAAGCACTGATAGATAAATATGTAGAAGAAAGACTCACATGTTTTCACTTAGAGGGAGAGATTAAGATAGGCGAAGGGTTCTCTTTTTCACAAGGGCCTTTTCTTCTTGTTAAGAAGTTTCTTCCTCTTTCCTTTCCCTTAAATTTTTTTTTTTTTTTTTTTTTTTTTTTTTCCCTTCTTTCTCTCCTCCTCCTTTTTCTCTCTCTCTCTCTCTTTTTTTTTTTTTTTCCTCCCCTTTCTTTCTCTCCCTTCCCCCGTCTCCTTTCCTTTTCTCCTCCCTCTTGCCTCCGTGGTACTCTGCTCTATGCATTTATGGGGACCTCCTTCTACACCGCTCTCTCTCTCCGATAGTCTATGCAGACTAGGGTACTGAATATTGGCTCCTGGAACGTACGGGGACTGGGTACACCGGCTAAGAGATCAGCTGTGGTAGAGACCCTGGAAAGGAGTGACGTAGGAGTGATCTGCCTACAGGAGACACATCTAACCCAAGACACCAAGCTACTATATCAGAGTAAAAAATATCAACACCAATACCACTCAGTGCACACTTCCTATTCAAGGGGAGTGGCCGTGATGGTAAGAAAAGGGGTGGGGTTCACCTGTCGGCAGATCAGTATAGATAGGTTAGGGCGGTATATCTTTTTGCATTGTGTAATAGAAAATCGAGAATACGTTCTTGCCAATATTTATATCCCCCCTCCGTTTAAACTTGAGGTTATGTATAGCTTAATGGAATTTTTAACAGACAAAGTCGGGATACCAGTCATAGCAGTAGGAGACTTTAATGAGGTTATTAATAAAAAAATAGACAGGTTTCCGATAGGCACACAGAGGCAGAAGGTAGATGAGAGCCGATTATGCCAGTTTTTACAAGAAGTAGGGCTGTTTGATATGTGGAGAGTGAGAAACCCGGGGGTGTTGCAATTCTCGTGTTTCTCAAGCTCCTATTCCACACTCTCACGGATCGACTTAGCTCTGGGAAATGGAGAAGCATGTCAAACAGTAAGGGATATAGAATACCAGCCTAGGGGGGTATCGGATCACGCTTTGCTGATTGTTTCAATAAATTTAGAAGGGAAAAGACCTCCTAGAACATGGAAAATGAATCCAGTTTGGTTCGAAATAATTGGGGACCCAAAGGAGGTGCTATTAAAACTGGAAGAATTTATAGAGTTTAACAAAGAGACAGTGACAAAAGGAGTAATGTGGGATGCATTGAAGGCCTATTTGCGAGGTATCCTTATCCAACTAGTTTCAAAAATTAAAAAGTCCTCAAGAGAAGGGGAGAATAATAGTAAGATGGAGCTGATGAAAGCAGAAAGAGAATATGTTAAAGACCCTACCCCAGAAAAACAAAGTAGATGGCTAACTAAACAACAGGAATATAAAGAAGTAGTTATTAGGAAATCAGAGAACAAGAGATTGTTTCAGAAACAAGTTGCCTATGGGGAGGGGGAAAGGGTTGGAAAGATGCTGGCACAGTTAGTGAGAGCTAGTTCCCCTCCCTCCACCGTCCCTGCGATTAGGACGGAGAAAGGAGAAATTTCATCAAAGACTTCAGTAATTACAGACACCTTTAGATTATACTATGAGAAATTATATAGATCTCGGGGGACGATGGAGGAAGGGGAAGGGGACACATTTTTTAGAAATGCTGAAATCACGGTTCTCACTGAAGAAGAAAGGGAGGTAATGGAGGCACCGTTAACGCTGGAGGAAATCCAGCTGGCGGTGAAAGAAATGGCCAATCAGAAGTCACCAGGACCAGATGGTCTCCCTGCGGAAACCTACAAGCAATATGGGAAAATCCTATTGCCAGAACTTCTTAAGGTATTAAACTGGGCAAAGGAGGAGGGGAAATTGCCGAAGTCTATGACAGAGGCAACGATAATAGTCCTGCATAAAGAGGGGAAGGACCCGCTAGAGACCAAATCCTATAGACCCATCTCCCTACTCTGCTCGGATGCTAAAATATTAGCCAAAGCAATGGCAATTAGATTAAATAAAATCATCTCTAGACTAATACACCCTGACCAAACAGGATTCATACCCTGCAGATCCACCAGTATGAATATCAGAAGGCTGTACCTTAACCTACAGATACCAATAGAGAACACGGGCACAAGGGCAGTCATGGCTCTAGATGTGGTTAAAGCTTTCGATAGCTTGGAGTGGGGATATTTATGGCGAGTCTTAAAGGAATTTGGATTTGGCCCATCGTTTATTAAATGGATTAAAACCCTATACAAGGACCCTAGTGCTAAAATTAGGGTTAATGGCGAGTATTCCGAGGGGATTCAATTGGAGAGAGGGACAAGGCAGGGCTGTCCACTGTCCCCCCTGCTCTTTGCGCTTGCAATGGAGCCCTTAGCAAGTGTAATTAGATCAAACACAAATATGCAAGGGTTCCGAAGAGCAGGGGGTGAAGAGAGAATTGCATTGTATGCGGATGACGTCCTCCTCTTCCTGGGGGATACTGGGCAATCCCTCAGGCAGGTGATGAACATCCTCATAGACTTCGGCAAAATCTCAGGGCTGACCATAAATTGGGAAAAATCCGCATTAATGCCTATAGATCCTCTAGGGAATCAGAGTGTACAGGATATTTCACAGCTAGAGGTAGTTGAACAAATGAAATATCTAGGTATATATATAACAAGGAACCCAAACAACTACATAAATGATAATATAGTACCGCTCCTAGCCAGACTTAAAAGTAAAATTACAATCTGGAGACGTCTCCCATTATCGGTTGCAGGGAGATGCAACCTGATCAAAATGTTATGGCAGCCACAGCTTTTGTACCTGCTGCATAACTGTCCAATATGGATAGATAAAAAATGGTTCAGAAAGATAGATACGTTGTTTAGAGAACTTATATGGAAGGGTGGTCAGCCTAGGATCGGGTTACAAACACTACAACTAGCAACAAGAAAGGGAGGAATGGCAGTACCGCACCCACGGAGTTACTTCTTAGCAGCCCAACTGCAACATCTAGGAGCCATGACAGAAGGAAGCAACAAGGAATTAATGATTGCAGGAACTCCGCATAAATCAATAGTAGAAGTCCTAGAGGCAAGCTCCTTTCCTTACAGAACCCCCACGGTGAGACTTGCTTTAAAAGTGTGGAAGGCAGTAAAAGTAGTAAAGGGGTTAGAGGGTATGACAAAATACACCCCCCTCTGGAACAATAAAAACTTGCAGGAAGTAGTAAAGATGGGGAAAATTAGAGAGTGGGAAATAAAAGGGATAGATAAGTTGGCACAGATGTACGAGGGTAGGGTATTGAAGACATTTACAGCACTGCGAGTGGAATATGATATACCCAAACATTCCTTTTATAAATATCTACAAATTAGACACGCGTTAAATACTCAATTCAAGAATCAAGATCCAATATGGAATAACTCCCCAGTGTACCAAAGAATAGGTTCCCAAAATAAGAGTAGAGGATTCATAGCAGAAATTTATTCACACATATGCGAAGGTAGCATAGAAAATCCAGAACAGCTTAAATGTAGGGGGAAATGGGAGAAAGAATTTGGAACGTTCTCAGACGAACAGTGGATGAGGATATTGGAGAAAGGACACGTGGTATCGGTCTCGCCTGCTCAGAAGGTCTCATACCTGATGCTGTTACACAGGACATATTACACACCTAAGAGACTATATGAGTTTGGATTGAGAGCAGATGCCAGGTGCCCTAGGTGTCAGGATACTGGGGATTTAGCACATATGGTATGGAAGTGTCCAAAACTGCACCGCTATTGGACTGAAATCCTTAACATCCTGAACACCGTATTAGAAGTTAGACTGGAAATGAACCCCAGACTGTGTATACTGGGATTGGATGAGGAGATAAATGGCAGTCCCTTTGTAATCAATGCTGTAATGAGAGGCTTGTTCCAGGCGAGAAAGTTAATAGCGCAGAGGTGGCAGGCCGAGAAACCCCCAACGGTAGGAGAATGGATAAGGTTAACAACAGAAACAGTATGGAAAGAAAGAACAGTGTATATAAGGAGAGGAAACTTGAGAGAGTTTGAAATTATGTGGAGACCATGGTTGGATAAATTGGAAAACCCACTATGAGGTGGGGGGAGAGAGAGAGAGAGGGAACAAGTTGGGTGTCAAGAGGGAAGGTCGGGAGGGATAGAAAGGACTAAAGGTTGAAAGGTACCCCATGTAAAGCGTGAGTAGTGGAATCTTTTTTTTTAAACGTATGTACTATGTAAGTAAAGAATGTGTTTTGTATAATTATGAAAAAAAACAAATAAAGATTATATAATTTAAAAAAAAAAAAAAAAACCCACAACAGTAAAATTAGTCTGTGTATGCAGTAAAGCATGCTTGTTATACTCACTATGTAACCTAAGGGGATAATCCTCTGCATTGCTTTAAAAAGGCTGTTTGATCCTGTCTTCTCTGATCCTCCCCTTCTTTCACTGACTTCTAATAACTTTCCTGATAACACAGAGTCTAAGTAGTCAGGCTGCACATGCTCAGTTTGATATGTATTGCTAAAGAGGTTTTATTTTCTTGGGAGAGTGCATGTGCCAATCAGGGCCAATCAGCATCGTTCAGACAGAGGGCCAGGGGTCTTGCAGTCTCATAGGTCAGTCAGAAAACTCCTCCTACAAGCTACGAGTGCTTGGCTGGACACTGATAGAAGTCACAAGACGGCTATATACTGCTGATGAGAAAAAGGTATTTAGCACTTTATATTGACTAAAATAATTGCATTTCCATGTACTGTGAGAGACCAGATATAGTGAATGCAGGGTCCTGGGTTTAGTAACACTAACTGCATACAAGTGTGTTTTACAACAGATTAATAACAGCAAAATCAATGACCTCCAGATAGGTCTGTGAATGTAAGGCGTGGCAAACGAAAAAAAAAAAAAAATATATCCTGTGATCAGAAGACCAAGAAATTCAATATCCTTATATCCAGTTTTCAACATGTTTTGTTTATATATATCACTTCTAAATAATGAATTGTGATATTGGAGACAGTCGTATGTATTAGATGAATGTGTCATTATTGTTGAACTATAAATAGCAGTGCAGGTCAAACAAAAGGTACTCTACACCTGAACTGCTCTCATTTCACATGGACTGAAAGCACAATAGCTTCCTGGAAAGTTTAAAATTGGACCACAATTGGATTGGAGAGAAAAAAATAAAAAAATCTATATAAAATCAATCTATCATGTAATATAAATAAATATATATATTACACACACACACATATACATATATACACATATATATATATATATATATATATATATATATATATATATATATATATATATATATATATATATATATATATATATATATATATATATATATATATATATATACATACACACACACACACACTATATATATATATATATATATACACATACACACACACACACACACACACACTCATACACTATATATATATATATATATATATATATATATATATATATACATACATACATACATATACACACACACACACACACACACACACACACACACACACACACAGCAGTTTATTGTGAAAACTTCCTTTTATGTTATGTGGATACTAACACCAATTAACCCCCCCCCCCCCCAAAAAAAAAAAAAATTCACAACGTTTACTATTGAATGGGTGTGCCTTCTATAATCACTATGATCATTACCTCTAATGCAATAGGAAAAACATTGCATTCCCAGCAACCATAACATCACAAGATAGTAAATGCTTATTACATAAAACCTAATTAAGGGGATGCTTAAAATTCTACTTTACATTCTGTGTCAACTTTGCAGACAAATAGATGGCATATCATACAAGCAGTAAATAAGATTTCTAAAACATCCGGTAAACAAACTCCCAGAAATCTGCTTGTATGGCTGAAGAGAGGGTATTTTTTTAATTCATTTATTTTTTAAAATGAGATGGCTCATGTGACTAGGTGTGCAATTGTCATCATCCCTATGATAACAGGAAAAACCTCTGGTTCTGATTTTAGATTTTTCTAAACTTATTATTTCCCTGCCTTAAAAATCCCAAACCAGAGGTTTTCAATTTTTCAAATTAATTTTTTTTTGTCAAAGAAGAATACCGTATATACTAGAGTATAAGCCGACTCGAATATAATATGGATGAATATATGGGAAAACTTATTAACTCGAGTATAAGCCTAGGGTGAGCTATGCGCAGCTACTGTAAGTGGAAAAGAGGGTCAACAATGCCCATTTGCAGCCTCACTGTGCCCATTTGCAGCCATAGGTCCCCCAAACTTCAAACTTGGTAGTTAAGGGTTCCTAAATGGCCCCTAGCTGCAGCCAAAATGTGGGGTCTCTGGACCCAAAGGGTCCCGAAATGACATTGCTGCAGATGGACACAGTTGACTGACTTTGGGGCCCCGTATCTCGGGGTCACTAGGTGCTAGGAACCCCATCTTTGGATATGTTGTAGTGCTAGGTCCACTGGGTTGGCACACCAAATTTGCACCAAGAGATACGGGCCCCAAAGTCGGGTCTAAAAAAAAAAAATTTGCTGCAGAAAAGGGCTATCGAGTATAAGTGGAGGAGGGCACTTTCAGCACAAAAAAAAAAATGTGCTGAAAAAAACTCGGCTTATACTCGAGTATATACGGTAAATAAAAAATAAAAAAATAACAAACAAACAGTATCAAACAAACAATACATTGCCATGCAGTGTGTGACACCTAGGTAACTAAACATTTATATATACATTTTTATAATTTAGACAAGGTTCGTTTCAATGTACACAGCTTGCCAGAATAATAAAATAGCAGTACTTTCAAAGTGACTGAAAAAAAAAAAAAATGGCATTTCACAGACACAATCAGAAAACGAACCATCAGAAATGTAATTGTGGTTTCTTAAGACTTAATGCACATACCAAGCCGTGTGACAGGGGAAAGGCATGTCTCGTTAGATCCTCAAATATCTGTTTTCTGCTATGCGTTTCCTGTTTCAGAGCAAAACGCAGGTTCCTCATGTCCTAAATTGGGGGAAAAAAGATGCAGAAGCCTTCTCAAAATAGCACAGAAACAAAAAACACATGGAAATACCCTGGCATATTTATACGGATAACATGAAAGGTAAGGCTTCAAAATACAGGACTTTTTCTGCTGCCACACCATGTTTATTTTAGCATGAACTGAAAATCATTACGCTACACAAATCTATTAAAATTTTTTTGAAAAAGCAGTTAAAGTGGTTCTAAAAGAATTCTTTGCATTAAGGTAGCAAAAACCTTATGCGATTAGGATAATAAAAATAGGATAGGAGCGTCAGCCGGTTTCTCTTGAACCGGCCCGTGTACCTGCCTTCAGCCATTCACAGTAGAGCTGCACGATTAATCGTAAATTAATCGCAATCTCAATTCACCCCCCCGCCATCTCCAGTCTGGATTACCGCGATTTTCAGGTGTCTCTGGGATGTAGCGTGGAACGGAAAAGAAGCCGTCAGAACCAGCATGGAACCCACATTTCCGGATCCGGCGCTGCATGGAATAGCTGAGTTTCCCTCAGCTCTCGCACCGCTATTGGCATAAATACCTGCCCGACCCTCTTGGCCTCCGGTAACCACCTCGGGCACCCCCTCCATGGCCCACGATTGGCTAAACACCGTTGCTGCGGTCCCGATCGCGGCTGCAAATACGCTGCTGGCCAGTCCGAAAATCGAGGCCCCGGCTTCGGCCTTCACAGGCGGTCCCGCTCCACTAGCGGCCTGCACACACACCTCTCACGCCGCTTGTAGCCTCACCGGGTGCCCCCTCCCCCCCTCGGACTGATCTCTATCTGCCGACAGGCCAGCTCTCCAGCAAGGCCGCTACATCCCTCCCACAACAGACGTTAATTGAGGCCCCAGACTTGGCCTTTACCCGCAACACATTCCTCACAGGGGGCTGGAAACATATGTGTATGGAGAGTAGAAAATGGAGCCTGCTGCCTGGGCTGTTGTCAGCTCCAGTGACTAACCTGAAGGGGCGCAACATTGCCAAGCAGGTGTCCCAATGTTTTCAAATGCCATGGGCGAGGAGGGGCAGCATCATCAGTGTGCTGCGCAGTCTCGTAAGTGCCATTTTTGGAGAATCGTGATCATTATTCTAAGCATTTTGGCCAGAATCGTGCAGCTCTAATTCACAGGAAGCTTTCCTCTGTCGTCCATCCATCTGTCCACCTCAGTCAATAAGGAAGCGTTATATTCATTCAGAAAACACAAAGCTTTCTGTGGATGGCTGTGCTCAGGCCGATTCAATTTTGTTCCAGAACGGGACAGAAGTCCATGTCCAGCTGCCAGAACACAGCTCTATATATACTCGATGTAGCTGATGCTACATACCAGTTTATACAGTGCTAACACAGAAGGCGCGCTCTCGGGTATGCATTGGCAGAATGTTATTTGCTGACAGAAATATTATGTTACCTGATTAATAATCTGTTGGATGCAATGTAAATTTTTTTTTTTTTTTAAATTGTGCGAAATAAAACTTGTTTTAACCACTACAATACTGGGCACTTTCGCCCCCTTCCTTCCCAGACCAATTTTCAGCTTTCAGCGCTCTCGCTCTTTCAATGACAATTGCGCGGTCATGCAATGCTGTACCCAAATGAAATTTTTATCATTTTGTTTGCACAAATAGAGCTTTAGTTTGGTGGTACTTATTCACAACTCCGTTTTTTATTTTTTGCGATATAAGCGAAAAAATTGCGGAAATTTTGAAAAAAACACAATACTTTCTCCTTTTTTAAACGAAATCCAATAAAATCTAATTTTGTCATAAATTTAAGCCAAAATGTATTGTGCTACATGTTTTTAGTAAAAAAAATTCCGTTAAGTGTATAATAATTGGTTCGCGTGATCACGGACATATGTACGCAAATGATCATGTACAGATGTGTGCAGGTGATCACGGACATATGTGTGCAGATAATTATTGGGACATGTGATTTTACTGGGACATATGTGGGGGACATGTGTTTTTATTATTTGGGGACATGCATTTTTATTTGGGGACATGTGTGTTTTGGGGACATGTGTGGGAAAATGTGTGTTTTACTGTGTTTTTTGACACTAGACTGGTGATCAGTGACTAAAAAAACAGCTAATACTCACTGATCACCAGCCGGCTGCAGCGATCCGCTCTCCTCACCGACGACTTCCGTGCGAGGAGAGGAGAGCCGATTGCATAGCAACCGGCTGTTTGCTTACATCACATGACGGCTGTGATTGGACACGGCCGTCATGTGATCAGGAGGGCCAATCACAGAGCCCTCCTGCCGATCCAAGATGCGCCGTGTCCGGGTGACACGAGCGCATCGGGATCGCGCCACTGCGCGGGCACGCGATCCCGTTACTTCTGAAGGACGTTCCGGAACGTCCAATCAGAAGTAGACGGCTCCCACCCGGCCGTATATATACAGTGGCCGGTGGGAAGTAGTTTAAAAAAAAAAACACAGAAGGCGCAATTTGTAAGAGAAGGCAATTGTTTTTTTTTTGGATCCACTTAGCCCATACAAACTATTTTATAAAAAGGGACAGAAACCTGGAGTCGGGCTTCAAAACACAGAATTTACACATCATAATGTACTTACTTTGCAGGTTATATCGAGACCATAGGCATTTTCTCCTCTGCTTGAGGCACCACCCATCTTCTCAATCCTTGCTATGACACCAAGAGGCACTTCAAATACTATTAATGCCTCCTATATGGAAAAAAAAACACAACATGAATGAAATCCACAATCTCTATCAGACGATTAGCTCTTATTAGGAAAGCATCAGCCCACTTGCCAAAATATGAAAGGGTGACATCTCACCAAATATCTGAAATATCACAATTGAGAGATTTTCTTTACAGCGATAAGAAACCAGTCAGAACACATGGTTGCAGTTGTATATCATGCACTGAATATTGCAAAATGATTTTATTCTCCATAAAGGAGAATTGCAGTAAAGACTTCTATACTAGTTTCATAAATACTGCATATAACAAACATCGCACATCTTCACTTTTTGAGGTCAGTTTCACTTTAAAATGTTTACAAAAATCAGAAAACGGATGAATATCTCCAAGAGGAAGAGCTTAACTGGAGAGAAGTATTTAAAATAGAATATAAACTCCAACAATGGGCTTCACCTAATTCCTTCCTTTTGGACGGTAACATAAACCTTAGAAAGCATTTGTTATATACGTGTTCAATAAGTCTAAAAATGATTGTTGATCTTACCAGAAAACGAAAGATGTCCTGTGTCCACTACAGTATTAGCTTAATACAGGGCTTGACAAATTTGCTTGGAATCTAGGAGCCAGGTTTTCTTTTTTTTTTTTTAACGACATGGAGACGAGTGAGGGGAAGATGGCCCCCGCCTGTCTCCAAATCATTGCAGGGCAGAAGCGACTTCAAATTGTCACTTCTGCCCATAGCTCTTAAAAAGGGACATTTTATTATTTTTTTTCAAATGGCAATTTTTTTTTTTTTTGCATTTTAGTGTAAATATGAGATCTGAGTTTTTTTTTTGACCCCAGATCTCATATTTAAGAGGTCCTGTCATGCTTTTTCCTATTACAAGGGATGTTTACATTCCTTGTAATAGGAATAAAAGTTACACAATTTTTTTTCAAAAGAACAGTGAAAAAATTGAAAGTTACTGACTGGCATCGCTAATGGGCACTGATTGGTGGCACTTGTGGGCAGCCACTGGTACGCACTGTTTTGTGACACTGTATGGCTATATTGTAATTGGGGCACTGATGATCAGTGCCCCAATTACATCACTAGATGTCCCCCTGTGAGGAGATGCCGCTGATCAGCTCTCCCTCTCCTCGCACTCCGTCAGTGTGAGGCGAGGAGAGCCGATTACCGGCATCTCCTTGTTTACATGTGACCGGTTGTAATTGGACACAGCCGATCACATGTTAAAGAGCCACGGCTCTTTACACAGATCGGGGTTGCGCCGTGTCCTAGCAACATGGCGTGGCCGCGATCGGCCGCTCTGGGACGCCATCATAGGACGGTGTCCCAGAACGAGAGCTGCACTGCTCCGCCGTCATTTGACGGTGGGCGGGCAGCAAGCAGTTAATAAACTGCACTTTATAAAAAACTTTTATAAATTATCACCGATCAAGGAAGATTTCAGCTGTCAGAAGAAATAGTAACGTTCATAAGACCAGAAAGGTTTACAGAGGGAATTATTTTTTTTTTTTTAAAAGCCTTCACAAATTCACAGTCGGACAAAGAAAAAATTCAACAGTACCTAGGAGTTACTATTCTACAAAAGGTCAGTAAAATCACACAATGCTGAATATTCAAACAGGCGACAAAAAAAAGCTTAGATGACTGTCAAGAATGTGCAAAAGGCATCTCTGTTCAAGAGTCTAGAAAAAAAAAAAAAAGTTGTATAAAAGCCGCATTCTTTGGAGGAGGAAATATCTGTTCTCTTGCCATTTTTTCTTAGACTGTTTGGATGATCCGCAGCACTACTGTACTGGGATAATGTCCCATCTACCGGCCTTCGGTTTGCTCAATACTTTCCAAAAGTTCACAGGAGTACCGGAAACTTGTTAAAGCTGAACTAAACCCATCGATCTTATGGTTTCAAAAAAACAGGTATATTTCTGGAATGCCAATTGTCACATTTGCTTGTGCTCTCAACCAAACCATCAAATGGCTGGTGTCAAATGATTACATGGCCATGACAATTGCAAAACAAACAGGAGGCTAAGATGGCAGCTTCCTTGGCTGAAAAGGATAGGAAGGTTTAGTTCCGCATTAAATGGACAGATGTGACATGTTGGTTGCATAGTAAAAAGTACAATATGTTTGCACATAACAAAACACCTTATCCCATCTGGGCAATATAGTGGAGAAGAACCAACTGCCACCTTAGAGCCTGGACACCTTGCAATGATTGAAGGATCATTGTAGTTCATGTTGAAAAAGAAAACGCCCTTTATTGACCTGCTTGCCATCAGGCAGGTCTGATCAGCAACTGCACAGTATTTGGCTGTTGCAAATATGGGAAGTTCCAACTATTTACTACTTATAAAAGGTCTTAGATACATATTTTTCAGTCAACTGACTCAAATTTTTAAAGTTTACATACACCCTAAATGTATCTATTTGGTATGTTTGACATTATATTTCACTGCATTATGTTTCACTGCAGTTTTTTAAACAAATAACTTTTTGTGAACCTGTTGCAAACTTTTTACCAGAAGATCCAGCCAGTATTGGCACCTCATGTTGCAGATTGGCAATGCCAAGCCACTGTTGCTTAATCAGCGCAGCAATCTCAACCTGCCATGTGTGTCAGGTCTATCAGCTAGGCCAGGTTGATAAAGCTGCAGCCAATTGTAAAGCAACGGCCTTGCATTGTCAACCTGCAATCTGAAGTGCCCTTATTGGCAGAATCCCCAGGTAAGCAACAGAAAAAACAAAATATTGCTAAAAAAACCTAGCTACTGAGTTTACATACACTAAGATAGTATTAGTATTTTTTTGCATTAGTACAGTATTTGATAAAGCCCATGTGGAAAAAATAAAAATGTTTTTTTTGGTAACCAATATTATGCATTAGATTTCTAGACATTCTTCTAGTTCTTTAAAGCCATCAAATAATGCTAAAATTACTAAAAATAAAATAAATTACAGAAAAAAAGTATCTCTAACAAAAGTAGGCTGGGTAAACAGTTTCCTACCACATTTCCTTGTGCTATATACAGAAAATGTGTACCCATCCATTTAACCAAAGGGAAGAGTTGTTTGACCTTCAATACTCAGATGTTCCTAGAAAGCGAAAAAAGTGATTACACAACACATTTGTCCCAAATGAAGAATAGTGTAGTTCTTGTATTATGGCTTGAATGGAATGGTTGGCCGCCAAATCAATCAAAAAATAAAAAAATAAAAAAAAAAGGAAGGGGGAGGGAGGAAGAAGAAAAAAAAAAAAAAAACAACACATGAAAGATGTTGCAGCATGGGTATGTATGGTGGTTGGTAATGGTGGTTTTAACTTACCGGCTCCTCACCTTTGAAGAACAGTTTATAGTTTGTGACAAATAGCCTCCCTTTTAATGGACCATTAAATGGACACATGTAAATGACATCTTTATCTGTTAAAAAGAGAAAAAATAAAAATAAAAAAACAGGACATGTAACCGGAATCAGAAGATACAGTACACAGCAGAGGTAATTATGGATTTGGTTTAAACCAATAATGCAGAAGGTACATCACTGACATGCTGCTTCTTCCAGTGACAACACAAAGTAACACCATATGCAAATTAAACCTTACATAAAAATTCCCTGTCCTTTGTGCTTCCATGGTCCATCTTTAAAAAAAACCTCTCAAGATAGACAGAAAATAGCAACATAGAAATGTAGTTGTTCCCCTATACAATCCAGAGTTTATATGCATTTACATCTAAGGACGATGTGATTAGAGCGGAGTGTGTGTGTGTGTGTGTGTGTGTGTAGGTGTGTGTGTGTGTAGGTGTGTGTAGGTGTGTGTGTGTGTGTGTGTAGGTGTGTGTAGGTGTGTGTGTGTGTGTGTGTAGGTGTAGGTGTGTGTGTAGGTGTGTGTGTGTAGGTGTAGGTGTGTGTGTAGGTGTGTGTGTGTAGGTGTGTGTGTGTGTGTGTGTAGGTGTGTGTGTAGGTGTGTATGTGTGTAGGTGTGTATGTGTGTAGGTGTGTGTGTATGTGTGTATGTATGTGTGTGTGTGTGTAGGTGTGTAGGTGTGTAGGTGTGTAGGTGTGTGTGTGTGTGTAGGTGTGTAGGTGTGTGTGTGTGTGTGTGTGTGTGTGTGTGTGTGTGTGTGTGTGTGTGTGTGTGTGTGTGTGTGTGTGTGTGTGTGTGTGTGTCTCCATATCCATCATATTTTATTAGGATGAGGTTTTATCTAATGGGACCTGCGTGAATGAGCACACCACATTACACCATCAAAGAATTGTTCCTTTTTTTGTGGATTTATCATGTTGTGTACACATACTGATCGACTTTTTTTTTTGATTTGAAAAAGTTTTTTCTTCTATTCCACTGCTGGCTTTATATGGATAATTCTTCTCCCAGAGAAGATCTGTGATGTTTTTTGGTATGAACTGTGCTCCAAATAGATGATATTTGTATAGTTTCCAATTTTGAAGTAGGCAATGCCTTAGTGCCCGTTCACACCGGGGAAATCTGTCAGGTGACTTAGCCAGTGCAATGGAACCGTTCTAATGTAGCAACGACTTAGAAAAAGGTTCCTGTACTACTTTGGGGCGACTTCAGAACCGCTTGCATTGACTTCTCTAATGCTGCGTACACACGATCGGACATTCCGACAACAAATGTTCGATAGGAGCTTGTTGTCGGAAATTCCGACTGTGTGTAGGCCCCAAGCGGACATTTTTTGTCGGATTTCACGACAACAAAAATTTGAGAGCCGGTTCTCAAATTTTGCGACAACAAAAAGTTGTCGTAAATTCCGAGCGTGTGTAGACAATTTCAAACGCCCAAAATTCCACGCATGCTCTCAATTAAGTACGAGACAGAAGCGCTCGGTCTGGTAAAACTAGCGTTCGTAATGGAGATAGCACATTCGTCACGCTGCAAGTTTTTTAATCTTCTTTATAATGTTAGAATAATTAAGTTGTTTTGCTGCTGATATTCACACAGAGTTCTCACAAACTGATTTCTTTATTATTTCTTGTGATCTCCTGAATAATATATATTTTTTTGTCAGATCTCCATAATAAATGTTTAGTATTTATTTTTATAGTGATCTTTTTTTTTTTCCTTTACTTTTTATGATCTTTTTTTTTTTTTCTCTCTCTCTCTTTTTTTAATAGTGATCAACTTTTTTTTTTTATTTTATTTAAATCAAGATCTTTTTTTTTTTCCAACTAATCTCCATAATATTTTTTGTCGCTTTGTGTGTATAATTACAACACCATTATTAACTTGTATTTTTTAACCTCAAGGAGGTTGTTTGGTGTCCCTTGTTAATTTGACATTGTATTTTAGAAATGTAACCGGCCTACTCAGAAACAAAACTGTCCTTTTTGAAGGAAAACACATAGGCAAGTATTTGTGAAAAAAAAAAAAAAAAGCCATTTATTAAGGGTCATAACTAAATAAAAGAGGGAGGCAACGCTAGATAAACAGGTTAAATTGACGAAGCCTTTGTACCCAAGGGCACACATTAACTATTTTACAGCCAAAATTGGTAGCATGAGGAGTCCATATAATAGTGAGCACAATCCAGTCCAGGACTCTGAGAGATCAGGAACAGCAGCAGATGACATATGTCCCCAGGCTGTGGTCTTACAACAGCCTGCGTCTTTTGTCAGACCAGACCAAATTCAGGCCATCACTTTGTCTTCCTTCCAGGCTGTGGCTCTGGTGTTGGAGTTGTGGCAGGAGGTGGAGGACTATGGTCGAACTCAAAAACCTGGCTTTGGCTTGTTAGTTCACCCATCAACCCCTTATTTAGGGCTTGTAAGATAACTTCCTCACAGAATAGATGTTGGCCATCCTCCATTTCCTTCATTTTGCAGGCTGCCAGGCAGGCATAGTCCTCTTGAATATTGGGGGGGGGGCCTTACTTTAATATAGTCCTTCTGCAGGACCTGTATAATGGCAGAACAGGTCTCTGAAACAATGATCCCCGGAGCCTGGGGGGGAGATGCCTGTCGGGAACTTGATGTCCTGCAGACTTCTCCACGTTGCCAAGTACCGCAACGTGGCGACTAGCCTCTGTTAGGGAGTGATGGCTTGCCACATGCAGGTGTCCTGCTTCGTAATATAAGGGGACAGCAAAGCCAACAGATGGTGAAAAACTGGATCCGTCATCCGGAGATGATGCCTGAAATCATCAGGATTATTCTCACGGATCTCCCGCAACAAAAGGTATATGAGAGAATTGGTCACGCTGCAGCAACCAATTCTTCATCCATGAACTCCTCCCCGCCCTGTTCATGGACTGGGCTTGGGTCAAAGTAAGAACCCCAACACCAAGCCCCTGGACAACATGAACTCTACGATGAGTACGTAACCGCACATGGCTTCAAAATGGTCGGCTGGTCAGAACGAACTAACAGAATGCACCGAAAATCAGAAAGGCCTGAGAAGAGCGAGCTGAAAATCAGTAACGAGTGGACAAGAATGCACTGAAAATCAAATACGTAATATAAAAATACGCACTGAAAACCAGATGCGAACTGACTGCATGCACTGAAAACCAGATGAGAACCAACAAGCACAAACTGAAGAACAGTAACGATCTGAAAAGCAAGAGGCTGAAAAGCGCGAATCGTCTCTCAAACTTCTACTAATACAAGATAAACACGAGATTAGCAGAAGGAGCCCAAAGGGCGGCGCGCTGGCTATTGAACTTCCTCTTTATAGTGCAGTCGTACGTGCTGTACGTCAGCGCGTTCTTGACGATCAGAATTTCCGACAACGTTTGTGCAACCGTGTGTATGCAAGACAAGTTTGAGCCAACATCCATCGGAAATAAATCCTGGATTTCGTTGTCGGAATGTCCGATCGTGAGCATTAGAGCCCTTTCACACTCACAGCACCGGGCATCGGCTGTAAAGTGGCGCTATTTTTCCGTCGTTTTAGTGGCACGATTTTAACCCCCGCTAGCGGCCGAAAAATTGCGGTGTATACACCGCTCCTAAAGTGCCTCAAAAGAAGCTGCTTGCAGGACTTTTTTTTACGTCCTGCCAGCGCACCGCTCGAGAGTGAAAGCACTCAGGCTTTCATATTGGAGTGACAGGAGAGGCGATTTACAGACACTATTTTTAGCACTATAGCACCTGTAAAGCGCCTCAGTGTAAAAGGGGTCTTAAAGAAGTAGTTTGCAAACGCACTGAGGTCACGCTGTGCGGGGCAGCTTCAGAGTCGGACGACTCTGAAGCTGCCCCTGTGTGAACCGACACTTAGAGGTACATTTAAAGGATGTGACGCATAGAACATTTATACCTCTTGTAGGATACTAGGCACCTGTTGTTCTGGGCCTTTTTTTTTTTTTTTTTTTTTTTTTTAAAAGGTACCATAGTATATTTTATTCAAAAAGAATAAAACCAATTTTCAAAAGGGCATTTTACATCTTTGCGTTTTGAGTACTATGAAGATTTCCTTTTAGCTTTATAGAGTGAATTGAGGAGTTGTTTTTTTCCCCCCTTCTCTTTTATGGGTGTTCCATGAAAGTTCAAAAGACAGAATTTTTATAGGGTTTACTCATTAAATTATTACCAAAGACTCTGGACTAGAAAAGAGGTTGATCTTACATTAGGTAATAAACATAAATTAAAGCGGTTGTAAACCTCAGACATGAAAGCACATCCCTCTATAGTGTGTAATTGTCTCAATGCAGAGCACTGAGTGTAATTTCTGTCTGCTGCTTTCTTCCTCTGCTATCTACATGAGTCACTTCTGACACCAAGAGAAAAATGGTGACAAGGGAGGGACCTCCAGCTGATTGACAGGCCTCAGCTCTGTTCCTGTGCAAGTCCCTTCCCTCCAATCTGCTCTAAGCTCCACTCAATGAGCACTACAGCGTGTAATTTTAACTTTCCGCCCCCTTTTTTCCTGACATTTCAGACAGGCTATAAATTCTGGACTTTGAACGGCTGAAGACAAGACTGCAAATAAACAGGTATAACTTACATAGGAGGATTTGTCTTTATCACCTGAGGCCAGTCACTTCACTGGGTATATGGAAGGGTTTCCAACCACTTTAAGCAGTGTTACTTCAGACTATGGAGTGATGCCATTTTTTAGACAATTTTGGATGCCACAGTGTGACAAATGATGTCGCATTACACCAAAACTGTTTTGTTTATTGCAGTCTTTGTAATAATACTTATTTTTTACTATTATTTTTTATTATTTTTTACTATTTTTTACTATTTACTATACTTTTTGTTATTGTTACTGAGGCGATTCAGTTTGCAGTTGCAGCGCTATACAAATCATTCATTCAGTGATAAATGAATTAAATTTCTTGACTTAAAGCTCCTGATCTTAAAATGAAATCTAAAATGTGGAGGGCTGGTACAGCTGAACATTCCATCTGCCAATACCAGCTCTCTGGCTGTCATGCTGATCCAGCGGCTTCACTACCACTTCTCTAAGAAAAATGTAGCTCTGAGTTCAGTCAGTCAGACTTCCCTGATATGCAGGATTGTTCCAGGTAAGTATATCAAAGTAGTAAAGCCAGAGAAAGCCATGCAACTAGCATTTTCAGGAGGCCAGCAATGACAGTTTTTCAATTTTTTTTTAATATAGGTTTTGGTTAAACAGAAACTATGGTGTATTTTAAGCAAGTACACATTTAGAAATATCATAACATAAGCAGAAGTAGAACCAAATGCAAAACTCTTGAATAGAGTCAGGCTGCATTCACACCTGAGCATATCTTTTTTAGGCAGAAAGACGCACGATTTTTGCCGCGATTTTGTAAAGGTCAAAAAGGTCACCCATGTAAAAAGCAGAAAAAAATACCCAAATCTGCCCGAATTGAGCTACGAAAAAAGCTCCAGAACTTTGAGCTTCAGGCGATTTGGAGTGGAGATGTGAACCATCTCCATAGAGAATAGATTTTTATTTTTTTCTCCTCTAGCGTTTTGGAGCTTCAAGCTACAAAACACTGAGATGTGAATGGGGCCGTACACACGATCGTACTTTCTGACAACAAACATGCAAATTAGCTGTTTTGGACCAACATCCGACCGTGTGTACGCTCCATCGGACCAACTTTTTCAGTTTTTAATCAGACTTTTGTTGGCTGTGCGAACGGACCAACTTTCTGCCAACAAAAGTCTGATGGAGCAAAGACCGACCGTATGTACACAAAACCATCGTACTTTTGTACAAAGTACAAACACGCATGCTCAGAACAAATGCAAAAGACCAGACAATACAGAAGTTGACCAAAGGTGGCGCTGGAGTATTCGAACGTCCTCTTTTGAAGTTTCGTCAGTACGTTGAAACGTCACTACGTTCGTGTTTGTTGCCTAAAAAGTGCGATCGTGTGTATGCAATACAAACTTGGGGCCAACGCCCTTTGTACAAAAATCCACGGGAAAGTTTGTACAAAGTCCGATCGTGTGTATGAGGCTTAAGAGTTATAATCCCAGTCAGGCTTTTTTGCGATCCATGTACCAATGGTGGGGATTCCCTTCACTTTTGGTCCCATAGCCACAACCAGAAGGGAAAGGAAATGCATCTCCATCCTATCCAAAGCAAAAAAATTAAGATTTGCCTCGAGCTATACTTTAGCTGGAGAGACTTTCATTTAATAAATAAATTACAAAAACACATTTCATGGCAGAATGCGTTGATTCCAAGCAATCCGAGAAGGTTCACTGAATGATGCAGATCACATGCGATGTCTGTGCAATGCAAAATCAACCATACAAACTGTATGGCTAAATTTGCATTGCATTCGGACCAAACTCGTGCAGAGCCCTTTTTTGTCTGCACCAGAATCGGATCGCATGAGTTTTTGCATCCTATTCACATCAAATGAATGCAGAAGAAGATAACAAAAGGCAAAAACTACAGTACACTTGCATACTCAGCTAAAAGTGAAATTTGTAATTAGTAAGCAGAACACAATTACATTGCCTCATCTACAAAAAAAAATGTTTGTTTATAATAACTTAGGTTAGTTTAAATCTACTAAACAATTACAAATGTCTTGTGAAACTGAATGCCAACTAAAGGATGCCGTCTACTCAGATTATTGTCCTACAATCTTAATTGCTAGGATGCTTCCTTGGCTGCACAAAAATGCAGACAAGTAGCCTGGGCTGGACTGAATTACAAGAAAGCATACGGACAAGAAAAGCACAGCAACTACGGTTATTGTATAACAAACCCGCTAAGTTCTCATATTTCTAGGAGGAGACTATAAACTCACATATACACGGCCTTTTTGCACAAACTCACCTGTCACAAGTGCTTCTCCAGGCAAAAGGGGGATCTCATCATTGGGCTCTTGGTTTAAACCATCTCTTGGTTGCTGCATAAAAACAAACTTATTTTAAACAGGTAGATGGAATGGCAGATGTGTGTTAAGGCCTACGACAAACTAGCAATCCTGTTGCTGGGATCAACTTGCCAGGGACAGGATCAATATAGGACTAAAATATATACAAATATAAGTAAAAGTGTTTGCTGGTCAGTGAAGGAGCGATGCCTCCCCGCTCCCACCAGTGGGTGGTGCCATAGAAAAAGGCAAGTGGTTTGTTTTTGGCCAGACACTGGCAAGTTACCATCAGCAGCAGTATCACTAGCATGTCATAGGATTTAGATATATAGACTTTGTTAGCATTCCACCCTCTATAAGAGTCTGTATTATGAAGCCAAAGTAAAAATAAAAAAAATAAATAAAAACAACAACAACAACACACACTGTCAACACAATACTGGAGCATTTGCCTTTTATTTATTTATTAAATAATTTAAAACATTTTTTGTAAAGGGTTTAAGGTTATGGGTTAATTTATTTTTATTATTTATTTACGTCCTACTTTTATTATGCATTTATTTTGTTAGATTAGGGTGTTTGGTTTAGGATAAGGGGTTAATATTAGGTTTAGGATTAGGGCATAATATTTGAATTTGGGGGTTGGTGTTAGGGTTATTTTATTTATATTATTATTTTTTATTTTTTTTTTTTTATGTATAACTAATTCATTTTTTTATTTAATTACAACAAAACATGCTAAAACACTCAAGCGTTTCAATGTATTTCTAGGAAAAAATAAATAAAAAATTGCACCAATCTGCCCGATTCGAGCTACAAAAAAAAAAAAAAAAGCTGCAGAACTCTAAGCTTTAGGCCCCTATCACAGAGATGGACCATTCCGGTATGCCTGTCAGTTTTTCAGGCGGACCTGAATGGACACTCCATAGACCTCTATGGAGGGACGGATGTCAGCGGTGACATGTCCGCTGACACCCGACCCGCTCCGAAAAAATGTGACAGAGGAAAAAAAAAAATTTTTCCATCCGTCTGCAGATTGGGTGATGACGGACTCTACGGTCCGTCTTCATCCGATCCCCCATAGGGGAGAGCGGCGCCCTGACAGGTCCGTCCCTGCACAGTGTGCAGAGACCGACTCGTCATCTTCCCCACTGAGCAGAGCGGGCTCCGTACACGGACACGTTCGTGTGAAAGAGCCCTTAGGCATTTGGCTTCAGGAGACTTGTAGTGGAGAGATGAACCTTCTCCATAGAGAATATAGGGTTTAGCCCACGTTCACATTGGGCCAAATCAGCAGCTTTTGCCATCAATAGCACCGTCAGAATCGCTGTGAGGCCGACTTTGTTGCTCTGCACCAATTACCAAAAGTAGTTCCTGTACTTCGGGGGTGACTTGATTAGACATCTGTGCAGCAACCCGCACAGATGTCTGTCAAATTTCCCCCCCCCCCCCCCCGAAGTCAGACTTTCAGAGTTCAGATTTCTTACCCGCAGTCAGTGTAAACCTACACTTAAAGTGGTATTTCCACCAAAAGAAAATAAAAAAAATTCATAAAAAAAATAATTGGAAAAAAAAATAAAAATGTAACACCTCTAAATGCCTGTTGCTAGGGGGTCCCTCGTAGTCTGCCTCCTTCAGTGCCCAGGCACCAACATCACTTCCCCTCGGCGCAGTCAGTCATCTGGGACACGTGACAGGTCCCAGATGACTGCGCGGCGTATCACGGTGCGCGGCGCCACTCGCGCATGCGCAGTGGGTGCCCGACTGTGAAGCCACAGCCGGGCGCCCACAGTGAGAATGCCGGCGCCGCGAGCGGAGAACGAGGGGGGGGGACTTCGTTCCCCTGCATCGCTGGACCCTGGGACAGGTAAGTGTCCGATTATTAAAAGTCAGCAGCTGCAGTATTTGTAGCTGCTGACTTTTACATTTTTTTATTTATTTTTTTAGGGGGCACCCCACTTTAATGTCACTTTACCAGGATACCAGAGGATGTTTTACCAATTTGAGGAAAAGTCCCTCTTAAAAACAGTTATCATGTGAACATGTCGGCTTGCAAAATGTCCCCTCTATTGCTGTTCTGGTGGCAGCTCAAAATTTTGGATTGAACACCATTTTCCCTGTGTCATTACTGATCTATTAGAGGGAGTGATCTAATAGGCACACAGGCAGCAATAAAAACATGACCATGGATTTACTCCCTCACAACTCAAAATCTTAAAGCGGTTCTGCACCCATTTCATTTAGTAAATCTCTTTGCCTTCCAAATCAGGCAAAGAGTACTAAATGAAATGTGTTTTTTTTTTTTTTTTACTTACCTTGTAATTGATGACTTCCTGTCTTCTGTCTCTTCGGCGGTGGGCGGGGTCTCTGCGTCGATCGTCGTCAGGCCGCACTGTCTCCTGGGATCTGGTGTCATTGTTCCCAGGAGTCAGTGCGGACATCTTCCGAAATCTCGCGAGATTTCGGCCACATCTTCCGAAATCTCGCGAGATGTCGGCAGATGTGCCGTTACTGCGCACGCGCGAGTAACGGCGGTGCATGCTGGGCCATCTAAAGTGCCTGTGGGGTTTCACATGCCCACAGGCAAGATGGACCCCAGCAGACAAGAAGATGAAGAATTTTATCGGAGGAAAACCGGCGGCGATCGAGATGGAAGATGGAACAGGTAAGTCCCCCAATTGAGCTATATGGCCTTGGCATATAGCCCAAAAAAAAAAAACGAGTGCAGAACCGCTTTAAAACAAACAAAAAAAAAAAATAACAAACACACACACACCAATGCCCTTAATTATACTGCAAGATAGTTTCAGATTAAAGCATTTTGGGCCAACAAAACAATCCATGCCACTTTTAGTGAGAGCGATAGTTTAATGCTACATACAATATAAAGTCTTAGTGTTAAATATTTCAAAGCTTTGTGTAATCCTGCTAACCTCTGCATAGTTCACATTCTGCAAGAGAGAGTGCTGCAAGACATTCGGTTGTAAACATTAACTGTTGAGTTAAGACTTACCCTTCGGATCGAGGCATTTTCCAAGGAGTTTGAAGTGAACCTTGGAACAGAGGATGAGGCCATGATCAGGAATCTTTATGGGAGAGAAGAAAAAAAAAAATGATTTACACTTGACGACGGGAAGACAATGTACACCAGACAATTCCTTACAGATGGGTATTATAGAGAAATGCTGCTGACAGCCAGGTATCACTTGTGAATGAGAAGAAAGTCTTCTAATAACGAGAACTACTTAACAATCCTGTCTGCAGAGGATTTTATTTCAAATACTACAATAGTGAGGAGAGTGAAGAATGGATCTTTTACTGTATTACAATTATATCGTTAAAAAAATCGTGATCTCGATTCAACCCCTATGAACATCTATTGCAGAGTTTGCAGATTCTTTCATATAACAAGTGGAGAGACTTATCAGCTGTCAAAAGAAAACATCTGGGCAGTCCCCCAAGTTTTTAAAATTAAACATTGTAACTAACTTCCTTCTGAGATCAAAGGGATAAACTTCTGTGTGTAAAGAAGAAAATCTGGGCAGTCTGCCAAGTTTTTAAACAAGGTGTAAATGCAGGAAGTTTAACCACTTAAAGTCTAAATCTTTTTCTGACACTTGTTTAAGGTAAAAAAATCAATATTTTTTGCTAGAAAATTACTTGGAACCCCCAAACATTATATATTTTAGCAGAGACCCTAGGGAATAAAATGTCAATTGCTGCAATATTTTATGTCGCACTGTATTTGCCCAGCGGTCTTTCAAAACGCAATTACTGGGGAAAAAATACACTTTGAATAAAAAAAAAAAATAAATAAAAAAGCACAATTTTTTTTGTTTTAATGTGAAAGGTGATGTTACGCCGCGAGAATCGTGAGAGAATCGTGATCTATCTTCTAAGCAAAAAAAAAAAAAAATTGTGATTCTCGTTTTAGCCAGAATCGTGTAGCTCTAATTACGTGTCCAGTGTGTCCCCTCACCAAATACTTGCGTCGCCCTTCTGTGTGCTTCTTGCTGTTAGGCCCCTTTCACACCTAAGCGTTTTTCAGGCTCTACAGCGCTAAAAATAGCGCCTCTAATGCGCCTGAAAAAAGCAGGTCCTTTAACTCCAGTGTGAAAGCCGGAGGGCTTTCACACTGAAGCGGCGCGCTAGCAGGACGGTAAAAAAAAGTCCTGCTAGCAGCATCTTTGGAGCGGTGAAGGAGCCGTGTATGCAACGCTTCTATACCGCTCCTACCCATTGAAATCAATGGGACACTGCGGGGATACCGCGGTAATATCGCCGGCAAATCGCCTCTGCAGCTGCGATTTTTTTTCGGCCACCCCTTTTTAAAACCACCCCACTATCGGCCGAATACCGCAGCTAAAACGACGGTAAAGCAGTGCTAAATATATCACTGCTTTACCGCCACCGCCCCAGTGTGAAACCGGCCTTAAGGCCAGTTATAGGTTGGGGCAGTTTTCGTTAGTTTGTACTGGGGGGGGGGAGACACCTAAAATGTCAACACCAGAACATTATATTTTTTATGCAAGTCAAGTTCAAAAGGGATTCCTGTCCGATATACTGTACCTCCCCAGAGATGCGATTTTAGGATTTCAAGTGTAGTCTTCTACTAAAATGTGGCTATAAAGCAGAAGAATTCTTTATGAGAACTTTTTACTTTCACTTTTACGCCTAAAGTACAATTAAAGCGGAGTTCCACCCTAAAGTGGAACTTCCGCTCATCGGAACCCTCCCCCCCTCCGGTGCCACAGTTGGCACCTTTCAGGAGGGGGGGGGGTGCAGATACCCGTCTAAGACAGGTATTTGCACCCACTTCTGGGCATAGGCTTCCACGGGAGTTAATGCCTCTTCCTGTCCCGCCGCGCTGTCTGCTGGGACACACACGGTCTCAGAGACAGCGCGGAGCATTCTCATTGCGCTGCGCGACTTGCACATGCGCAGTAGGGAACCGGGAAGTGAAGCCGCAGCGCTTCACTTCCTGATTCCCTCAACGAGAATGGCAGCGGCAGCAGCAGCTGAGAATCAAGCGATTTCTCGGCTTCGGCTGCCGACATCGCTGGACCCTGGGACAGGTAAATATCCATTTATAAAAAGTCAGCAGCTGCAGTATTTGTAGCTGCTGGCTTTTAATATTTTTTTTTTTTTAGGTGCAATCCCTCCAAGTTTGGAGGGCTAGGTTTTCTCTTTTTGGGTTTTCTTTGCAATAGTCCCTGTAGCTCCAGTGCTAGAATAGACAGAATATCTGCTGTTTATATGGAAGTAGGGAACATTCTTTATTACTACAGAAATGAGTCCCTGGCAAATGGTGAAGAGGGTTTCATATTTTGTAGCCTTTCAATCACAATATGATTTGCCCAAGAAAAGGGGTACAGTGGAGATGCTAAAAGCATACTTTTTCCATCAATACACTTTAGAAATAGAGCCAGCATAGTCACAAGTATGATGTCAAATACTTAAGTTTCCAAATTAAAAAGGGAAAAATGCTGTAGGCCAATTATGAAATATGGTTTATCATTCTAGACAGAATACAAATAGATATCATTTAATTTCTAGACTCTTGCAGAGTAGGGAAAACAAACTTAAGATTGGAGAATCCCCTATGGCAAATTGACAATAGCAGGGCAATGGTGTAGAACAGGCCAGCATAGGCAATAAGCGAAGGATGTTCACACTGAAAGGCTGTTGCTTGCCCAGATTAGCCGAATAGGGATGAAAGAACTGGCCCGGTCAAAGTTCAGTTCACATGAGCTTTTTTGGCAAACCCATTTCCCATTCATAGCACCCAAGCCCATTGTCCTTTACTTAAAGTATAAGAAAGAAGAAGTTGTAACCAACACCATCCATACGATCCCAATCGTATCCCCAGAGCTGACCTTATTTGGTCAATGATGTCACCCAGGATCCCTGCCAGCTTGTTTACAAACTGAAGCCACCAGGGAATCCGTCATGTTGTTATTTAGAAACGGTAGGGTTACTGGCGCTAAATTACAAACTTCTGCCGACATAAGACAGGAGGTCGAACTGGCCAATAATAGTCCTTTTTTTTCCCATCCGTCCATTGAACTGCAAAATAGGCTGCATTTGGGTGGAACCCATGGTGTTTCACCTGAAGCTCATCCCTGGAGCGGAATATGATCTATGTTGGTAAAGTATCCACAATTCTTTATAAATTGTAAAATCACAGCTTACAAATAACATGTTTGGCAACAATAACATTCCCATAATGCTAGAAATGTTCACAGGTAAACAGGAAAAAGGACCAAAAGGATCAAAAAGCACCACGTTAAAGTGGTTGTTAAGCCACTCCAACAAGTACACACCATCAGCACTGTCCCCCTCTGTGTGTGATTTATAAAACAAATGTTGTGAATACCTTAGAGCCGAGATTCTAGACACCTCACGTGTGCGGTTTGAACATTGTTTACATACGCGGGTGCGCCTTACATATATGTTCGCTTCTGCGTGCGAGCTCGCATTTTCCCTACACTTTCCCTTTAACCGCTTCCCGACCGCCTCACGCAGATATACTGCGGCAGAATGGCACGGGCAGGCAAAATCACATACCTGTACGTGGCCCTTTAATTGCCTGCCCGTGGATCGCGCTCGCGACCCGGTCGGGAGCTCCGCGGCTGCGGGACCAGCGGACCCGATCGCCGCTGGTGTCCCGCGATCAGGTCACAGAGCTGAAGAACGGGGAGAGGTTTGTGTAAACAAACCTCTCCCCGCGCTTCCTACTCTGCCTGTCATTGATCGGCTGTTCCCGGTCATCAGGAAAGCCGATCAATGACGTCAGATGTCAGCCCCCCCCCCCCTAATGTAAAAAACACACAACACCTCACAGCCCATAACCCCTCCCCCTAGTGGTTAACTCTTTCACTACCACTGTCATTTATACAGGAATCAGTGCATTTAAATAGCATTGATTGCTGTATAAATGACAATGGTCCCAAAAATGTGTCAAAAAATGTGTCAAAAAAATGTCCGATGTGTCCGCCATAATGTCGCAGTCACAATAAAAAAAAAAAAAAAAAAAAAAAAAAAAAAAAAAAAAAAAAAAAAAAAAAAAAAAAAATCGCTGATCGCCGCCATTACTAGTACAAAAAAAAATATTAATAAAAATGCTATAAAACTATCCCCTATTTTGTAAACGCTATAACTTTTGCGCAAACCAATCAATAATCGCTAATTGCGATTTTTTTTACCAAAAATATGTAGAAGAATACGTATCGGCCTAAACCGAGGAAAAAAAAATATGTTTTTTTTATATATTTTTGGGGGATATTATAGCAAAAAGCAAAAAATATTGCATTTTTTTTCTAAATTGTCGCTCTATTTTTGTTTATAGCGCAAAATAAAAAACCGCAGGGGCGATCAAATACCACCAAAAGAAAGCTCTATTTGTGGGAAAAAAAGGCGCCCATTTTGTTTGGGAGCCACGTCGCACGACCGCGCAATTGTCAGTTAAAGCGACGCAGTGCCGAATCGCAAAAAGGGGCCTGGTCCTTTGGCTGCCAATTGGTCCGGGGCTGAAGTGGTTAAAAAAGAAAAAATATTTTGATCAAATTGTTCCCATTACAAGGAATGTTAACATCCCTAATGTCCCTAATCTATAAAGACCCCACATCTCTTCATTAGGCATGAAAGGCGGAGTTAAAACAACAAACATTCACAATCTCAGCCTTTCCTATCGAGTCCTCGGCTTTGTTTACTTCTGCTGGGCCAGACTTGACGTCAT
The DNA here is from genome assembly GCA_028564925.1 of Lithobates sylvaticus. NCBI lineage: Eukaryota > Metazoa > Chordata > Amphibia > Anura > Ranidae > Lithobates > Lithobates sylvaticus. The sequence continues at coordinate 43,495,140 of CM053033.1, forward strand.
AACTAGGGCTGAAACAATTAAATCGACAAATAATCGGATTATGAAATTAATCGATTACTATTTTCATAATTGATTAATCGGCCAGTAACATAATGGGGTTAAAAAAACGAAAATGAGCCGTTATAGTACAAAAAGAGCAACTAATCGCTACAGGGGGTCCCCTACTTACAAACGACTCCTACTTACAAACGGAGGGAGACAACAGGAAGTGAGAGGAAATCCACCCCTAGGAAGGGAAATTCACTCCTGTAAGAGTTAATATGGGAAAAAGGTGTCTCCACTGATGCTTTATCACCAGTCCATGTTTCCCTAACAACCCAAAAATTTTCAAAATCCAATTGTCATTGGGACAGAAGGTGAGGTGAAATCTTCTGAACAGGGGCACAGACAGCAAAACAAATGTTACAGGAGTGATAACCCTTCTCAGTTATCTAAAAAACTTAAAAATAGATTTTTTGGCTGGAGCTACACTTAAAAAATGTACTTGTTCCGACTTACAAACAGATTCAACTTAAGAACAAACCTACAGTCCCTATCTTGTTTGTAACCTGGGGACCCCCTGTACTGTAAATATTACTTTCACAGTTCTACAGTAAAAAAAAATGAACCCCTTACAGTAGCGATTATCTGCTTTTTTTTTGTACTATAAAAAGGGCTAATTTTAGTTTTTTTAACCCCCATTATGTTACAAAACGTCTCAGGCCTGGTTCACATCTATGTGTTTTTTGCAGAAACGCACTACAGTTCATTTACATGGTATGTGGGTAGGTCCCTGGCGCTACTGTGAGTAATTGGGGTCAATTAATGGTTATATGGTAAATGACGGATATGGTAATTTGCAGCAAAATGAGACGGGTTCACAAAATACACAAATAAGGAATAGAATAGGTAAGAAATTACATGGTTTCCTATGGGACACGTTCACATCTACGCTTTTTTTCAGCCGCTGCCATTTGGAAAGGGTCAGGGACTTTTTTTTTTTAACGCAAAACTGTGCTTTTTTGGTTCAATATACTTCAATGGAGAGGCTGCAGAAAAGCATGCAATACGTTTTTGCAGCAATTTGTGTTTTTTAATCTGCCCAACAACAAATTGGTCAAAAAAAAGTATATCTCTTCTGTCTGTTATTCTCAGAGTGGATTAAATATTTTGCTCCCTAACCATATAGTTGGTTATTTATATTTACCACTACATATAGATATTTAAGAATAAATTGCCTTTTTTTTAAACTTTACATATTAACTAAATTATATACCACACTTTTTTTAAGGTTAACCGATTAATCGATTATTCGAAACAATAATCGGCCAACTAATCGATTATGAAAATAATCGTCAGTTGCAGCCCTAGTCATAACGTCACTCCCGAGCCTCCGAGAGTCAGAGATTGCCGGGGACCATCTGTCGCTCAGAAATCTCCATGGCTAGCTTCCGACGGCGGTGGATTCCTTCTCTGGTTCAGCGATCATACGGGCAAACCGGGAGAAGCACCAGAAGGTGATGGGAGGGGCGTCCCCTTCCACTGCCTGTAAGAATGATCAAGTGGCCGAACACTGTTCTTACAGTGAAGGGAATCACCGGTGGAAATTATTGATCTTTGAATGATGCCTGTAGTTGCAGGTATCATTCAGATACCACTGAAAGCCCAGGATGTCATATGACAGCCAGTGGTTAAAAGGAGCAGGACCCTTTTTTATTTTTTATTTATTTTATTTTTTTTTGGGTTAACATACGCTCAGCTATCAAAGACAAACACACGTACATCAGTGAAACGTGTAGATGTAAAAAACGTAAGTACAAAAAAAAGTTTCACTACCTCAACAGAACTTCTGCAGTTAAATATTTGGTTTTAGAAAATGATTAGCATTGTAACACCTGGGTTACTCAGTGTGTCTCAGGACAGGAAAAAAAAACACACACACACACACACACACACACACACACACCTCTGCAATGCATGTACAATTCCCCCATGTTTAATTCCTCTAATTATATAAAAATAAAGAAATACATACACACCATCACAGAAATGCTGAACACATAAAAATAGGTAAAAATGTATTCCAGTTGTCAAACCCCAAAGGGCCCACAAGGTGAGCACCCAATCCAGGTGAGGGGAGCAAACCAACAACTACGGGGGAATACATAACATCTAAAAATAAAAACGATACAAACATATAAATGTATATATTAGGGATGCCCCAATACCATTTTTTATTCACAATGAGTACAAGTACCAATACTTTTTTTTCTAGTACTCGCCGATACCAAATTACTGATACCTACCGCAACTGTTTTGTTTTAACTTAAGCTGTCAGCAATAGTACAAAGCATTGAAAAGTTATTTACAAAAATTGAAAATGTGCTAAATTAAAAAAAGAAAAAAATCAATGTGAAATGTGTAAATATATACAGTATGTGTAAAATATTCACTAACAAAGCAAACAAAAAAGTTTTAATTGTTTATCGTTTATAAAATATACGTGAACAAAAGAGAAAAAAGAAAAAAGCAGGAAAATAATTAAAATGGAGGAGAATAGGGAGTTAATTAAGGCTGATTAGAGTAAATTAAGGGTTATTAAGGGGTTAAACAGAGGAACATTTGTTCATCCCTTTGATCTGCAAATGAAGAAACAGAAATATACAAAAAGAAACAATGTTTTTTTATTTTAGTGTTTCAGGGCTGAGCAATGTTAATAAACCTTGCTGAGATTTTTTTTTTATTTTTATTTTTTGGACAGCTCCAATTACCAGACTTCAACACTGGGGAGACCCACTGACAGCTCAAAGAACCAAGCCTGAAAGTATTGGTTTCAGGTATCGGTGCATTTGCACGAGTACCGATACTTGTGCAAATACTCGGTATCAGCGCAACCCTATATATATATATAAATATAATCACCCTCTACCTGAAGATGGTTCTGGAAAGGGGGTTGGACCTGAAGTCTGAGTGTCAGGTAGCTCATGTGAGGAGCCCTGACCAATTATCTTTCAGTATTGGCAGGGGCCAGGCCTCCCATACAAGCTGGGGTCACATGCTGCCAGGGAGGGGTTCTGAAGTCCAGGAAAAGACAGAATGGTGTTTTTGGAGTACTGAGTTGCTGTCCCGGGTATTCCCACGTGGGGATGTGCCGAGCGTGGAGGTAGGATGGAGGAACCGCTAGGAGGGAGCCCTAGATAAAGATCTTCATCTCTGAAGAGGTATCAAGCATTCTGTGACCGGGGACGCAGAACTATCTGTTCGGAGAAGCTATCAAGAGTAGTCCAGAATGCTGCGGCCAGGGAACGGAGCATTGACAGTAAAGGACTGGCTGGGAACAGTAGTCCGCCTATTACCATGTGTCAGGCCATCGGGGGGGGGGGGGGTACCGTGTATCTCTAACTGGTTAGCGCATTGGTAATACCTTCCAAAAGACTGTATGGCGGTCTGATTCATTGAGCCATCGGGAGAGGATGTGTAGGCCTCTGGCTCTTTGATTCGCTGAGGCAATACCATTATGGTCTGCAAGGTGAAATTATTCAGAGTAATTCTTTTGTGTCACAATGGAAGTGAAGAAATAGTATTTCAATAATTTTGCATGGCAATTTTTTGTTGTCATAATGTAGAGTATAAGATTTCCTATCATTTGTGCCCAGTCTTGCCACAACGAGTTAATCCGGCTCTGAGCAATCCTCTTATTGTTCAGTGAGATAAATCTTCACAAACAGAAAAACGTTGTCAAATCCTCCCCCTTGCTGTGAGTGACAGGTGATTTACATATCTCAAGCACCAGCCTAAGAGACATGCATTACTTTTTAATTCCCTCCCACTCCTTTCTTCTGCTGCTCTGCCAGGATTGGATGTTCCACACCTCAGCATAATTGGGCATGCTAAAGTCATGTGGTTACTTTCCTGTCTTTTCACTGGATGTTAGAGATCATAGCAGAAGTTCAGTGTAAGAAATACACGGGAGAAAATGCATATTGACAAGGGGAGTGTAGAGGTGGGTGGGGAGTCTGACATCACGACTCCACCCACCGAGCTCCAGACAACAGACCCACCCACAGAATCTGCAGTTTTTCGGGTCTCATAACAGAGAGGGGAGACATTTGACAGGTAAAGATACATGCAGGAGGCATGTATATCCTTCTAGATAACCCCTATGGCAGTAGTTTAGAAAGGATGACATTGGGTTCACATCCACTTTATCTGATCGAGGGAGAGGGGGAGGGGGAGAGGATCTCCTGCCATCATCCTACCATGCGAAACCTGGGTACAGATTTTGTGGTCGTTTTTTTTTGTTTAGTTAAAATGTTTAGTTTAGAAATGCACAGTGAGTTTTACACTGTTATGCACATGGCTATGTGCACCAATTTGGCCGGGGTATGCCCCAAAGTCCCCGTTTTGTACTTTCACAGTGAAAATTTGCAATAAAAAAAAAAAAAAATTAAATAAAAAAAGAAAGAAATAGACTTGAAAAACATAAACATTAATAAGTCACCGGGACCAGATGGCTTGCACCCGAGGGTCCTTAAGGAACTCAGTCAATTGCCAGACCATTGTTCCTTATTTTTAAGAACAGTTTACTGACTGGAATGGTGCCAACCGATTGGAGAAAAGCCAATGTAGCACCAATATTTATGTCCTGGGACCAATCCTATTTAATTGTATTCATAAATGACCTGGAGGATGGGATAAACAGCTCAATCTCTGTATTAGCTGACAATACTAAGCTTAAGCAGGGCAATAACTTCTCCGCAGGATGTGGAAACCTTGCAAGAAGATTTGAACAAATTAATGGGGTGGGCAACTACATGGCAAATGAGGTTTAATGTAGAAAAATTTAAAATATTGCATTCGGGTGGCAAAGAGAGAGAGAGAGATCCATTTCTGCCTAGGGGAATACTTGGCAAAGACATTGAGTATATGGAACCAGTACAGAAGTGTGGTGGTACTTGAAGAGTTTAAAAAACAAAGCCGATTCACTCAGGTGAAAAACAGTGGCAGATTGTTGAAATAGAAACATATATAGTCTGGTTGCCTGGCAACACTAACAAACAACAGTCATTTTCATGAATCAATGAATCTAGTACAAAGATGCAAGGAAGTGGAAAAAGCAGATCATTTTATGTTTTCTTCTCAGGGCATTAGAAAACATCTTCACAGGAAAGATTCTGCATATTAATATAGCAGCTTAGAAGTTCAATAAAAGCCACACATGTAGAGCGGTCTGCATATTTTTCCTATCGTTGCTTTATGCTGTTTGAGAACGGCAGGTAATGTAACCTTTGGATTTGACTTCCCGTTCAACTGAGCAGTCCTACGATGTACCATCAAATGTGCACAATGTTCATTCTATTGTGGAAAAAATACATGCGATAGTCGCAGTGAAACCGTTTGACACACAAAATAAAAGTTAAAGAATACAATACTCGGAAATAAAGTTAAACATATGACTTGGTTCAGATTTAGAAATTGCCAATAGTGTGAATACGGCAGGGCTCGACAAACCCCGGTCGCCACGGCGACTAGAATTGGGGTCCTGGCGCCTGGGGCGACACAGCTGGAGTATCCTGTCTTCCTGTGGACCCCGACCCCGCCGTGCGATCGAATCGGGCCGCGCTGGCCAGTAATTTAGGCCGCGGCTTTGCGGCCTCCTGAAGCACTAATATGCAATATGGCTCCATCTGGTGGTGGCCGTTGATATTCTTCAAAGCCCTGCCTGTTTCTCACTGCCCGCCCATCTCCTTCCTAAAGTGGAGAAGAGAAGGAAGTGATTGCAGGCATCATCTGGCACCTTTTGCCTAACGGTGAGTGTGGTGGGGCTGGTTTGAATTCATATAGCCTTTTTTTTTTTTTTTTATAATAGCTTTGATTTTAATTGATTTTTTAAAAGTAAAAATGTTTTTATTTTTTTCTTAAAATTAAAAATGTATTATTTGTAATCTCCCTGCTTGGTCCCTTTCACACGGGCTGTCTGATCAGGTTCCCCTGTCAGTTTTTCAGGCAGACCTGATCAGACCCTTAGGCCCCTTTCCACACCGAAGCGTTTTTCAGGCGCTACATCGCTAAAAATAGCGCCTGTATAGCGCCTGAAAAAAGCGGGTCCTTTCACTCCAGTGTGAAAGCCCGAGGGCTTTCACACTGGAGCGGTGCGCTAGCAGGACGGTAAAAAAAAATAAAAAAAAAGTCATGCTAGCAGCATCTTTGGAGCGGTAAAGGAGCGGTTTATTCACCGCTCCTATACCGCTTCTACCCATTGAAATCTATGTGACAGCGCGGCAATACCGCTGGCAAAGCGCCGCTTGCGGGGGGTTTTTAACCCTTTTTCGCCGTCGCCCACTAAAAAAAAAAACCTGGCTCCTAACTTTTTTAGCTGGCTCCTAGAGTCCAAGAAAATTTGTCAAGCCCTGGAATACGGCATACGGATTTAAAGTTCAAATTCACATTTGACAAAAATCCTGGATTCCCCACCTTCCAACACATTTGTCACTAATGCTAGCCATACACTGCTCATTTCCTCTCATTCAGTCTGCAGGCTAAACGATCAGTCAAATTCTCCATACATGTGAATAGCATAGATGGAGGAACAATCCCTGTCAGCTATTGTATTAGACAGGGTGCAGTCCATATTGGGTCAAACATGTTCCACCCCGCTCAGATTTTTTAAATCTGTCACCCATCATTAAAATTTCAATCGATTTAAGAGTAAGGCCCTTTCACACGGGGCTATCCATTTTAACTCCTCCGCTTGCTCGGCAGGGATCGATCCGTCGATCCCCGCTGAGCCGGCGGATGACAAGTCCTTCTCTACACTCTGTGCAGGGACACACCTGTCAGAGAGTCCGCTCTCCCCTATGGGGGGGGGGGGGGGAATCTGATGATTACGGACTACTGACTGTCCGTTTTCATCCGATCCGCCAAACGGATGGAAAATAGGACATCAATCTGTCTGGATTTTGGGGATCGGGGTGGATTGGATGTCAGCGGACATGTCACAGCTGACATCCGACGCTCCATAGAGACACTGGAGCGACTGTTCAGATCCGCCTGAAAAAACTGACAGGCGGATCTGGTCCGCACATGTGAAAAGGGGCCAATAATTTCAGACCTTTTTCCACCTTAATCACGATTTCACTCCCGCATGTCAGTCCCGATTTCGGCCGCGATTTCAGAGACATCTGTGCAGGTTTCTGCATAGATTTCAATGTAAATTACAGCACGAAATCGCAAAAAGTAGCACAGAAACTACTTTTTGACATCAGTGTGGCGCCGCAAAATCAGAGAGAGAGAGAGAGAGAGAGAGAGTCACACCGATTAGGTTGGTGCCATTGTCGGAAATTGCCGCCGATTTGACATGTCAAGTCGTACCAATGTGAACCAGGGGCTTAATGTGACCAATAAACTGTACAACTCCGTTGAACAAACTGAAATCTTTTAGGTGGAGGGAAGTAAAACTAAAATAATAATACTTTATTGAAGCACCTTTTGATTTTATTATAGCACTCAGTCTTTTTGGGTATGAGTCTATCAGCATGGCACATCTTGACTTGGCAATATTTGCCCACTCTACTTTGCAAAAACACTCCAAATTGGTCAAATTGTGAGGACACCTCCTGTGCACAGCCCTCTTCAGATCACCCCACAGATTTTTGAATCGGATTCAGGTCTGGGCTCTGGTTGGGCCATTCCAAAAACTTGAATCTACTTATGTCTTGATTAAGATTAAAACCTGAGACATCTTTTGGCAAGAAAGAGGACTGAGGTCAAAGCACCACCTTGTCAGGGTGCAGCACCAGGAACGGCTCTTTACATGAAAGGGCAGCCAACATCGGAGACCCTATGAGCTGAAGTAATGACTACCAGAAATACAACCTCCTAACACTGGGAGAAAAAAAAATGAAGCCTTTGCGGCAAGAAAGGGGTTATGCCTGGGCGAGGACTTCCTCTCTTGGCAGGATACCCAAGATGAGCTTGTTCTAGGATTTAAACACGCCTGAGCTCATCCCTGGTCAGCACTGCATCAGTGAAAACCATACTCTAAAGCCCCATACACACGGTCGGACAATCCGAGGACCAGGTCCGTCGGATCATGTCCGTCGTACTTTGTCCGATGTTGGTTTTGCGTACACACGGTCGGACAAAGTTGTCGAAAAATCCGATCATTCTGAACGTGGTGACGTTTGTTGCCTACGACGGGACTACGTAGAGGCTAGTAGCCAATAGCTTTGGTCTTGTAATGTGATCTGAGCATGCGTGGCACTTTGTCCGTCAGGAATTCGATACACACGATCGGAATTGGTGTGATCGGACCGGGTTGACGGCAAATCTTTCCAGCAGGAGATAAGACTTTGTCCGTCGGCCAAACCGACGAACACTGTCCGATGGTGCATACACACGGTCTGATTTTTCAACAACCTTGTCCGATCGGACAGAATCCATGAAAAAGTCCGACCGTGTGTATGGGGCTTAACAAGTACACACCATCAGCACTGGCCCCCTTTGTGTGTGATTTATAAAACAAATGTTGTGAACACCTTAGAGCCGAGATTCTAGACACCTCACGTGTGCGGTTTGAACGTTGTTTACATACGCGGGTGCGCCTTACATATGTGTTCGCTGCTGCGTGCGAGCTCGCATTTTCCCTACACTTTCCCTTTAAAAAAGAAAAAAATTTTGATCACTTTGTTCCCATTACAAGGAATGTTAACATCCCTAATGTCCCTATTCAATAAAGACCCCACATCTCTTCTCTAGGCATGAAAGGCGGAGTTAAAACAACAAAACATTCACAATCTCAGCCTTTCCCATCGAGTCCTCGGCTTTGTTTACTTCTGCTGGCCCGGACTTGACATCATAACTAGGGCTGAAACAACTAATCGACAAATAATCGATTATGAAATTAATCGATTACTATTTTCATAATTGATTAATCTGCCAGTAACATAATGGGGTTAAAAAAAAAACGAAAATGAGCAGTTATAGTACAAAAAGAGCAAATAATCGCTACTGTAAATATTACTTTCACAGTTCTACAGTAGAACCCCTTACAGTAGTGATTATCTGCTTTTTTTTTTTGTACTATAAAAGGGCTAATTTTAGTTTTTGTTAACCCCCATTATGTTACAAACGTCTCAGGCCTTGTTCACATCTATGTGTTTTTTGGTGCTTTTTGCAGAAACGCACTACAGTTCATTTACATGGTTTCCTATGGGACACGTTCACATCTACGCTTTTTTTCAGCCGCTGCTATTTGGAAAGGGTCAGGGACTTTTTTTTTTTTTAAAACGCAAAACTGTGCTTTTTTTTGGTTCAATATACTTCAATGGAGAAGCTGCAGAAAAGCATGTATTTGTGTTTTTTAATCTGCCCAACAACAAATTGGTCAAAAAAAGTATATCTCTTCTGTCTGTTATTCTCAGAGTGGATTAAATATTTTGCTCTCTAACCATATATTTGGTTATTTAAATTTACCACTACATGACTACACGAATAAATTGCCTTTTTTTTTTTTTACTTTTTTTAAGGTTATTAACCGATTATTCAAAACAATAATCGGCCAACTAATCGATTATGAAAATAATCGTTAGTTGCAGCCCTAGTCATAATGTCACTCCCGAGCCTCCGAGAGTCAGAGATTGCCGGGACCATCTGTCGCTTAGAAATCTCCATGGCTAGCTTCCGACGGCGGTGGATTCCTTCTCTGGTTCAGCGATCATACGGGCAACCCGGGAGAAGCACCAGAGGGTGATGGGAGGGGCGTCCCCTTCCACTGCCTGTAAAGGCCCGTACACACGATCAGACTTTTTGACAACCAACATGCAAATTAGCTGTTTTGGACCAACATCCGACCGTGTGTACGCTCCATCGTACCAACTTTTTCCAGGTTTCATCGGACTTTTGTTGGCTGTGCGAACGGACCAACTTTCTGCCAACAAAAGTCCGATGGAGCAAAGTCCGACTGTGTGTACACAAAACCAACGGACTTTTGTCCAAAGTACAAACACGCATGCTCAGAACCAATGCAAAAGATCAGACAACAATACAGAAGTTGACCAAAGGTGGCGCTGGAGTATTCAAACGTCCTCTTTTGAAGTGTCGTCAGTACGTTGAAACGTCACTACGTTCGTGTTTGTTGCCTAAAAAGTCAGATCGTGTGTATGCAATACCAACTTGGGGCCAATGCCCTTTGGACAAAAATCCACGGGAAAGTTGGTCCACGGTCCGATCGTGTGTATGAGGCTTAAGAATGATCAAGTGGCTGAACACTGTTCTCACAGTGAAGGGAATCACTGGTGAAAGTTATTGATCTTTGAATGATGCCTGTAGTTGCAGGTATCATTCAGATATCACCACTGAAAGCCCAGGATGTCATATGACAGCCAGTGGTTAAAAGGAGCAGGACCCTTTTTTATTAATTTAATTTATTTTTTTTGGGTCAACATACGCTTTATCAGCTATCAAAGACAAAAACACGTACATCAGTGAAACATGTAGATGTAAAACGGAAGTACAAAAAAAGGTTTCACTACCTCAACAGAACTTCTGCAGTTAAATATTTGGTTTTAGAATATGATTAGCATTGTAACACCTGGGTTTTACTTAGTGTGTCTCAAGACAGGAAAAAAAAAAAAAAACACACACACACACACACACACACACACACACACACACACACACACACACACACACTCTGTACATCTCTGCAATGCATGTACAATTCCCCCATGTTTAATTCCTCTAATTATATAAAAATAAAGAAATACATATACACACACACACACACACACACACACACACACACACATCACAAATGCTGAACACATAAAAATAGGTAAAAATGTATTCCAGTTGTCAAACCCCAATGGGCCCACAAGGTGAGCACCCAATCCAGTTGAGGGGAGCAAACCAACAACTACGGGGGCATACATAACATCTAAAAATAAAAACGATACAAATATATAAATTTATATATTAGGGATGCACCAATACCATTTTTTATTCACAATGAGTACAAGTACCAATACTTTTTTTTTTTTTAGTACTTGCCGATATCAAATTACTGATACCTACCGCAACTGTTTTTGTTTTAACTTCAGCTGTCAGCAATAGTACAAAGCATTGAAAAGTTATTTACAAATGAAATAAAAAAAAAAAAAAATCAATGTGAAATGTGTAAATATATACAGTATGTGTAAAAATATTAACAAAAAAAAAAAAAATTGTTTATAAAATATACGTGAACAAAAGAAAAAAAAAAAGCAGGGAAATAATAATTAAATGGAGGAGAATATGGAGTTAATTAAGGCTGATTAGAGTAAATTGAGGGTTATTAAGGGGTTAAACAGAGGAACATCTGTTCATCCCTTTGATCTGCAAATGAAGAAACAGAAATATACAAAAAAACAATGTTTTTTATTTTAGTGTTTCAGGGCTGAGCAATGTTGTTAATAAACCTTGCTGAGTGCTTATTTTTTGTATTTATTTTTTTGGACAGCTCCAATTACCAGACTTCTTTAACACTGGGGAGACCCACTGACAGCTTAAAGAACCGAGCCTGAAAGTATTGGTTTCAGATATCGGTGCATTTGCACGAGTACCGATACTTGTGCAAATACTCGGTATCAGCGCAACCCTATATAAATATAATCAGAAAAAAAGTTAAAACCGCGCTTAAAAATGCACAGAAAATAATAAAACAAAATAAACAGGCTGCCGCTCAAAGTGGGATACACACACTAAACGTCAATAAGGATAAAGGAAGCAGCGCCAGATAACACCAAAAACAGGGATAAAATCAAAAAATCCCCGTAACCAGTCTATAATTATGAGTCCAAGCCTAGCTATACAATTATGAATTCATAGTTCGAGGTAGCTCGGAGTAGATCAATAATAGACCAAAACAATGTCCACATCCAAAATCATATGAACATCAGCACCGCAGTGAAGTTATGCAATAGGTGATATGAGGTCCCTCCACCACTTGTACTATGCCCTTACCGGAAGGCAGAGCATATAAAGCTCTGTGATAATACAGTCAGCTGTAGATGTCCAGGGATTGGGGGTCATAAAATCCTCGGCAATGTTTGTATATATCGAATGTCCCAGGCTCCTCCCGATCCTCAAGATGTAGACTCAGAAGTGTACCATTTGTGGAAGAAGAGAAGGGCCACCCATAGTGTGAATCGGTATCGAAGATTTATTAAAAACAAAATAGTAAACTTACATTTAAAATCGGAGCATACAAGTCCGCTGGCCGGTCGGATCCTGTAGCCCGTCCTCCCGAGCGTGGTGACGTCACCGCGCGCCTTCCCAGACCAGTTTCAACACAACTGTCGTCATCAATGGGGAACGGGCGACGCAGCAACGCACCACCATTAAATAGCCAGGCCTCACTCTGGGATGCGGTAACGTGACTCAAACCGCCGTCTTAGATATGGGCAACATCAGCAATCAATACGGGCGGACGTCTATAAGGACAGCCATCCCTTGATTGGGTATTTTTCATAATGGATAAACTAGAAGGCCAAATTACGTCTATGAACACGTTTGGGCAAATATGGCAAAAAAATGAAAAGATGAAAATAAAATAAAATAAAGTGTGGGCACACTTAGAAAAATATTTTAAGATTATTTGTAAAAAAGATTTCAAAAGGGGATGAACGACCCTGCAGGAACAAAACTGCTAGGACCGGAAGTATCTCCCCTTATGTGTGATAACAAGTGCTAATACTAATATTGGATACTTACACAGACCCAAATAAGTGGTGTAAGTGTGTAGTACGTAAAAACTGTCCCATTGAGGACATTAGTGTGTGGCAAAAAGTGATTCTATCAGATAAAGTGATATAACGACTTATATCTATTCAAAAAAAAGTGAATAATCGCAAAGTGATAATATATGGAAAAAATTTAATAAAATGTAATATGATATAACAAAGTGTAAATGTTCATAGGCTCTATAGCATGAACGTAGAAAATACATCTGGGTCGGATGGACCTACATGGGAGTAGGTGTAATAATGTGAAATAATCCAACTACATAATTCATCCTAATTCCTCGTCACATTGACCCGCATCTCAGATTGAGTCAACAGATAAAAAGCAATAAAACAATACATTAAATACAGTCTAAAAATGGGTACGGGCCTTCAGGAGTTATCTATAACGGCATTTACATCGGTTTCAATGTTCAGCCCAAAGGGGGTGTAACATTTAAGCCGATGTATCCACCCCATTTCTAATCTGGAAATCTCCCTGACTATGGAACTACCACGCCAATGTGGCTTGAATTTGTCAATCCCTAAAAACAACGTTTTTGCGTTTTTTTTTTTTTATGATGGAGTAAATAATGTTTCGAAACTGAATGTTTCGGAAACCCCGTTAGGATATTTGTTATGTGCTCATTCAAGCGCACCTGCAAGGGCCGTTTGGTGCGTCCCACATAGGCCACAAGGGCACTGCAACATGTAGACCACCCCCGTGGTTGCACATGTGATAAAAGGCTTGATGGTATGGGTTGCCCCTGTAGCAGTACATCCAAAAGTATTGGTGCGTCTTACCGACGCACTATTCAATGTGCAAACCCGACATCTCCCACACTTGTAATATCCCGATAGTTGATCGAAGAAACCTCTCGTAGATATAGGAAGGTTGATGACATTTGGGGCAAGCTGATTTCTCAAGGATGGCGCCCCTCTGAAGACCACCCTGGGTTTCTCTGGGACCACTTTCCTAAGGATGGCATCATTGGTAACTAGGTGCCAGTGTTTGTTGACCAATTTTTTTATGTTGTTATGTTGCACAGAATAGGTGGTGAGAAAGGGGACTCCCCCTTGGAAATCATTCTGTGCACGCGGACCTTTCTCTAATAAAAGGCTTTCCCTATCCAGACTCCTTACGGTGTTGAGGGTTTCGGTAAGGAACTCTTTACCATATCCCTTTTCCAGGAATCTTTGTGTCAGGACTTTGGCCTGTTCTTGGAATTCAACGGGATCGGAACAATTCCGCCTAAGCCGTATAAACTGGCTCTTAGGCACAGATTTAAGCCACGGAACATGATGGCAACTATCGATAGGTATGAAGGAATTCCGATCCGTGGCTTTAAAATAAGTGGCGGTGACAATCTTATCCTGTATCCTGACATTGAGGTCTAGGAAATGTATAAGTGTCTGGCTCTTCTCATATTTGAGCTCAATGCCCCTCGAGTTTTGATTCAAGGACTCCATAAAAGGTGTCCAGATCACTGGAGTCACCGTCCCATAGGAGGAGGATGTCATCAATGTACCTAGCCCAAAAGACCAATTGAGGCACATTCTGGGCATAGATGACATCCTCCTCCCACCTGGCCATAAAAAGATTGGCCAGACTAGGGGCATACTTCGCCCCCATGGCAACTCCAGTGATCTGGCGAAAAAATTTGTTGTTAAACCAAAAATAATTCCGTGTTGCCACGAATCTAAGTAATACCATAAGGAAATTAATTTGTTCATCTGGCAACCCGGAGTCGCGATGGAGGTAACCCTGTACTGCTTCAAACCCTAATTCATGAGGGATGATTGTATACAGGGAGGTGACGTCAGTAGTCACCATCCATGTATTCTCAGTAACCGTTTTTAAAAGGTTCATAACGTGTCTGGAATCCTTAATGAGAGAGGGCATATTCGCAACAAGTGGTTGCAAGTATACATCAATATACTTGCCCACCCGGGACGTTACAGAATCTATCCCACTAACTATAGGACGTCCCGGGGGGCAAGTTAGGTCCTTATGTACCTTGGGTAGATAGTAGAGGATGGGGGTACGTGGGGCCCTGGGAATGAGATATAGGGCCTCTTTAGAGTTAAGGATACCTGAAGTCCGTCCATCAGCTATCAACCCTTCAAGCTCTTTGGTGTATTGCGCCTTAGGATCAGAAGGCAATACGCTGTACGTAGTAGTATCCCCAACAATGCGATGCATTTCTGTCATGTACATTTCTCTATCTAATACTACAATGCCCCCCCCCCCCCCCCTTGTCAGCAGGCCTGATAACTAAATCCTTCCTCCTACAGAGTGAGTCCAATCCATCTTGCAGGGACTGTGTCATCCTAACTTTTTTCACCTCCATATGGTCAAGGTCCCTCAACATAACGTCTCTAAAAACTTTTAAAGATGGAGCCAATGTCCCAGGAGGGTTAAAAAGTGATGCGTTACGCAAGCCTGAGTGAACAACAAGTTCAGCATCATTCTTATTAACAGTGGTCTCTCTAACATAAGTGTTCATAGTCATGTGCCTTTTGATACTCAGTTTCCGAACAAACTTATGGATGTCCATAAAAGTATGGAACTTATTAAGCCCTCTGGGGGGTGCAAATTTTAATCCCTTATCGAGTATGGATTGTTCAGACTCTGAAAGTGGCTTAGTGCTTAAATTAAAAATACCCTTTCCCTTTACACCCTTGGTCGCTTTTGCTGCTCTGGCCCGCCTCCCCCCTCGGGTTCCTCTCCCCTTTCTCCTAGCCTTTTGACTCCTTGCTGTGGTTTGTGAAAACCCCATTGGTTCAGTCCTACCCCTTGGGGTGGGCCCCTAGGTTCGCCCATAAATCCTCGAGGTGGACCATTGAGGGTCGAGTTAGTTGGATGCAAGTGGGGCTGGGGGCGGGATGCAAATTCACCCTCTGGGCCGTTCATATCACTGAACGGAAAAAAGGTGTTTCTCGTAGGGACATTGTAGTCCCATTCAGGGTGTTATCTGGCGCTGCTTCCTTTATCCTTATAAATATAATCACCCCCTCTACCTGAAGGTAGGTGCTAGATTAGGATTTTTGCTAAACTCATTGTATGTACAGGTAAATTTAGGTAGGCTTATGCTGTGCGCTGGGCCTGTCTGTTTGATTTGGGACTGGGAGTGTTCAGTGTAGTGGTGGGTGTGGCCACCTGTGTTCTGATTCAGGGATGCCTCCCCTGCTTCCAGAAAGATGGTTCTGGAAAGGGGGTTGGACCTGAAGTCTGAGTGTCAGGTAGCTCATGTGACGAGCCCTGACCAATTATCTTTCAGAATTGGCAGGGGCCAGGCCTCCCATACAAGCTGGGGGTCACATGCTGCCAGGGAGGGGTTCTGAAGTCCAGGAAAAGACAGAATGGCGTTTTTGGAGTATTGAGTTGCTGTCCCGGGTATTCCCACGTGGGTATGTGCCGAGCGCGGAGGTAGGATGGAGGAACAACTAGGAGGGAGCCCTAGATAAATAGCTTCATCTCTGAAGAGGTATCAAGCATTCTGTGACCGGGGACGCAGAACTATCTATTCGGAGAAGGTCAGTATTAAAGAAACAGGAGAGGAGAAGCTATCAAGAGTAGTGCAGAATGCTGCGACCGGGGAACGGAGCATTGACAGTAAAGGACTGGCTGGGAACAGTAGTCCGCCTATTACCATGTGTCAGGCCATCGGGGGGGGGGGGGGGTACCGTGTATCTCTAACTGGTTAGCGCATTGGTAATACCTTCCAAAAGACTGTATGGCAGTCGGATTTATTGAGCCATCGGGGAGAGGATGTGTAGGCCTCTGGCTCTTTGATTCGCTGAGGCAATACCATTATGGTCTGCAAGGTGGAATTATTCAGAGTGATTCTTTTGTGTCACAATGGAAGTGAGAAATAGTATTTCAATAATTTTGCAGAGCAATTTTTTGATGTCATAATGTAGATCAGTGTTTCTCAACTCCGGTCCTCAAAGCACCCCAACAGGTCACATTTTCAGGATTTCCCTCAGATGAAATGGCTGTGGTAATTACTAAGGCAGTGAAACCAATCAAAATCACCTGTGCAAAATAATGGAGAGCCTGAAAACATGACCTGTTGGGGCGCCTTGAGGACTGGAGTTGAGAAACACTGATGTAGAGTATAAGATTTCCTATCATTTGTGCCCAGTCTTGCCACAACGAGTTAATCCAGCTCTGAGAAATCCTCTTATTGTTCAGTGAGATAAATCTTGACAAACAGAAAAACGTTGTTAAATCCTCCCCCTTGCTGTGAGTGACAGGTGATTTACATATCTCGAGCACTCCTCCCACTCCTTTCTTCGGCTGCTCTGCCAGGATTGGATGTTCCACACCTCAGCATAATTGGGCATGCTAAAGTCATGTGATTACTTTCCTGTCTTTTCACTGGATGTTAGAGATCATAGCAGAAGTTCATTGTAAGAAATACACAGGAGAAAATGCATATTGACAAGGAGTGTAGAGGTGGGTGGGGAGTCTACTGACATCACAACTCCACCCACCGAGCTCCAGACAACAGACCCACCCACAGAATCTGCAGTTTTTCGGGTCTCAGAACAGACAGAGGGGAGACATTTGACAGGTAAAGATACATGCAGGAGGGATGTATATCCTTCTAGATAACCCCTATGGCAGTAGTTTAGAAAGGATGACATTGGGTTCACATCCATTTTATCTGATAGAGGGAGAGGGGGAGGGAGAGGATCTCCTGCCATCATCCTACCATGCGAAACCTGGGTACAGATTTTGTGGTTGTTTTTTGTTTAGTTAAAATGTTTAGTTTAAAAATGCACAGTGAGTTTTACACTGTTATGCACATGGCTATGTGCACCAATTTGGCCGGGGTATGCCCCAAAGGCCCCGTTTTGTACTTTCACAGTGAAAATTTGCAATTAAAAAAAAATAAATAAAATTTAAATAAAAAAAGAAAGAAATAGACTTGAAAAACTTAAACATTAATAAGTCACCGGGACAAGATGGCTTGCACCCGAGGGTCCTTAAGGAACTCAGTCAATTGCCAGACCATTGTTCCTTATTTTTTTAAGAACAGTTTACTGACTGGAATGGTGCCAACCGATTGGAGAAAAGCCAATGTAGCACCAATAATTATGTCCTGGGACCAATCCCATTTAAATGTATTCATAAATGACCTGGAGGATGGGATAAACAGCTCAATCTCTGTATTAGCTGACAATACTAAGCTTAAGCAGGGCAATAACTAATCCGCAGGATGTGGAAACCTTGCAAGAAGATTTGAACAAATTAATGGGGTGGGCAACTACATGGCAAATGAGGTTTAATGTAGAAAAATTTAAAATATTGCATACGGGTGGGAAAGAGAGAGGGAGAGAGATCGATTTCTGCCTAGGGGAATACTTGGCAAAGACATTCAGTATATGGAACCAGTACAGAAGTGTGGTGGTACTTGAAGAGTTTAAAAAACAAAGCCGATTCAGTCAGGTGAAAAACAGTGACAGATTGTTGAAATAGAAACATATATAGTCTGGTTGCCTGGCAACACTAACAAACAACAGTCATTTTCATGAATCAATGAATCTAGTACAAAGATGCAAGGAAGTGGAAAAAGCAGATCATTTTATGTTTTCTTCTCAGGGCATTAGAAAACATCTTCACAGGAAAGATTCTGCATATTAATATAGCAGCTTAGAAGTTCAATAAAAGCCACACATGTAGAGCGGTCTGCATATTTTTCCTATCGTTGCTTTATGCTGTTTGAGAACGGCGAGTAATCTAACCTTTGGATTTGACTTCCCGTTCAACTGAGCAGTCCTACGATGTACCATCAAATGTGCACAATGTTCATTCTATTGTGGAAAAAATACATGCGATAGTCGCAGTGAAACCGTTTGACACACAAAATAAAAGTTAAAGAATACAATACTCGGAAATAAAGTTAAACATATGACTTGGTTCAGATTTAGAAATTACCAATAGTGTGAATACGGCAGGGCTCGACAAACCCCGGTCGCCACGGCGACTAGAATTGGGGTCCTGGGGCGACACAGCTGGAGTATCCTGTCTTCCTGTGGACCCCGACCCCGCCGTGCGATCGAATCGGGCCGCGCTGGCCAGTAATTTAGGCCGCGGCTTTGCGGCCTCCTGAAGCACTAATATGTAATATGGCGCCATCTGGTGGTGGCCGTTGATATTCTTCAAAGCCCTGCCTGTTTCTCACTGCCCGCCCATCTCCTTCCTAAAGTGGAGAAGAGAAGGAAGTGATTGCAGGCATCATCTGGCACCTTTTGCCTAACGGTGAGTGTGGTGGGGCTGGTTTGAATTCATATAGCCTTTTTTTTTTTTTATAATAGCTTTGATTTTTTAAAAGTAAAAATGTTTTTATTTTTTTCTTAAAATTAAAAATGTATTATTTGTAATCTCCCTGCTTGGTCCCTTTCACACGGGCTGTCTGATTAGGTTCCCCTGTCAGTTTTTCAGGCAGACCTGATCAGACCCTTAGGCTCCTTTCCACACCTAATCATTTTTCAGGCGCTACAGCGCTAAAAATAGCGCCTGTATAGCGCCTGTATAGCGCCTGAAAAAAGCGGGTCCTTTCACTTCAGTGTGAAAGCCCGAGGGCTTTCACACTGGAGCGGTGCGCTAGCAGGACGGTAAAAAAAATTAAAAAAAAGTCATGCTAGCAGCATCTTTGGAGCGGTAAAGGAGCGGTTTATTCACCGCTCCTATACCGCTCCTACCCATTGAAATCTATGTGACAGCGCGGCAATACCACCGGCAAAGCGCCGCTTGCGGGGGGTTTTAGCCCTTTTTCGCCGTCGCCCACTAAAAAAAAAACCTGGCTCCTAACTTTTTTAGCTGGCTCCTAGAGTCCAAGAAAATTTGTCAAGCCCTGGAATACGGCATACGGATTTAAAGTTCAAATTCACATTTGACAAAAATCCTGGATTCCCCACCTTCCAACACATTTGTCACTAATGCTCGCCATACACTGCTCATTTCCTCTCATTCAGTCTGCAGGCTAAACGATCAGTCAAATTCTCCATACATGTGAATAGCATAGATGGAGGAATAGCCCTGTCAGCTATTGTATTAGACAGGGTGCAGTCCATATTGGGTCAAACATGTTCCACCCCGCTCAGATTTTTTAAATCTGTCACCCACCATTAAAACATTAAAATTTCAATCGATTTAAGAGTAAGGCCCCTTTCACACGGGGCTATCCATTTTAACTCCTCCGCTTGCTCGGCAGGGATCGCTCCGTTGATCCCCGCTGAGCCGGTGGATGACAAGTCCGTCTCTACACTCTGTGCAGGGACACACCTGTCAGAGAGTCCGCTCTCCCCTATGGGGGGGGGGGGGGGGATCTGATGATTACGGACCCGACTGTCCGTTTTCATCCGATTCGCCAAACGGATGGAAAATAGGACATCAATCTGTCTGGATTTTGCAGATCGGATGTCAGCGGACATGTTACAGCTGACATCCGACGCTCCATAGAGACAATGGAGCGACTGTTCAGATCCACCTGAAAAAACTGACAGGCGGATCTGAATGGTCCGCACATGTGAAAAGGGGCCTTACTCCATCCAATAATTTCAGACCTTTTTCCACCTTAAATCACATGATTTCACTCCCGCATGTCAGTCCCGATTTCGGCCGCGATTTCAGAGACATCTGTGCAGGTTTCTGCATAGATTTCAATGTAAATCGCAGCCCGAAATCGCAAAAAGTAGCACAGAAACTACTTTTTGACATCAGTGCGGCGCCGCAAAATCAGAGAGAGAGAGTCACACCGATTAGGATGGTGCCATTGTCGGAAATTGCCGCCGATTTGACATGTCAAGTCGTACCAATGTGAACCAGGGGCTTAATGTGACCAATAAACTGTACAACTCAGTTGAACAAACTGAAATCTTTTAGGTGGAGGGAAGTAAAACTAAAATAATAATACTTTGTTGAAGCGCCTTTTGATTTTATTACAGCACTCAGTCTTTTTGGGTAGGAGTCTATCAGCATGGCACATCTTGACTTGGCAACATTTGCCCACTCTACTTTGCAAAAACACTCCAAATCTGTCAAATTGTGAGGACACCTCCTGTGCACAGCCCTCTTCAGATCACCCCACAGATTTTCGAATCGGATTCAGGTCTGGGCTCTGGTTGGGCCATTCCAAAAACTTTAATCTACTTAGGTTTAAATCTTAATCAAGACATAAGACATCTTTTGGCAAGAAAGAGGATTGAGGTCAAAGCACCGCCTTGTCAGAGTGCAGCACCAGGAACGATTCTTTACATGAAAGGGCAGCCAACACCGGAGACCCTATGAGCTGAAGTAATGACTACCAGAAATACAACCTCCTAACACTGGGAGAAAAAAATAAAAAATGAAGCCTTTGCGGCAATAAAGGGGTTATGCCTGGGCGAGGACTTCCTCTCTTGGCAGGATACCAAAGATGAGCTTGTTCTAGGATTTAAACATGCCTGAGCTCATCCCTGGTCAGCACTGCATTAGTGAAAACCATTAGACCCACTTCCGGCCTGGCACTTCCGGTTTGCTACTGCCTGGGTTAATGGAAACCTTTCATTTAGAATGGGCTGCGAGCAAATACCAATGTAACGCAAACATACGTGTAACTCACCACATGTGCATTTAGGTGCACTGAAGTGCGGTCTAGCGACACCTACTGTACTTGTGCATTGGAGCACCATTTAGAATGACTGGCACCAGAGTGACACATACTTTTTGCATGTTGTCACAAAGCACTGGGGTGAAGCCCGACCTATGTAAATCAACATAAGCCAAAATTATACCAATAATAAAGAAAAAAGGTCAACTATTTTGGCAACAGTTAGTTCAGTGTTTCTCAACTTGTCCTCAGGGCGCCCAAACAGGTCATGTTTTCAGACTTTCCATTATTTTGCACTGGTGATTTGATAAGTTTCAACGGCTCCTGAACTCTCCTCTATGCCATCTTATCAGTTCATGTACACAGGGTCGTTTATAGTCTAGGCAGTTGAGTTTAGAGGCCTTTTTTGGAAAGCCAAAAAAGGAGTTCAGACGCTGAGTTTAGAGGCATTTCAAGCGCCAAACGCTTCTAAACACGGTAACTCGTGTTTCGTTTGCAGGCGTTTTTCATTTTTGGCCATTTTGAAAAAAAATATATATATATTAATACAGGGCTCGACAAACCCCAGGAGCCAGGTCACCATGGCAACCAGAAACCGCACCCTGTCGCCTAGGCTGCCACCAGCCCACTCACTGCAACTCCCAATGCCCCAGACATGCAGTGCTATGATATTTAACATTGACCGCCGTTCCTCCTCCCTTCTCCACACTCAGCGCCACGCTTGATGCGTGCCAGAGCCGCTGAGTGTGTGAAACTGACAGGTAACAGGAGGAGAGAGAGCGCATCTGTCAGAATTGAGCTTGATGTTGGGGTTGGGCAGGACCCGCCCCGCCCGGGGTGGATGGGACCCGGCAGCTGTCAAACACCAGCCAATGGGATGGGATATGGGCGGGATTCTACGTGTATGTGGTTCCGCCCCTTTTCTTAAGCTGCCCAATCATTGGCTTATGTTTGATAGCTGCTTGGCCCTGCCCCCCCCCCACCCCCGACATTAAGAGCTCAATTCTGACAGAACCTCTCTCCTCTGTTACTAGTCAGTTTCACACAGTTACACTCTGCTCAGTGTGAAACCTGCCAGTGCCACCTGCCAGTAACAACCAGTGCCACCTGCCAATTTCAAACCAGTGCCACCAACCAGTGCCATCTGTCAGTTCCAAACCAGTGCCACCTGCCAGCCTTACTCTTTCTGGCCAGCCCATAACCCTGATGTAACAGTGTTACATTGGAGTTAGGGGGCGAGAATTACTGGCCTTACTCCGGGAGCGGACAATCCATAGCACTGGCTCCTAACTTTAACTGGCCCCTAGATTCAAAGCAAATTTGTCAAGCCCTGTATTAATAAAAAGAAGAAAAAAAAAAAATTTATAATATAATATATATATATATATATATATATATATAAAAAATTTTTTTTTCTCAAGAACTTCTAAAACGCAAACGCGGCAAGACGCCGCTAAACACGGCATGTAAACGCAGCAAAACGGACGTTTTATACATGGGTTACTATCTGTCAAGTCAAATCGTTCAGGAGAGGTTGTAAAAAAGTCCCATGTACATTAAGCCTTAGTAATTACCACAGCCGTTTCATCTGAGGGAAATCCTGAAAACATGAACTGTTGGGGCGCCTTGAGGACTGGAGTTGAGAAACACTGAGTTAGTTAACAAGGCCACCAAACCTTTCCACTCGATGTACAGAAATACATTTCCACTTTTACCTGAAAAGAACCTCATAGTAAACAGCAGCTAAAGTAACGATTTCATGATTGTGTGACTTACATAGGGACATTTTTCTTGGGTCCCCTGGTAGGTGCTGAGAGCACTCTGGCAGTGCCTGTGCTCTAGCATGAACATGGCACCATCTGCTGCCTGCTAGCTTAAAGCAGCATTGCAGATTTAACAGGATTTTTTTTCCCAAAGCAGAGAGAATATGTTGGGTGGAGAAAAAAAAAATAATTACAGCACTTTGAAATTGTATATCTTTTTGTTAGCTGGCCTTCAAACTGAGCTCTAACTTTCCTTGTCAAAAGATTTTATTAAGTAGATGCAAGGTGGTAACAGGCAAAATAATGAGTTGCAGAGTGACAATTGAGACGAAGTTCAATATTATGTACATAGATATACATACTTAAATTATACTGTATAACCATAAATTGTCATGCAAGTACAAACAGAATAAAAAAAGAACACTTATTGTAAATATCAATATATTAAATCAGTAAAAAGTATTTATAGGCAATATTGATAGGTTAGGGTATAGAGAAAAAGTTTGGAGCAGCGAGAACTGCCAATTCATGAGAGGTAAAAGGGGGTGAAAATGAGAGCAAAAGGGAAAGAACGAGGGTAGAGAGACTAGTATAGGGGTGTCCATCCAGTAGGTCCAGTAGTTATTTTGGATATATTTAGTTCAAACTACCATGGCAAGAGAACATTCTCATCAAAAGTTGAAGGGAGATGATGTTTTAACCATGGGTGTCAAAGCTTTTCGAATTTGGGGGATTTGATCCCTTTCTATGGCTGCAATTTTAGCCTGAATCATGGCGTTATGCATCCTGTGTTTTGTCTCGACTATAATCAATGAAGGGGATTTCCATGCTTTTGCAACCGTTTAGCGGCAGTAAGTAGTTGGACAAAAAGTTTAAATTTAGTGAGGGATAAGCATAGTGGTTTCAAGTTGAGTAATGTAGTGGTTGGGTCAGGGTGTAATTTCAATCTGAACATTTTGGAAGCCAATTCAAAGATATCTTTCCAAAAAACCCTGACAATAGAGCAGGTCCACCATGTGTGTAGATATGTGCCCAATTCCGAACATCATTGAAAACGGAAAGAGGAGTAGGTAGGTGCAATTCTGGAAGGTACCAGATACCATCGGGTCACTACCTTGTAATTGGCTTCCAATGCTAGAACAGTAGGGGGGGAAGATGACTTTGTTGCCCACGAGATCCGGGACCAGTTCTCCAACTCAATGGTTTGACCAAGATCGGCTTCCCATTTCTGGGTGTATGGTGGTTTAGCTGAATTTGAATTGGGTACAATTTGAATATAAAAGGAAGAGATAAGACCTTTCGTATGGGGGTTGTTTTTTACACACCGATTCAAAATCGGAGAGTTGTATCAGAGGGGCATCAGTATTTGTGTGTGCAATTCGGATTGTGGTAAACTATAAGAATCGCTGAGTTGGGAATGGAAAAAAGGATTTGGCAGTAACAAAATCTGAAAACTTTCAGTGAGGTCCAAATTTTGAATGATGCGGGAGAGACCCATGCAGGGTAAAAAGGCAGGGTTTATAAAAAAAAAATGAGAGGGGGATTACATGGAGATTGTAATTTGTGTTAAAATTTAAGTTTATCCCAAAGAGAGATAAAGTGTTTATTAATGGGATTACGTAATTTGGGTTGATCTTTGGGAGGGAGCCAAAAGTAAATTAGAGATCGATATAGGACCACATTCAGTAGCTTCAATCGTAATCCATAGAGGAATTTCATGCGTTTCATGTGGGGAGGGAATGGGAAAAGGAGGGGAAAATACCTCAGGGAGAGAGATTTAAGCAATCTTACGAAAGGAGGCCAGGGTAGGTGCGAGTTCTCCAAGAGGACAAATGATTCATGAGGATTCTGATTGAAATAGGTTAAGATCTTGACTTTTAAAATAATCATCCACCCAATAGTAGAGATAAGGAGCCTATGGTATGAAACCTGAAAAGTAGGCAACGTGCCCACTAAGTGTGGAACAGGTGAACCAAGCTTTTAAAGGCTTATAGCTAGGTAGAGAAATATGGAACTAAGTTGAGGCCTAAAGAAGACCCTTGGTATGCCCAATTAGGTCTAAAAAAAAAAAAAAAAAAAAAAACTGTCAGAGAATTCAATCTCAAAGAGAAAAGGTGGAGAGATGTTCAGAGGAACCGAATGCTGTCAGTCCATGGAATCTTCTTGCTCCAGGGGAGGGGATCCAAAAACGACCTCTCTTATGAGAATGTTCATTGTCAATTTTCCCCAAAGATTGGGAAGAGATATTAGGAGAGGAAGATGATGTGGATGCTGATCTTCTGCGTGATGCGTTAATGGAGGATCCAGATTCTGTTAGATGAAGGTCATAAAGTGTTTGTTGAAGTTCCTCAGAGGTTTTATAATATTTAGAGCCTTTGTAACTAAAGCGAATGGAGAATGGGAAGCCCCATTGGTAGTTAATGTTATGGCGTTGAAGTTCCATTAACTGCGATTTCATTGCCTGCCGTTTCAAAATGGCTAATTGGAATAAGTTGGCAAAAATCTGATAATTATGTCCTTTGTAAGGTTAGGGGATTTGTCCCGAGCTGCTGCTAGAAGTTGTTCTTTCGTTCAGTAATGAAGGAATTTTGCGATAATATAGCATGGGGGGCCATCAACTTTTTTGGGTGTAAGGGCTCTATGAATTCTGTCCATTTCAAGATGCTCAATTGGTATGCCTGGTTGAATTTCGTAAAATAATGCGATTATTGTAGCATGAATGTCAGTAATATTTTCAGGGATTCCTCTGACATGCAAATTGTTGTGTCTGGCTTTGTTTTCAAAATCTTCCAATCTGGTTTGCAGCATTAAATTCTCTTCTTTTATATTGGCAATTTCAGTCATAAAATCTTGTGTTGCGTTTTCTATTTCTTCAACTTTGAGCTCTAAGGCAGCAGTACAATTGCCCAGCTCTCCAATTTCCTTAGTTAAAGCGGGATTCCACCCTAAAGTGGAACTCCCGCTTTTCGGAACCCTCCCCCCCCTCCGGTGTCACATTTGACACCTTTCAGGGGGGAGGGGGGTGCAGATACCTGTCTAAGACCGGTATCTGCACCCACTTCCGGCATAAACTCCTGTGGGAGTTTACGCAAGTTCCTGTCCCGGCGCGCTGTCTGCCGGGACACACACGTGTCCTGGCAGACAGCGCTGAAGATTCTCATTGCGCCGCGCGACTCGCGCATGCGCAGTAGGGAATCGGGAAGTGAAGCCACTTCCTGATTCCCTCACCGAGAATGGCGCCGGCTACAGCAGAGAGCCGAGCGAGCGATCGGCCTCTGCTGCCGACACCGCTGGAACCAGGGACAGGTAAGTGTCCATTTTTTAAAAGTCAGCAGCTGCAGTATTTGTAGCTGCTGGCTTTTAAATTTTTTTTTTTCAGTACAGTCCCGCTTTAAAGTGGAAGTAAACCCCCCCCATCATTTTCAGCCAAGGAAGCTGCCATCTTTGCCTCTGTTTAATCTTCAACTGCCACAGTGCTGCACATGTGATCCGTTATGACACCAGCCATTGGATGGTTTGACTGTTTGGTTGAAAGCACAGCCAATGTGCAGTTAGCATTCACGGCATGCCTTTTTTTTTTAGACTGTTAAATCGTTGGGTTTACTTCCGCTTTAAGCTGTTAGTTATATGTGCAGAAGTTTGCTTCAAAGGTTTGTGTAGCATTTGTTCAAATTGTTTTAACATAGCTGGGGGTGTTAAGGGTTTTGAGAAATATCTTGAGAAATTATAATTTCTGAATCAGACTCGCCCACAGAGTCAGGCTGGTGCATTTTCTGTTTGTGGGAATGCACTGAGGTAAAAAAGAGGATGGCTATAGGAGGAAAGATCCCGCTATCGGATGAGCCTGTGGACATGCTTTCTTCGGCTGAGTGATCTCTCCTGCGCGTGCCCGTTTGATTTCTATAATTTGAGATCCATAAAATCTGGTAAGCGGAGCTGATTGCTTTGTTGTTTGATGAACAGAACAATTGATTGCTCTCCTGAAAAGTCTGTTATTGTCATTTGCACAGATTGAAGCACTTTATGGACTATAATATTGCATTTTTATATATACTCGCTGTGTCTTATGGACACAGGGAGCCGGCTCTGGAGCGAGCTTGCATGAGTGCCCCCACAGCATGTAGCTTGCTATGGGGGCACTTGGCAGGGGGCCCAGAGCGCCGGCGGGGGGACCTGAGAAGAGGAGAATCAGGCTGCTCAGAGCTGTGCAAAACCACTGCACACAGCAGGTAAGTATAACATTCATTAAATTATTATTATTATTTTTTTTTTTTTATAAAAATTATTTCCTTTACAATAAATTTAAAATAGTTTGTTTGGCCTTTTACCTTCACTAATAGGTGTCCACTGTGTAAACTGTATGTGGCCTCATATACTGTATATAGAGTATATAACTATTGTATTCCAGCAGCAGGATGGGAACTTCCTGCTCCACACCCAAAACATACTGCTCACCCATTCACAGCAAGCTTTGTTTTTTTATGAATACATACAAAGCTTCCTCTGATTAGCTGAGGAGAGGTGGGTTGATGGCTTTACAATCATCGTTCATAGACCACAAACCTTTCAGTAAATAACCGAGCAGCGCTCAGCCCCACAGGAAATTTTTGCACCACTGCTGGAACACAGCAACGTACAAAGCCTTGAAAAAAGTATTCATACACCTTGAAATTTTCCAAATTTTTCATGTTGCAAACAAAAACGTAAATGTATTTTATTGTAATTTTATGTGATAGAGCAACACAAAGGGGCACATAATTGTGAAGTGGAAGGAAAAATGATAAATACTTTTCAAATGTTTTTTTGTGGCATTTGTATTCAGCCCCCCTGAATCAATACTTTGTAGATCCACCTTTCACTGCAAATTACAGCTGCAAGTCTTTTTGGGGATGTCTCTATCAGCTTTGCACCTCTAGGAGCGAATTGTTTGCCCTTTCTTTGCAAAATAGCTCAAGATCTGTCAGATTGGATGCGAGTCTGACAAGCAATTTTCAAGTCTTGCCACAGATTCTCAATTGAATTTATGTCTGGACCATTCCAACACATGAATATGCCTTGATCTAAACCATTCCATAAGTAGCTTTGGCGGTATGTTTAGGGTCGTTATCCTGCAGGAAGGTGAACATCTACTCCAGTCTCAAGTCTTTTGCAGACTTATGCCCCATACACACGATCGGAAATTCCGCCAGCAAAAGTCCAATGAGAGCTTTTGGTCGGAAATACCGTGTGTATGCTCCATCTGATGGAATTCCCCAAATACCGGTACACTGGAAGACATCAGAAAGAAAGAAAGAAAGAAAGAAAGAAAGAAAGAAAGAAAGAAAGAAAATGCATGATGGTATGTATGCGGGTCTAAGTGAGCCTGAGGGGGCGTACATTTTTGGTACATCTGTCATTTCGGATTCCATAAAGAAGGAATGGCAAGAACCGGAGAGGAAACCTTTTTTCGCAAGAGATGCTTTCCTTTCAAGGAAGACCTCTCTGCAGTATGGAAGAAGGTCCCCAAGCTCGACATTGCCTCCTCTCAGGCAGAAATATGCTGACCCCAGAATGTTACATGGCGTCAATAGATTTAAGGGATGCATACCTGCATATCCCAATCTCACTCCAGTCCCAGAAGTATCTCAGGTTGGCAGTAAAGGAGGAAGGCGTAATTCATCACCTGCAGTTCAAGGCCTTGCCGTTCGGGCTGTCATCTTCACCTCGGATCTTTACCAAGGTGATGGCGGCCGCTTCGTCTTCAGGGAATCGCTGCAATTCCCTATTTGGATGACCTACTATTCTTCGCCCCCTCAAGGGAAAAGGTTACAGGACGACTTAGTCAAAGCACACAACCATCTGGAATCTCTAGGATGAATTCTAAAGGGTTTGAGCCTGAGGTAAGACATGTCCTACAAGACAGAGAAAGCTTTTTCTTTTCTGCAACAGAGGTACAGTACTGCTTGCTGAGCGACATACCCTATGTGCCCTGGATCACATACCTTGTACTGTACATGATTCGGCCCTTCCAGGTAGGGAGTGTGGGCCACGGTTGTGCTGTGATTAGGATACAGCACAAGCCAATCACTGGAAAAGCAAAGCAGGAAATAAAATCCACCACATCCCTTAGTAGAAGCAGCACATAGTAAACACAAACACTGGTTAGGCACATAGATAACCCTTTGATTGCCCTAGATGTTTATTCCCTTCCCAGCCAGTGTCATTAGTACAGTGACTGTGCATATTTTTAGCACTGATCACTGTATTAGGCCCCTTTCACACCGGGGCATTTTTTCATGCGGTGCAGCGCTAAAAATAGCGCCTGTTCACCGCATGAAAAAATCCTGCCCCTTTAACTCCAGTGTGAAAGCCGGCGGGCTTTCACACTGGAGCGGTGCGCTAGCAGGATGACAAAAAAAGTCCTGCTAGCAGCATCTTTGGAGCGGGATAGGAGCGGTGTGTTCACCGCTCCTATACCGCTCCTTCCCATTGAAAAGAATGGGAGACCGCGGTAAAACCGCGGCAATACCGCCGCAAAGCGCCGCTACGGCGGCGCTCTGCGGGGGGTGTTTAACCCTTTTTCGGCCTCTCGCGGGGGGTAAAACCGCACCGCGAGCGGCCGAAAACCGCGGTAAAAACGACGGTAAAGCAGCGCTAAATATAGCGCTGCTTTACCGTCACCGCGGCTCACCGCCCCAGTGTGAAAGGGGCCTTAGTGTCACTGGTAACGTCAGATTGTCCACCGCAATATTACAGTTCATACACACACACACACATACATATATATTTTTTTTATTTATTTATGCAGTGGTGATCAAATACCACAGCATACAACAGCGATGTATGACCGCGCAATTGTCAGTTTAAGAAATGCAGTGCCGTATCGCAAAAAAAAAAAAATGACCTGGTCATAAAAGGGGGGGGGGGGGTGTAATCTTTCGGAGGTCAAGTGGTTAATGGTATATTGGTGCATAGGGAAGCTGGAATTTGGGGGGGGGGGGGTGAACTTAGCCTTTAACTCCTTCACACCTCCCGTTCCTTTAGGGCCAGTTAACACCACATGCAGTCCAGTGCGTTTTTTTCTGCATCAAAAAACGCATTGGAAAGTCGGTTATATGATTTTCAGTGGCATAGTTCACACCAGTGCTTGCAGTTCCAGTTTAAAAAAAATAAATAAAAAAAAAAAAAGGGGGGGGGGGTACTAGACCACACCTAAAACACACTGGAACACACGTCCTTATTTAAGGCTAAGAAAATGGAAAGGAAAAATGCACTGGACTGCATCGAAAACGCGCACACAGAAAAGCATCTGGAACGCATCCGGACTACGGTTCTATGATGTGAACTGGCCTTTAAGGGGTTTCAGATGCCAGGAGGTGTGGTGGGGTTTCTGATCATGTGACTGCTGCGATTGGCTGTCACAGCAGTCACATGACCAGAATGTAGAGATTGGGAGCTTTCTGCCAGTACCTGTGCCGGGGGCGCTTTCTCTCGGCACAGCCGTGTTTATCTTTAGGTACGCATGTATGCGGCCTCTCAGCATTAAGGCGCCCCAACCAAGAGGCTGCATATATGCGAACGCCTGGCGGGAAGGAGTTAAATCTGAATGATTTTGAAGTTTGTAATCTTATTCTGTGAAGATTCCTCACACATTTACTTCCTTGAATTCTGTGACATATTTCGTATGTCCTGAGAGTAGGCACTGCGGTGTCACACATTTCACAGAGCCTGACACCTGAGCTACAAAGGTGCCGAGGGGAGGAGTTTCAGGAGGCGGAGTCAGTACAGGAATCACAGCTTGCAGGCAGCAATGTACTCTGGGATATGTACTGTAAACAGCAGAAGAAAAGCTGCAAAGCAAGCAGGGAATATAGGAAGTTGTAGAAAGTTGATGGCCAACAGACAGGAAGAATTCATAACATGAAATAGAAACAGAACTATTGTTTGTATTGTTATCACTGCAAACGATATAAAAAAAGAAAAAAAGTAAAAGTGTATGCTGTGATCATAGAACTCCTTTAATCACACCAACATCTCAGCTTGTCACACTGTAGTCCTTGCAGGCACTGGAGACGTGAGAGTGACAACGCTGCTCTGATTTCAGAAGGTGGGTTAGTGTTGTCACTCCATCACAGGAAGTTGAAACCTGTGCATTGAACAAGCAGGCCCAGTAAGTAGTGTAGCACCATAACCCCTGCGGGGCGGCGATGTATTTTCTGGGCTTACCAATTACCTCCTCCTTGTAGTTCGTTGTCTAGGGGTTCCCAGGGTTAGTACCCGGTAATTTCAGAGACCGATACTCAAAACTCCTTTTGAGGATTTTTTATTTGCAAAAAGATAACCGTTCAAACATAACAGTCTCTTAGTTGGGAATAGAGGGCATGGGTGATAAAGCTCGGGCACTTCAGAACTGCTGACATCAAATAAATGTCTCCTTAGATAGCCCAGAGTGTAGCCACTCGCAACTGGGCTCTTCACTGTTGGATAAACCCTTGTCTATAGATCTAGAAGCCAACAAGTTAATCGGAATTAGCAAAGTCTCTGCCACAGACTATGTTGTAACTGAAGGATGGGTTAGGAACTTTTCCTATGGTACCTGGATCTTCCAGCCGCCTCGGCGATACCATAGGAAATGCGGATTCTCTAGTGTCCATACAATCTCAGCTCCCAGGCTCTTACCGAGCAGCCAGCTTCTTGGCCCTCCTCTGAAGAGTCCTCCCCTGGTCGCTTGTCGAGTTGCTGTGCCTCTCCAATCCTGAGAGGACACCGGGACACTTCAGAATCCTCCTTCAGTTACTGAGCCTCGAACTAGCCAGTTCCGAGGCTTGGGAACGGACGGATCCTCACCCCAGACCATGAGGGCCTCTGGGGCTGGTCAGGGTGACCAGGCTTACGGGGTCAGCAGACACTCCTGGACCGAGACCCCTCACCGGGTTGGCCCGGACCGGAACCAGGAATCAAAGAGCAAGCCGACCCCTGAACACATGACTTCAGCATCTTAAATACCCCTCCCCAGACTACACAGCGGGGCCAGACGCGCCCACTGATTGGCTCTGAGAAAGATTGGTACCTAATGCGTCCAACCAGACTGTGTTCTCAGCCTGTCACAGGTTCTCACCTCACCTATGACCAGGCAGAACTCCAATACAGCCCAGCCAAACTGATGCCAAAGTATAACCTAGAACAATTAACCCCCAGAACTCGGTTACAGTTCTGGAAAAACGAAATTTACAGAATAGCGCACACTTGAGAAAAGTGTCGGCGCTACAGTAGGTTTTGTATGTTTGCAGGGAGATGCGGGAAAAACAAAGCATGCACTGAAACATCACTTCTTGGCCTCATTTACACTCACATTACTCTCTAAAGAGTGACCTGCATTCAGATTACTCTTCAGAGAGCATTTGACAGGCGGTGAGGAGATGTTGCATGGCCTCCTCACCACCTGCTTTAAAGAGGATGTCCACCCGATTTATTTATTTTTTTTTTAAAAGTCAGCAGCTACAAATACTGCAGCTGCTGACTTTTAATAAATGGACACTTACCTGTTCCAGGGTCCAGCGGTGTTGGCAGAATGTGACGAGCGACCACTCATCTCTTGGCTGCTCCGCCGCCATCCTCGGTCAGGGAATCAGGAAGTGAAGACGCAACGTCTTCACTGCCCGGGTTCCCTACTGCGCATGCGCGAGTCGCGCTGCGCTTCTCTATTGGTCCCCACTGTGTCCTGGGAACTGTGTTTCCCAAGACACAATGGGGCATTCTCGGATATGGGCGGGGATGCTAGTCCCGGAAGTGGGTGCAGATACCTGTATTATACAGGTATCCCCCCCCCCTCCCCCCTGAAAGGTGCCAATTGTGGCACCGAAGGGGGGGGGGGAATCCAATAAGCGGAAGTTCCACTTTAGGGCGGAACTCCGCTTTAATTCCCTGAATTCTAGACTACCACGCTGCAGGACCACCCCATTCACTTGAATGGGCCATGTTTGGCAGGTAGCAGTTTCTGCTAAATTCAACAGGGGGTAGAATTCCTGCTGCGGCTGTGGCACACCTACACCCCTGGCTGCTGCCTCTGCACCTAAAGCAAGAGTAATTGAGGGGCCATAAAAATTAAGCTGAACTAAATGATTTTACCACCCCCCAACCACTATAAACGAGCCCTTATAGCAGAACTTTGCACCCCAACTTACGAGCAAGAAGAATGTTTATTGTAGAACAGACACGGCTTTCAGGTTTTATTGTCAAAGCTTAAAGCGGTAGTAAAGTGCGCTTTGTGATTTTTACCTACAGGTAAACCTATAATAAAGCTCACCTGTAGGTGAGAGGATTATCTCCTAAACGGGCACTGCTGGGTGTAGGCTGCGGGCATGGGACAGCAGATGGGCAGGGGGCAGCAGGAGGCTGCGGGCACGGGGCGGCCCATGGTCGGGGGAGGCTGCGGGCACGGGGCGGCCCATGGTCGGGGGAGGCTGCGGGCACGGGGCGGCCCATGGTCGGGGGAGGCTGCGGGCACGGGGCGGCCCATGGTCGGGGAGGCTGCGGGCACGGGGCGGCACATGGTCGGAAGGCTGCGGGCACGGGGCGGCCCATGGTCGGGGGAGGCTGCGGGCACGGGGCGGCCCATGGTCGGGGAGGCTGCGGGCACGGGGCGGCACATGGTCGGAAGGCTGCGGGCACGGGGCGGCCCATGGTCGGGGGAGGCTGCGGGCACGGGGCGGCCCATGGTCGGGGAGGCTGCGGGCACGGGGCGGCACATGGTCGGAAGGCTGCAGGCATGGGATGGCACATGGTCGGAAGGCTGCGGGCACAGGGCGGCACATGGTCGGAAGGCTGCGGGCACAGGAAGGTGAGACTGCAAGAGATCACGACTATAATGGGGAAATAAGGAAACACAAATTAGTATCGGCATGTTTTGGTACCCGGATGAACACCTGTGTACGTTATGTTGTTTTGGCCAATCAAGACTGAAGCCGGGAGATGTCGGGGAGCGGACATCACTGGGGGGGGATTGGATGTTGCTGGACATAATCGATCTTGTAGATGTGATTGGAGATTTGGGTAACATTGGAGTGACAGGTCCTCAATGTTCTAATCTAGAAGATGTTCCAGGAGAGGCCCCTCCATATCCCATCTATATGAAGGACAGAGATCACTACACCTCCCAGAAATAATAATAATATGGAGGATATGAGGTGTGACATGTAAGGAGCAGACAGAGATGAGGCACTGCCATGGACCCAGCACTCTGCCAGCCTCCCTGAGCCTCTCCCCTCACTGCCACATAAGGACAGGTGCAGGAGGACACCAGAAATACGACCTGCACCCCACCCCCAGCACTGACAGCCGGGCACTCCTCACAACCCGGACGGTCATCAGTGGGCACCGTGCCACCTTACCCCACCATCCCCACACCACCCCGACCTGTCCCAGGCCTGGACAGACCCCGTCATCCCCGCTCTGTGCTGCCTACCTGTTCGGGCCAGATCCGCCTCCGGGGCCGACGAGCCTGACAGGAAGTTCTGAAGCCACAGCACACCTCTATCCAAGGGGGGGGGGAGGACCCGGGCCACCTCACGTGACGCAAACAAGGGCGAGGCCTCGGTCAGGCCGCACTTTGGATTGGCTGAGAGCGGGCTCGCCGGGCATTGCATTGTGGGAATTGTAGTTCCCCGGATGTCGGGGATACAGAGAGGGAGAGGTTTTCCGAGGCGATGGCAGAGTTATTTTTAGACTCGGAGGGTTTTCAGTGATCGCTGACCGTGTTGGTGTGTTCTTCCCCTGACCAGACTCTGATATCTTCTCATACAGGACAAATACCCACCACAGTCCCACACAGTGTCCCCAAATAGAGGCAACTTCACTGTGACACCGGCTTCATGAGAGCTGTCCTAGCCTGACACCTGGGGTCCTCGCACCCTTAATCCGGGGTCCTCACACCCTACATCGGGGGTCCTCGCACCCTACATCGGGGATCCTCGCACCCTACATCCTGTGTCTTTGCACCCTACATCGGGGATCCTCGCACCCTACATCCTGTGTCTTTGCACCCTACATCGGGGGTCCTCGCACCCTACATCCTGTGTCTTTGCACCCTACATCGGGGGTCCTCGCACCCTAAATCTGGGCTCCTCGCACCCTACATGCGGGGTCCTCGCACCCTAAATCTGGGGTCCTCGCACCCTACATCGGGGGTCCTCGCACCCTACATCCTGTGTCTTTGCACCCTACATCGGGGGGTCCTCGCACCCTACATCGGGGGTCCTCGCACCCTAAATCCGGGGTCCTCGCACCCTACATCGGGGATCCTCGCACCCTACATCCGGGGTGTCCTCATACCCTACATCCAGGGTCCTTGCACCATACATCGGGGGTCCTCGCACCATACATCTGGGGTCCTCGCACCCTACATCCGGAGTCCTTGTACCCTACATCCGGGGTGCTGCCACCTTACATCGGGGGTCCTCGCACCCTACATCTGGGGTACTGCCACCCTACATCCAGGGTCCTCGCCCCCTACATTGGGGGTCCTCGCACCATACATCTGGGGTCCTCGCAGCCTACATCCGGGGTCCTCGTACCCTACATCCTGGGTGCTGCCACCTTACATCGGGGGTCCTTGCACCCTACATTGGGGGTCCTCGCACCCTACATCCGGTGTCCTCGCACCCTACATCCGGTGTCGGGGAATCAACAAGTATGCCGAGACTCCATCACAGGATGGTACTGTGGGGGTCTTAATGTAGAGCAGTGCCACGTCCTCAAAGTAGTTTTAGATCAAAAGAGCACATGAAAAAGAAATGGACTTTGTAGGCACCAATTATAAAAGTAACATAAATATTTATTAAACACAAAATATACAAAAAATTATCGTAATAAAACCATTATTTTGCAAAATAGATATATGCAAAATTCTAACAATGTCTTTATCCCTGAGATGGCCGGACTAGTGAGAAAGAACATCACAAAAGTCCTGCAACGCTGTACGGTGTACAGTAGAACGCTTTGCTCAACAAGTTTCGTGAATTAATGCTTCATCAGGAGCTTAATAGCTGTTCTATAGAAAAAGGGAAAAAACATTAAATAAGCATTTTTAGACATAAAAAGAAGTATAGTATACAATAACAATGATGGTAATAAGTTTCAATATTGTTTGGCGGGGTATATCCAGGGGTGCACATATGAGGGGCTCCCGTGTGTGACATGCATCAGGTAAAAACGGATAAGGACTAGGTAAATACATTGGTAAACCGTTATAACTGATTATAGAATGATAACCAGCATACAGTGGGAAACTGAATATAAGAGCCCTCTGTACCTGTTCTGGGGACAACCCGAAATTTAGGAATTTCTTTCACTTTCATTCTCAGTGGTAACAGTAAATAAGACAAATAGGGAGGGTGACTCTTCCCAACAGAGATACGGACAGTAATAAAAACCTGACAGGTATTCTAGTCCTCTTCCACTTTTTACAAAACAAAAAACCCACAATTTTGCTTTTCAATCCCTCTTACCTGGTTTTCTGGGTTATAATCAACTGACATACTCCCAACTCAGAGAATCCAGTGTTGTCATGCTGTGATTTACCACCGCATGCCAGGTCCCACGCCACTTCTTTCCCTACCGGGACGTTGTTCAACCTCTCCTGAACGATTTAAAGTGGAGTTCCACCCACTTTTACAACTCTTCAGCATTCCTCACTAAACTGCACTGTAAACAAATTGGATATTTTTTTTTTTTTTTTCAGCACAGACTGTATATCTGCTGTATTCATTTTTCACTTCCTCCTCCCTGGCTGCGGCCCATCGCATCATTTCCTGTTTGCAATGCCTCCTGGGAAGGGGCAGCAACTTCCTCTCAAACTGCCGTTGCTATGGAAACCTGACCTGAAACCTATTACACTGCTTATGCTGCACTGAGCATGTACGAGATCTGCAAGGATGAGATCCAGGAAGAAATACAGTCTGGCTTCAGATGCCCACACTTAAGATGGCCACGGCCTGCTGCAAGTTTATAAAATAACAAACTACTGCTAAAAACTAACAAAACAGACCTTAGTTTACAGACTAACTTTACTAGAATACATTAAGCTTGTGTATTATAGGGGTATTTTTATTTAAAAAGTATAATTTCGTCCAGAACACCGCTTTAACTTGACAGCTAGAAACCAGCATCTGAAAACACCCGTTTAGCCGCGTTTACATGCTGCGTTTAGTCGTGTTTAGCCGCGTTTGCATCTAGAAGCATTTGAAAAATATATATATATATATTTTTATTCAAAATATCCAAAAATGAAAAACACCTGTAAACAAAATGCGGGTAAACGCGAGTTGCCGCGTTTGGCATTTGAAATGCCTCTAAACACAGATTCTGAACGCATTTTTTTTTTTTTTGGGTTCCAAAAAAAGCCTCTAAACCCAACTGCCTAGAAACGACTATAAACAAACCTGTGTACATGTACTGATAAGATAGCATAGAGGAGAGTTCAGGAGCAGCTGAAAAAAATGCCCAACTGCTCCTAAACGTCCGTTTACCAGCAGGAGTTTACATGAGGCCTTAGGGCACCGTCTCTTCCAGATACTTGTGGTGTCCCCCGTGACACACCAATGGGTCCACCCTCCTCCAGCTCCTGGGTGTAAGCTGAATTCTGATATAGATATCACAAGAGGCTGCTGAAGCAGGGTTGGCGTCATTCTTGCCAAAGCAAAAATGGTGGCAGGGGGTAGGAAGGAAAAAAACTTTGCAAAAAGGTACCGTATATACTCGAGTATAAGCCAAGTTTTTTTAGCAAATTTTTTTGTGCTGAAAATGCCCCCCTCGGCTTATACTCGAGTCAAGCACAGAAAATGACATTTTCCGACCCAACTTTGGGGCCCCGTATCTCGGGGCCACTTGGTGATAGGAACACCAAATTTGGATATGTTATAGTGATACTTCACCAAGTTACCCCGAGATACGGGGCCCCAAAGTGGGTCAACTGTGTCCATCTGCAGCAATGTCATTTCTGGACTCTTTGGGTCCAGAGACCCCAATTTTTGGCTGCAGCTAGGGGGCATTTAGG
Organism: Lithobates sylvaticus; assembly: GCA_028564925.1. Taxonomy (NCBI): domain Eukaryota; kingdom Metazoa; phylum Chordata; class Amphibia; order Anura; family Ranidae; genus Lithobates; species Lithobates sylvaticus. The sequence goes on from CM053033.1 coordinate 43,533,274, forward strand.
AACCCTTAACTACCAAGTTTGAAGTTTGGGGGACCTGTGGCTGCAAATGGGCATAGTGAGGCATGCAAATGGGCACAGTGAGGCTGCAAATGGGCATTGTTGACCCTCTTTCCCCTTACAGCAGCTGCGCATTTCTCACCCTAGGCTTATACTCGAGTCAATAAGTTTTCCCAGTTTTTTGTGGTAAAATTAGGTGCCTCGGCTTATATTCGGGACGGCTTATACTCGAGTATATGCGTTAAATAATCAAAAATAAGCCAGTTTTTCAAGTTTATGTAGGGGTGAGGGGTGGAATGCTGCAAAATACTCTTTTTGCTGTGAAGGTCCACTTTAAAACCACAAAATATTATACATTTTCTGAAAGCAAAAGGCCCAGAAAATAGATGGTGGTTGCAATTTGTTATGTCACACTATATAAGCACAACTATTTATCAAATATATTCTTTCAGCCAAACAATACACTTTAATTGATTTTACTGCATACAGATACAATACAATCTAAAACATTTCTGTAAAATATAAAAAATGAGAGGTCAAGTAAATAGATACCAAATGTGTCAAGCAGCAAACTGCAATACCCAAACTGTCCATATAAAATACCCCATCAATTTAGAAATGAACAGTGAATGATGGCCCTATCATTATTGGTCTCACTCTAGCATGCATAGAGATACCTAATATGTGTTGTACAATTTTCATGTATTTGTGCTGTATGCGTGCATTTGCATTCCTATGATTAAGGGTGGAGAGGCTTTACATTTTTGTTTGTCTAAAAGCGGTAGTAAACCACAGCATTTAAAAAAAAAATCCATGCAATTTTATTCTCCACCTGCTCTGAGACATACAAAAAGTAGCGGTTCACTGAATCAGATCAGGCAGCGGTTGCAGTTGGTTGTCAAATGTTACAGTGTATCATTACGGCTCACTGACTGGCTGCTAGAGGTTACATTATGCCTCACTGATTATTTGCTAAAAGTTACAGCAAATGCCTTCTGTTTGTTGATTGGTTGCTAAAGATTACTGTACATCAATACTGCTCACTAATTGGTTGCTAGAGGTTACTGGACATCCTTACCACTAACTAATTGGTTGTAAGAGGTTACTGCACATTATTACTGGTCAATGGTTGGTTGCTAGAGGTTACTGCATTTCCTTACCACTAAATGATTGGTTTCAAGAGGTTAGTGCACATCATTACTGCTCACTAATAGGTTGGTAAAGGTTACAGCACATCATCTCCTTACTGCCTGCACACCATGGACTGGGGAGGTGAGGGGACCCATCAATAGATAGAAAACTCCTAGGGATCCTAGGACTCCTGGGATCAGTGGCGATGCTGGGGAAGGAGGTGTGATCAGTGGCGATGCTGGGAAGTTGATGGGATCAGTGGCAGTGATGGGGGGATTGGATAAGTTAGGAGGCAGTACACTGTGGCAAATTCTGAAGATGTAGAGCAAAGCTGGAAATCTTTGGCAAGTAAATAGTGGTGGATTCTACACTGACCACCAATGTAATGGGGAATTTACAATGACCACTAATGTAATGGGAAATTTACAGTGACCACCAATGTTAGGGGGTATTTACACTGACCACCAGTGTAAGGGCAAGTCTGCACTGTGCCGGTGGCATCACCGGCTGCATATAGTGTGAATATCCTAAACACTGGAAGATGTTCAGTGTACCTACAGGTAAGCCGTATATACCCCTTGACATTTTCCACATTTTGTCATGTCATACAACCAAAAACATAAATGTATTTTATGTGATAGACCAACACAACGTGGCACATAATTGTGAAGTGATAGGAAAATGTTAAATGGTTTTTAAACTTTTTTTACAAATAAATATCTGAAAAGTGTGGCATGCATTTGTATTCAGCCTCCTTTACTCTGATACCCCTAACTAAAATCTAGTGGAACCAATTGCCTTCAGAATTCCACCTAATTAGTAAATAGAGTCCACCTATGTGTAATTTAATTTCAGTATAAATACAGCTGTTCTGTGAAGCCCTCAGAGGTTTCTTAGAGAACCTTAGTGAACAAACAGTATCATGAAGGCCAGGGAACACGCCAGACAGGTCAGGGATAAAGTTGTGAATTTTAAAGCAGGATTAGGTTATAAAAAAATATCCCAAGCTTTCAACATCTCACGGAGCACTGTTCAATCCGTCATCCAAAAATGGAAAGAGTATGGCACAACTGCAAACCTACCAAGACATGACTGTCCACTTAAACTGACAGGCCAGGCAAGGAGAGCATGTATCAGAGAAGCAGCCAAGAGGCCCATGGGAACTCTGGAGGAGCTGCAGAGATCCACAGCTTAGGTGGGAGAATCTGTCCACAGGACCACTGTTAGCAGTGCACTCCACAAATCTGGCCTTTATTGAAGAGTGGCAAGAAGTAAGCCATTGCTGAAAGAAATGCATAAGAAGTCTCATTTGCAGTTTGTGAGAACCCATGTGGGGGACACAGCAAACATGTGGAAGAAGGTGCTCTGGTCAGATGAGATCAAAATTTAACTTTTTGGCCTAAAAGCAAAACGTTATGTGTGGTGGAAAACTAAAACTGTGTCAGGAACTATGAATCAGACTGAGACAGTAAAAATCACACCTTTTAATGTAATAGTAAAATTGGTACAGATCAGTAAACGTAGTCAAAACATAAGCCTGGATCGGAAGCCAATGTGGGTAGTCAGACAAGCCAGTAATCAGGAAACCAGAGATTAGCGTAGTCAGAAGCAGAAGAACAGGATCAGGAACTAGAAGGGACATCAGCCGGGCAGTCTTTCCCAGGAACTCAACAGCGAATCTCCAGGTATGTTGACGAAGGCGAAGGCACGAAAGGCATGAACAAGGCAGTTTAAATAGCCAGAAGGGGCTGGCTGTAGGAGGGACTGACGAGCAGGTAATGATCACCAGGTGAGCCATTGTGGACACCATGAGTCCGACAGCGGAGCAGCCTGAGCACAGAGAAGAGAGCTGCTAACAGCCCAGCCCTGACATACTGCACATCACCCTGAACACAACATACCCACTGTGAAATATGGTGGTGGCAGCATCATGTTGTGGGGATGCGTTTCTTCAACAGGGACAGGGAAGCTGGTCAGAGTTGATGGGAAGATGGATGGAGTCAAATACAGATTATATACAGATTATAAATCTTAGAAGAAAACCTGTTAGAGTCTGCAAAAGACTTGAGACTGGGGCGGAGGTTCACCTTTCAGCAGGGCAACAACCCTAAACATACAGTCAGAGCTACAATGGAATGGTTTGGATCAAAGCATATTCATGTGTTAGAATGGCCCAGTCAAAGTCCAGACCTAAATCCAATTGAGAATCTGTCTGTGAACAGCAATTTTCAAGTTCTGCCACAAGCTCCATCCAATCTGACAAAGCTTGGGCTATTTTGCAAAGAAGAATGGGCAAAAATGTCACTCTCTAGATGTGCAAAGCTGGTAGAGACATACCCAAAAAGACTTGCAGCTGTAATTGCAGCGAAAAGTTGTTCTATTAAGTATTGACTCGGGGGGCTGAATACAAATGCATACCACAGTTTTCACATATTTATTTGTAAAGAATTTTGAAAACCATTCCCAATTATGTGCCACTTTGTGTTGGTCTATTGCATAAAATCCCAATAAAATACATTTACTTTTTTGGTTGTAACATAACAAAATGTGGAAAATTTCAAGGGTTATGAATACTTTTTCAAGACACTGTAGGTACAAGTTAAAAAAAAATCACTTTACTACCACTGTAATTATTTTTTATATATATTCATATAACTTTAGTGGTGTGCAGGTGAAGCATCAACCTGATGTCTCATTAAAAATAAACTGTCATGAGGGGGCGTGGCCTGCAGCAGACCATAATGGAGGCTGGAAGCCAGAGCTCCATGCTGCTGGCAGGATCTGAAGCAACCGCAGGCGACATTCCGTACCCTGATTCAGCTACACGGAGGGGGAAAGGACTCAGGACCGTCCTGGGCATGTCCAGAATGTCCGCACCCCGCTGTCTCACAGATTATTTCCCCGACCCGGCCATGAACGAGGCCCAATATGGCACCAGCTCCGGGAACACAGCCACAGTAACATTCCGCTCCCTGGCAGCTGAGGCGCAATGATCGGCTCCCCCGCAGGGGGAATTCCCAGCCACGACACCCGGGGACAACAGAGTCCATGCTCCTAACATTACAAAAATATCTGCACAGGGAATTACAACTCTCTGTCTCCCAGATACATGACAGGGTAGACTGCCTAGAGGGAAGAGCAAGTGTGCTTGAGGAAGGCATGCATGATCATGTCAGAGCACATAACGAATTGCTAGACGCACATGAGCATCATGTGTCTGAAATACACCACATAAAACTGAAATTGGCAGATTTAGAAGACTGTTCCAGGAGGAACAATATAAAATTTAGAGGCGTCCCTGAGTCAATAAAACCAAATTAAATCACTCCTTACCTACAACAGCTGTTCTCACGACTACTACCCCGCTTAAATGCACGGGACATCACAATTGACCGGGTGCACAGAATCGTCAAACCTGCACACCTCCCCCCCGGACATCCCAAGAGATATTCTAGCGAAAGTGCATTATTTCCATATTAAGGAACAAATATTACAGGTGGCCAAATCAACTAAACCACTACCAGCACCATACACAAATGTCCTCCTGTTTAGTGACCTCTTCAAAGCCACTATGGAGATGAGAAGAGCCTTCACCCCCATCACCGTGATATTACAAGAAAAGAAAAGCACGTACAAGTGGGGCTTTCCAACCAAGCTCCTGGTCACATGCCAACAACAAATGATTCCCATCCTTACTCCCAAAGATGGGTACAAAAAAATTGACCAACTGGGGATTTCTTACTCTTCCCCCCTACCACAACCGGACACACGGGCTCCCATTCGGATCCTCCGTCATCCCAGAACTGGCCACATGATAAAGGCAGAACCTACAACAACCCTAAGGCCTTCGGTCCTACGCATTCGTAGGATCCTTCGTGGGCGTCGACATAGTGTCAAATCCACTCCCTCAGGTTATAGTGTGCCACGCACACTGATATTGTTGTTATTTTTTATTTCTCTTCTTGATTGAACTGCCTGCTGACACACCATGATACTACCTTTAGTACATTAGTACAGTTACAGAAGGTGTACCCAGTGACATACCGCATATAGTAGACACACTTTGTGTACTTGTATATTCATTTACTTCCCTCATAAAACATAAGTTGTGTACATTGTAAATGTAAACTCGCTCCCTTCGTCCCCATCCCAGGGCACTCCCCGCTAAAATGGCCATCAAGATCACCTCACTCAATGTCAAAGGCTTGAATTCCCCCTTCAAGCGCAATCGCCTATGGAAAGAAGCACTGTCCCATCGCGCAGACGGATTCTGCGTACAAGAAACGCATTTCACCAAAGACAATTCCTCAAAATGCACACACAAACGTTATCCACACTGCTTCTTTGCCAGCGCCCCCACCAAAAAAATAGGTAATTAGCTCATCTGTCTCTTTTCAGTTACGCCATTATGTGGTTGACGAGGACGGTAGGTACTTGATTCTCTCAGCAATGATAGAGAACCAATGCCTCACTTTAGTGAATCTTTACGCACCTAACACTGGCCAAAAGAAATTTTATAATAACCTAATCTCTAAATTGGCCCCTTATAGGTCCAATCCAGTAGTGCTATGTGGGGATTTCAACAAAATCATTGACAACTCCCTAGATACATCTAACCCAACCAAAAGGAGACCATCTGCATTGTCCTCTCTCTTGCAACAGGAGGACCTCTATGATCCCTGGAGATGCACACACGATACGGAGCGAGACTACACTTTTTACTCCAACCCCCAGCAATCTTACTCTCAGATCGACATGTTCCTCACAGATAAATTCCTCCTACAAACAATCACTGAAATGTGCATAGGTAAAATGACCTGGCCTGACCACGCGCCAATATCAATCAGATTATTCAACAGCAACAAATCTACAAAACACCAGTTCAGCATTTGAGGGAGAAATTTGATCCGAGCAGGGGCGGACTGACAACTCATGGGACCCTGGGCAATAGGAGATTATGGGGCCCCCAGGCAATCAGAGATTATGGGGCCACACAGTATACACACACAGTATACAATCACACAGTTTACACAGATATCTTTCTATTGGCTGAGAAGGTATTGGAGAGGCGGGGCAGTTATAATCTCGGGATTTTTAGACCAAAAGGATGTCGGTAAGGGACATTTCAGAGACAGATGTAAAAAAAAACACAGATTTTTACATACTGTCCCTAGTTTTACTGAGGCTGGCAACCCTGATGGGGCCCCCTAGTGGCCCGGGGCCCTCGGGCAGTGCCCGAGTGGCTGAATGGTCAGTCCGCCCCTGGATCCGAGATTAAGAACTACTTTGTAAACAACCAGTATTCTGTTGATGACCAATCTATTATTTGGCATATGCACAAAGCTTTCTTAAGTGGCCTTTTTATACAATTAGGAGCACAGGAAAAAAAACAACATGCAGCCACTACTGAAAAACTATTAAAACAAATACAGGCGTTAGAACACGTCAATAAACAAACACCATCCAGCAACGTGTCCCTTGATCTAAAAAAAACCTAAGGTACCAACTCAGCAAGCAAATGAAAAAACATCATGCCAACAAAAAGATCCAGTTGATGACAAACTCCCAAGGTAAACGGTTAAATAACCCTTTAGATATAGCGAACGAGTTTACGCCAACCTCTACAACATTAAAGACTAAAAACAAGCAGCACATCCTAAAAATTAAGATATTAAAGCGTTCCTCTCGTCTATCCACCTTCCTTCTATATCTACCACTAGGGATGAGCCGAACACCCCCGGGTTTGGTTCGCACCAGAACCTTCGAACCGACCGAAAGTTCGCGCAAATTTTCGAACCCTATACGTTATAATGGACGCGAACGTTCAAATCAAAAGTGCTAATTACAACGGCCAATATGCATGTTAATGTCATAAAACAGGTTTAGGGACCCGGCTCCTGCCCCAGGGGACATATATCAATGCAAAAAGAACTTTTAAAAACTAACGTTTTTTTTTCGGGAGCAGTCATTTTAATGATGCATAAAAGTGAAAAAAAAAGTGAAATTTTCATTTAAATATGGTACCTGGGGGGTGTCTAAAGTATGCCTGTGAAGTGGCATGTGTTTCCCGTGTTTAGAACTGTCCTTGCACAAAATGACATTTGTAAAGGAAAAAAAGAAGCCATTTAAAACCACTTGCGGCTTTAATGTCATGTCTTGTCCTGGCCGCCATATGGCTGAAAATCCTTGAGAAAAATGACATGGCTACCCCATAGCCCCCCCCCCCACCCCAGCCCCTTTGGGTCTTGTATGGATATTAAGGGGGACCCCGCACCCAAAATAAAACCCTATACCTACAACCCTATATACTCTGAACAGCAGTATATAGGTGGTGCAAACAAGACACGGACTGTAGGTTTGTTCTTAAGTAGAATCTGAACAGGTACATTATGAAGTGTAGCTCCATCTCAAAAAAATCTATTTTTAAGCTTTTTGGAGAACATAGGGAGGGGTTATCACCCCTGTAACATTTGCTGTCTTTGCACATCTGTTCAGAACATGTCACCTCACTTTCCGTCCCAATGACAAATGTTTTTGGAAAAGTGGGGTTTGAATTGAAACAAGGATTGGTGATAAAGCATCAGTAGAGAGGAGATACCTTTTTCCCAAATTAAATCTAACAGGATAGAATTACCCTTCCTAGGGGTAGATTTCCTCTCACTTCCTGTTTTCTCTTTCCGTTTGCAAGTAGGAGTCGTTTGTAAGTTGGATGTTTGAAAGTAGGGGCCTGCCGTATATACTCTGCAGAAATTTGCCCTATTAGATGTTGGTGTAGCCACAAGACTGGTGGGCAAGGGAATGGGCCCTGCTGTGAGTTAATAGATCAAGATTTGTACTTGCATGCACCTGTTGAACCGGGCAGAAAAATTGGGCCTTTGGTGGTGGTGGTGGTGGTGGTGGTGGACGGTGTTGCCACAAGACTGTAAGCCCTCACAGTTACTCTTGGTGGGCGCAGGAATGGGCCCTGCTGTGAGTTATTAGATCAAGATTTGTAATTGCATGCACCTGTTGAACAGGGCAGAAAAATTGGGCCTTTGGCGGTGGTGGTGGACGGTGTTGCCACAAGACTGTAGGCCCTCATAGTTACTCTTGGTGGGCGCAGGAATGGGCCCTGCTGTGAACTATTAGATCAAGATTTGTAATTACACGCCCCTGTTAAACAGGGGCTGAAAAATTGTGCCTTAGGCATTGGTGCTGGTGCCACAACACTGCAACCCCTCACAGATACTGTACTCTTAGCACAGCAATGAGACCTGTTGCAAAGCATTGCCTAAAAATTGTAATTACACGCCCCAACAGGGGCTGAAAAATTGTGCCTTAGGCACTGGTGCCACAACACTGCAACCCCTCACAGATACTGTACTTGGAGCACAGCAGTCACACCTGTTGCGAAGCATCTTTTTAAAAAATTGTAATTACACGCCCTGTTAAACAGGGGCTGAAAAATTGTGCCTTAGGCATTGGTGCTGGTGCCACAACACTGCAACCCCTCACAGACACTGTACTCTTAGCACAGCAATGAGACCTGTTGCAAAGCATTGCCTAAAAATTGTAATTACACGCCCCAACAGGGGCTGAAAAATTGTGCCTTAGGCACTGGTGCTGGTGCCACAACACTGCAACCCCTCACAGATACTGTACTTGGAGCACAGCAGTCACACGTGTTGCGAAGCATTTTTTAAAAAAATTGTAAGTACACGCCCCTGTTATACAGGGGCTGAAAAATTGTGCCTTAGGCACTGGTGTGGTGGCATGGATCATTGAGGAGGAGGAAGAGGATAGTCAGTGAACATAAGAGGACAGTCACTCAGCATCAGCATAGGCAGTCTTGAAGGGATGTGACATTATAAATTATTCCATTATATCCGCTTCAGGTGCCTGGTAGCTGGTGGTGATCCAAGACTGATTCATTTTGATGAAGGTCAGTCGATCAACCGAGTCGGTGGACAGGCGCACCCTATGATCGGTGACAAATCCTCCAGCAGCACTGAATGTGCGTTCGGAAAGAACGCTGGAGGCAGGACAGGCCAGTAGCTCAATTGCATACTGTGCAAGCTCTGGCCAGTGATCCATCCTCAGGACCCAGTAAGCCAGAGGATTTTCGGTGGGAAAGGTGTCCAAGTCTGACCTTGCCCCAAGGTATTCCTGCACCATGTATATCAGACGCTGGCGATGGTTGCTGGAACCGATCATACCTTGGGGCTGCGGACTAAAAAATTGTCTGAACGCATCGGTCAGACGTCCACCTTCCCCACCGCTCCTTCTGCTACTGACCGAAGCCTCAGCAACTCGTCGTCCAGGACCAGGAGTTTGTAACCTCCCAGTTTCTGGGAACGCGTTGCACAGACCTTTCTGCAAGGCCTCCCTGAGATGTCTCATCCTCTGCTCCCTCTGCGACGGCAAGATAAGGTCCGCAACCTTACCCTTGTACCGTGGATCAAGGAGAGTGGCCAGCCAGTAATGGTCCCTCTCCTTGATCCGAAGAACACGAGGATCCTTCCGCAGGCTTTTTCAGGATCAGGGAGGCCGTGCAGCGTAGGTTTGCTGAGGCATTCGGTCCGGAGTCTTCTGGGTCACTGAGGATGACATGATCGCCAGCCACCTCCTCCCAGCCACGTACAAGTCCACTGGTTTGTTGGGACTGTACATCATCCCTAAAAGACTGCTGCTGCTGATGCTGAGTGCCAGGCTCCACCTCCATGCTCACACAATCCTCCTCCTCCTCCTCCTCCTCATCCTCATCCTCTTCCTGTGTGATGGGTGGGACAGAAGGAACACTGTCCGGATAAAGGGGGCCTTGAGAGGCAAGGAAGTCCTCCTCTTCCTGCCTCTGTTCTGCCTCAAGTGCCCTGTCCATTATCCCACGCAGCGTATGCTCCAACAGGTGGACAAGAGGTACAGTGTCACTGATGCATGCACTGTCACTGCTCACCATCCTCGTGGCCTCCTCAAATGGTGAGAGGACAGTGCATGCATCCCTGATCATGCTCCACTGACGTGGGGAAAAAAAAACAAGCTCCCCTGACCCTGTCCTGGTGCCGTAGTCGCAAAGGTACTCATTGATGGCCCTCTGCTGCGTGTGCAGTCGCTGCAGCATGGCCAACGTTGAGTTCCACCTGGTGGGCATGTCACATATTAGGCGGTTCTTGGGCAGGTTCAGCTCCTTTTGCAGCTCAGTCAGCCGAGCACTGGCATTATAAGATCGGCGGAAATGCACACAGACTTTCCTGGCCTGCCTCAGGACATCCTGTAAGCCTGGGAACCTGCCCAAGAACCGCTGCACCACCAGGTTGAGGACGTGAGCCATACAGGGCACATGGGTGAGCTGCCCCTGTCGCAGGGCGGAGAGGAGGTTGGTGCCATTGTCAGAAACGACCATTCCTGGCTTAAGCTGGCGTGGCGTCAACCACCTCTCGGCTGCCCCTGCAGAGCTGCCAGAACCTCTGGCCCAGTGTGGCTCCTGTCCCCCAAACACACCAGCGCAAGCACGGCATGGCATCTTTTTGCCTGCGTACTTGCGTAGCCCCTTGTACGCCTACGGAGCACCGCTGGTTCCGAGGACAGAGCACTGGAGGAAGAAGAAGAGGAGGGGGTGGAGGAGAGAGGTGTGTCACAACCAGTAGCAGTAGTAGCATTTTGGAGGCGTGGTGGCGGAACAACCTCCAACACTACTGCACCTTGTCCTGCATCCCTCCCAGCTGCCAATAGAGTGACCCAATGGGCCGTGAAAGAAAGGTAACGTCCCTGTCCATGCCTGCTGGACCATGAGTCAGCGGTAAAATGCACCTTACCGCTGACCGCCCTGTCCAGCGAGGCATGGACATTGCCTTCCACATGCCGGTAGAGAGACGGAATCGCCTTCCGTGAGAAAAAGTGGCGTTTGGGAACCTGCCACTGAGGAACCGCACATTGAACAAACTCACGGAAGGGGGCCGAGTCTACCAACTGAAAAGGCAGCAGTTGAAGTGCTAGCAATTTAGCCAAGCTAGCATTCAACCGCTGGGCATGTGGATGGCTGGGAGTGTACTTCTTTCGACGGTCCAGCAGCTGGGGCAGGGAAATTTGCCTGGTAGAATCGGACGTCGGTGTACTGCAAGTACTTGGTTGTGACACATCTAATTCTACACCTTCAGTCCTCTCACAGCAGCTTTCAGAGAGGACTGAAGATGTAGTGGGGATGGAGATCCCAGCTGATGAGGAGCAAGGAGAGGTCCTCTTAGTTCTTTGGTGTGGGTCTTTTATGTGTGCTTGCCAACGAGCTGCATGGCAGGTCGACATATGTCTGCTCATGCTTGTGGTGCCCAAGCGGCTGATGTTTTGGCCACGCGAGATACGCTTGAGACAAATATTGCAAATAGCAGTGGTGCGATCTGATGCACTCGTCTCAAAAAAGGCCCACACCAAAGAACTTTTCTGATAACGCGCAGAGGCAGCGCCCTGCACAGGCGGAGCTCTGCGGTGTTGTACAGTTGCTGTGCTGGCCTCTAGCTGGCCTCCAGGGGGCATCCTGCCTCGTTGGACATGTGACGCCGCATCCTCCTCCTCCTCGTCCTCCTCCTCATCCTCTCTCCCTTCAGGCACCCACGTGGAGTCAGTGACCTCATCATCCCCTCCCTCTTCACCACTAGAGCAAACCTGGCAGTAAGCTGCAGCTGGTGGAACAGTACTGCCAGATTGCTGTCCTTCAGCATCCCCTCTCTCTGCGCGCACACTACTGACTTCCTCAAGCTGGGTATCATCATCCGAGCCTTCGAATCGTTGGGCATCCTCCTGGAGCATGTACCCAACACTGTGCTCAAAGAGTTCGGGGGACTCCTCAGGAGGACATGGTGGGTCTAGGGAAGGGGTGGCTGATGATGCCATTGAGTACGCGTTGGCAGCTGCTCTGCCAGTACCCTGAGCCTGGGTGAGAGAGGATGAGGAGGATGAGGAGGGCTTGGTCATCCATTCTACCAAGCCTTCAGCATGATGCGGCTCCACATGTCCAGCTGCCGAAAACAAAGACGCGCGTGTCCCATGGCCACGTGCTGATGGCGATGCACGACCACGTCCACGGCCACGTCCACTAGAAACAGAGCCTGCCTGCCCTGTGTTCTTGCCTCTGCACGCTCTGCCTCCCCTTGGCGGTCTTCCAGCCATTGTAGTCGGTAGTCCTGTGGGTGCTGCTGAGAAGAAAATATAGGAGCTCTGTGTGATGCCACTAACACACTAGAAGTCCTATGGGTGCTTCTGCAAAGAAAATATAGGAGCTCTGTGTGATGCCACTAACACACTAGAAGTCCTGTGGGTGCTGCTGAGAAGAAAATATAGGAGCTCTGTGTGATGCCACTAACACACTAGAAGTCCTATGGGTGCTTCTGCAAAGAAAATATAGGAGCTCTGTGTGATGCCACTAACACACTAGAAGTCCTATGGGTGCTTCTGCAAAGAAAGTATAGGAGCTCTGTTTGATGCCACTAACACACTAGAAGTCCTGTGGGTGCTGCTGAGAAGAAAATATAGGAGCTCTGTGTGATGCCACTAACACACTAGAAGTCCTATGGGTGCTTCTGCAAAGAAAATATAGGAGCTCTGTGTGATGCCACTAACACACTAGAAGTCCTGTGGGTGCTGCTGAGAAGAAAATATAGGAGCTCTGTGTGATGCCACTAACACACTAGAAGTCCTGTGGGTGCTGCTGAGAAGAAAATATAGGAGCTCTGTGTGATGCCACTAACACACTAGAAGTCCTATGGGTGCTTCTGCAAAGAAAATATAGGAGCTCTGTGTGATGCCACTAACACACTAGAAGTCCTGTGGGTGCTGCTGAGAAGAAAATATAGGAGCTCTGTGTGATGCCACTAACACACTAGAAGTCCTATGGGTGCTTCTGCAAAGAAAATATAGGAGCTCTGTGTGATGCCACTAACACACTAGAAGTCCTGTGGGTGCTGCTGAGAAGAAAATATAGGAGCTCTGTGTGATGCCACTAACACACTAGAAGTCCTATGGGTGCTTCTGCAAAGAAAATATAGGAGCTCTGTGTGATGCCACTAACACACTAGAAGTCCTGTGGGTGCTGCTGAGAAAAAAATATAGGAGCTCTGTGTGATGCCACTAACACACTAGAAGTCCTGTGGGTGCTGCTGAGAAGAAAATATAGGAGCTCTGTGTGATGCCACTAACACACTAGAAGTCCTATGGGTGCTTCTGCAAAGAAAATATAGGAGCTCTGTGTGATGCCACTAACACACTAGAAGTCCTGTGGGTGCCGCTGAGAAGAAAATATAGGAGCTCTGTGTGATGCCACTAACACACTAGAAGTCCTATGGGTGCTTCTGCAAAGAAAATATAGGAGCTCTGTGTGATGCCACTAACACACTAGAAGTCCTGTGGGTGCTGCTGAGAAGAAAATATAGGAGCTCTGTGTGATGCCACTAACACACTAGAAGTCCTATGGGTGCTTCTGCAAAGAAAATATAGGAGCTCTGTGTGATGCCACTAACACACTAGAAGTCCTGTGGGTGCTGCTGAGAAGAAAATATAGGAGCTCTGTGTGATGCCACTAACACACTAGAAGTCCTATGGGTGCTTCTGCAAAGAAAATATAGGAGCTCTGTGTGATGCCACTAACACACTAGAAGTCCTGTGGGTGCTGCTGAGAAGAAAATATAGGAGCTCTGTGTGATGCCACTAACACACTAGAAGTCCTGTGGGTGCTGCTGAGAAGAAAATATAGGAGCTCTGTGTGATGCCACTAACACACTAGAAGTCCTATGGGTGCTTCTGCAAAGAAAATATAGGAGCTCTGTGTGATGCCACTAACACACTAGAAGTCCTGTGGGTGCTGCTGAGAAGAAAATATAGGAGCTCTGTGTGATGCCACTAACACACTAGAAGTCCTATGGGTGCTTCTGCAAAGAAAATATAGGAGCTCTGTGTGATGCCACTAACACACTAGAAGTCCTATGGGTGCTTCTGCAAAGAAAATATGGGAGCTCTGTGTGATGCCACTAACACACTAGAAGTCCTATGGGTGCTTCTGGGAAGAAAATATAGGAACTCTGTGTGATGCCACTAACACACTAGAAGTCCTATGGGTGCTTCTGCAAAGAAAATATAGGAGCTCTGTGTGATGCCACTAACACACTAGAAGTCCTATGGGTGCTTCTGCAAAGAAAATATGGGAGCTCTGTGTGATGCCACTAACACACTAGAAGTCCTATGGGTGCTTCTGGGAAGAAAATATAGGAACTCTGTGTGATGCCACTAACACACTAGAAGTCCTATGGGTGCTTCTGGGAAGAAAATATAGGAACTCTGTGTGATGCCACTAACACACTAGAAGTCCTATGGGTGCTTCTGCAAAGAAAATATGGGAGCTCTGTGTGATGCCACTAACACACTAGAAGTCCTATGGGTGCTTCTGGGAAGAAAATATAGGAACTCTGTGTGATGCCACTAACACACTAGAAGTTCTATGGGTGCTTCTGGGAAGAAAATATAGGAACTCTGTGTGATGCCACTAACACACTAGAAGTCCTATGGGTGCTTCTGCAAAGAAAATATAGGAGCTCTGTGTGATGCCACTAACACACTAGAAGTCCTATGGGTGCTTCTGCAAAGAAAATATGGGAGCTCTGTGTGATGCCACTAACACACTAGAAGTCCTATGGGTGCTTCTGGGAAGAAAATATAGGAACTCTGTGTGATGCCACTAACACAGTACAAGTCCTATGGGTGCTTCTGGGAAGAAAATATAGGAACTCTGTGTGATGCCACTAACACAGTACAAGTCCTATGGGTGCTTCTGGGAAGAAAATATAGGAACTCTGTGTGATGCCACTAACACAGTACAAGTCCTATGGGTGCTTCTGGGAAGAAAATATGGCTCGCCGAGCGAGCGAACGCCCGGTGCTCGATGCGAACATGGGTTTGCATCGAGCACCGGGCCCATCCCTATCTACCACACAACTAGAAACCATATCTACACCCTTCTCTTCCATGGAAATTCTTAAAGCTATGAAGAAACTGCCCACAAGGCCCCGATGGATTCCCAAACGAGTACTATAAACATTTCTCTGACTTGATCACCCCACATCTATGCAACACTTTTAATTACTATACCACTACAGGTAAAATCCCCAAGGAATCCCTAGAAGCCCTGATAGTCACCTTACCCAAACCAGGTAAAGACAACACTTCCCGCAGACCAAACCACAACACTTCCCGCAGTCCATTAACTTCTGGTCATCCTTAACAGACTCCCCACCACCGCCTCCAACGTGGCACAAAGCCCTGACCCTTCCTCTTCGAGCAGCACACTGTATCTCCCACTGGGAATCAATACAAAAATTGTTCCACAAGTGGTACTTCACCCCAGCCAGATTGTCTACAATCTACCCATCAACTTTGCCTCAATGTTGGAGGAATTGCACCGAAAGAGGAACCTTGCAGCACAAATGGTGGGAATGCCCTAACATTCAAAGATACTGGCAAGAAGTCTCTACCCTTGTCTCTACGGTCTGCAAAGTCCCCTCACCATTAACCCCACTGGATCTTCTTCTGGGTCTCACTATCCCCAACTGTCCGAATCGTGTCAGAGTATTGACGACTCCTATACTAATAGTGGCTCGTTTAGCACCAGTTAAAAAATGGAAATCACCACAGCCTCCTACTAGGTCAGATCTTATTATCCTTTTGAACAACCACTTCTAACTGGAGTTCTCCTTCGCCAAAGCTAACCTAACTACTGCGTCTTTCTTCCAAAACTGGGAACCCTGGATCGTTGATCCACGAAGCACAGCACTATAAAACATATTAACCAAATAGAATCGAATCCTCTGTCCTACCAACTTTCAGCCCGAGATGCTGTAACATCCCCCCAAATCGAGTGCACACCTACCTTATGCACCCCTCAACACTGCAACGGCACCCTTCTGCTTGGCGCACTTCAAGTAAGGAAATGTCACCTCAGAGTGTATACTTAGTAAGCAGAACTCTGTGTTTTCTTAGGTTATCAGTTCTAAGTTACTCATTGTACATGTTACCTGAGTTTTGACAGTCGATCGTTGGCGAGGCTGCCTTCCATCCCATGGCACAGCAAGTGCCCAAATTGGGGTGCCGGGGTGTGGAGACAGCACCGACACCAACAGAGAAACACCAACGTCACACCTATTCAACACAACGCAACTTATATATATGTTACCTTCGATGTAAGTTGTTAACGTATGCTATAATACTCAGTAAGAAATGTTGATATAATATCTCTCTCAACCTTCTGTACTGATGCTTTGTGAAAACTTCAATAAAAATGTTGTTGAAAAAAAAAGGAACTGTCATAGCAAATATGCCACAACAACAACAACAACAAGAGAAGGGCACACTGACCTAGTGCAATTCCATTAAAAACATTTATTAAAGAATAAAAAGTGAAACACAAGATACTCACAAACGTATGTTGTATATACCCTTGCATCTTTGGAGCATTCCAGCAGTCCTGAAGGCGTCTTTGCTACAGTGTGCTTTGACATGCGTTTATACAACATACGTTTGTATCTTGTGTTTCACTTTTTATTCTTTAATAAATGTTTTGAATGGAATTGCACTAGGTCGTTGAGCCCTTCTCTTGTTTTTGTTGTTTTCTAGTACCTTTGGATGCACATGGTCCTGAGAGGGCAGCAAGACCCTAGGCGTTGACAATTAAGATTACGATTCACCTTCACTTCTTTTGTTTTTTGCGATAGTAAATATGCCAACAGATAGCAGGTTATTGGTCCCCTATGTGATAGCAATAGAGTTAATGTCACTGCCCTTGCAGTTGGTGCAGTGGTCCAGGGATTTGAAAGCCCCACTCTTCTTCCCTTTCTTTCTTTGGGGCATCTGGGATTGTTCAGAGTGATTCTAATTGGTCAAAGTCTGTCTGACCAAGACTTGCCGCCCACCCAAGAGGGAAGTGTTAAAATAATGTTTTCCATGGTGTTTTTTTTAGATTTTTTTTTCAAATGGCCGAATATCCTTTACGGGTTTAGTTAAAATCACGCTAATGGCAAAATATAGGCCAGCTCATCCACATTGTAGCAAACATGATTTAATGCCTGCAACACAAAGTATGGGGGTAATCAAACCCACCAAAAAAACAATGTAAAGCTTTTAAAACTGTGCATGTGTATGTGTGCCTATATTAAAAAGAAAAACACATGAGTATCAGATACTGGAAATGACAGAAAAAACTTTATCAATGTATGCAACACAATGAATACAATGTGCAAATAAACTGTAAAGTAAATAGTAAGCAGAGAAAGTCTTGTTTGCTTCTGTGTTGCCATCTGCTGGCTACCTGCAGTAATGCAGCAGGTGTGTGTTCCTATGAGTGTGTAGATACACTGTACCAAGCAACATATCAGAAGAATCAGATGTTTATATACTGTAAAACAATTTTATTTTCTTAGCAAAGGATTTTTGCGTTGTGTGACCCATGGGCGTGCAGTCCTAACCAACCGACTGCAACACTTTTGCAGACATCTGGGTCAGATTTATATGTGATTTATATGTGTGTAAACCCTAATACATTAATGAACTTCCCTTATTTGCTCTTCGGTCTGATTTAAATATCATTGGAGGTATTTTGATATACAGTACATCCGGAAAGTATTCTCAGCGCTTCACTTTTTCCACATTTTATTCCAAAAAGGATTTCAAAAGGGATTAAATCCATTATTTTCCTCAAAATTGTTCAAACAATACCCCATAATGGCAAGAAGTGAATGGAGTTTGTTTAAAATCTTTGAAAATTTATTAAAAATAAAAAACAAAAAAATTTACAGCCTTTGCTCAATAGTTTGTTGAAGCACCTTTGGCACCAATTACACCCTCAAGTCTTTTTGAATATGATGCTACAAGCTTGGCACACCTATTTTTGGGCAGTTTCTCCCATTATTCTTTACAGGACCTCTCAAGCTCCATCGGCCATTTTCAGATCTCTCCAGAGATGTTTAATCAGGTTCGAGTCTGGGCTCTGGCTGGGCTACTCAAGCACATTCACAGAGTTGTCCCATAGCCACTACTTTGTTATCTTGGCTGTGTGCTTAGGGTTGTTGTCCTGTTGGAAGATGAACCTTTGCCCCAGTCTGAGATCCAGAGCGCTCTGGAGCAGGTTTTCATCAAGGATGTCTCTGTACATTGCTGCATTCATCTTACCCTTGATCCTGACTAGTCTCCCAGTTCCTGCCGCTGAAAAACATCCCCACAGCATGATGCTGCCACCACCATGCTTCACTATAGGGATGGTATTGGCCAGGTGATGAGTAGTGCCTGGTTTCCTCCAGACATGATGCTGGCCACTCTGCCATACAAGCCTGATTGGTGGAGTGCTGCAGAGATGGTTGTTTTTCTGGAATGTTCTCCTCTCTCCACAGAGAAATGCTGGATCTCTGTCAGAGTGACCATCGGGTTCTTGGTCACCTCCCTGACTAAGGCCCTTCTCCCCCGATCGCTCAGTTTGGCCAGGCGGCCCTGGTGATTTCAAACTGCTTCCATTTACAGATGATGTGCTCATTGGGACCTTCAATGCTGCATACATTTTTCTGTACCCTTCCCCAGATCTGTGCCTCAATACAATCCTATCTCGGAAGTCTACAGACAATTGCTCAGACTTCATGGCTTGGTTTGTGCTCTGACATGCACTGTTAAATGTGGGACCTTATATAGAGGTGTGTGCCTTTCCAAATTATGTCCAATCAACTGAATATACCACAGGTGGACTCCAATCAAGTTGTAGAAACAGCTCAAGGATGGTCAGTGGAAACAGGATGCACCTGAGCTCAATATTGAGTGTCATGGCAAAGGCTGTGAATACTTATTATGTACATGTGATTTTTTCGGGTTTTTTTTTTTTTTGATAAATTTGCAAAGGTTTCAAACAAACTTCAAAACTTCATTCTGGGGTATTGTTTGTATGATTTTGAGGAAAATAATTAATTTAATCCATTTTGGAATTAGCCTATAACATAACAAAATGTGGAAAAAGTGAAGCACAGTGAATACTTTCCAGATGGATTGTATCTGCATAAAAATAACTGTAGATCGTATCAGACATTAGAAGCTGTGCTGTGTCTTCTGTGCACTTCCTGTGTTATTTCAAAGAACTAGACATGTGCAATTCTTTTAGTTATGAATTCGTTTTCCGTTCAAATTCGTTGTATTCGTTCATTCGTTATCGTACGAACGAATGGTTTACTAAAAATTCTAACGAATAACGAACTATCGAAACGAACGAATATGAAAAACAACGAAAATACGAAATAATTAAATTAGAAACAACAAAACTACGAAAGAATGAAAATCCGAAAAAAACGAAAACAGAAACACCGAAAATACCGAACAAAGATTCAAAAATAACGAAAATTAAATGAACGAAAAAATTCGTACATTCGTAACTTTTTTTTTTTTTTTTTGGTTTGTTGATTCGTAATTTTCCATGTCTCTTACAATGGCGCTGCTTAACGTGCTTCGAATGGATTCGTAAATTCGTTACTTTTTTTTGTTAGTTGATAAACGTGGTTGAGTTTGAGTTGAGTTAAGTTCTGACTTGTGAGAGAGAAATTCTTTGTTTCTTAAACATGTAATAGCATACACATTACATAAAATTATGAATTATGCTCCGATTACGAATCTACTAAAACAATGTTACGAAAGTACGAATAAATCAATCTTACGAAAGTACGAATGTAACTAAATCTACGAAAATACGAATGCGTCCGAATACAAAGTATAACGAAAATACGAATTTCGAATAAACAAAAATTAGACTAACGGAAAAACGAATCAACGAAAAAATAACTCTTACGAAAATACGAACGAGTCTGAATACGAACACCGATGACTTACAAAATACGAACGAGTCCGAATACGAACAACGACGACTTACGAAATTACGAATCGTTACGAATCAACGGAAACGAACAGAAACGAAACGAAACTAAACAAATTTTTCTATTGTGCACATGTCTACAAAGAACCCTTCTAGTTTTTATCTTGGACTACAGAAGGATTAGGCTTTATGCTGTAGAGATCTGTGAGGAAGAGTGGTTGACTAGTTTAAAAAAGAAGTATGGGTCTGATGCTGCATCTGTCCCCCGACGACTCGGAAATGCCGCCAGCAAAACTCTGATGAGAGCTTTTTGTCGGAAAATGCGACCGTGTGTATGCTCCATCGGTTTTTTGCTGGCGGAATTCAACATAGTCAGAAAATATGTTGACTATGAAAAATTAGAAAAATTGCTGCGCAAATACCGTGTAACATAAAAAGTTGCAATGACCATCATTTTATTCCCTAGGGTGTCTGTTAACCACTTCCCGACTGGTGCACACAGATATACGTCGGCAGAATGGCACGTACAGGCAGGAGGGCGTATATATAAGTCCCTCCTTAATGCCTGTCCGTGCCATCGGGAGCGCACTGGGAGCGCTGGTCGCGGCCCCCGCGGACTCGATTGCCGCAGGGACACCCGCGATCGTCTCACGGGAAGGCTGAACGGGGACATGCCGAGATAAACAGCATCTCCCTGTTCTGCCTAGCAACTAGTGACGCCGATCTCTGCTCCTGTGATTGGAGCAGAGATCAGCATTCACTAGCTGACAGCCACGCCCCCCCACAGTAAGAAACACACCCCTAGGCATACTTAACCCCTACACTAACCCCTTCACTGCCAGTGTCATTTATACAGGAATCAGTGCATTTAAATAGCATTGATTGCTGTATAAATGACAATGGTCCCAAAAATGTGTCAAAAATGTCCGATGTGTCCGCCATAATGTCGCAGTCACAATAAAAATCGCTGATCGCCGCCATTACTAATAAGAAAAAAATATATTAATAAAAATGCTTTAAAACTATCCCCTATCTTGTAAACGCTATAACTTCTGCGCAAACCAATCAATAATCGCTTATTGCGATTTTTTTTTACCAAAAATATGTAGAAGAATACGTATCGGCCTAAACTGAGGAAAAATATGTTTTTTTTTATATATTTTTGGGGGATATTTATTATAGCAAAAAATTAAAAATAATGCGTTTTTTTTTTTTCAAAATTGTCGCTCTTTTTTGTTTATAGCGCAAAAAATAAAAAACGCAGGGGCGATCAAATACCACCAAAAGAAAGCTCTATTTGTGGGGAAAAAAAGGACGTCAATTTTGTTTGGGAGCCACGTCGCACGACCGCGCAATTGTCAGTTAAAGCGACGCAGTGCCGAATCGCAAAAAGGGGCCTGGTCCTTTGGCTGCAAATTGGTCCGGTCTGAAAGTGGTTAAATATATATATATAGGTTTGGGGGTTCTGAGTCATTTTCTAGCAAACAAGTTATGATTATTACATATAGGAGAGAAGTCTCATAATTGGCCTGGGTGGCAAGGGGTTAATTACCATAAGTAATATACAAATAAGTATTATATTTATATTTATATTATATATATTGTTTTTAGGGTAATTTACTATATTTTCAAAAACTGTACTCAAGCAGGTGGTTTAACGGACAAATTACTGAAGTTTGAAGTTATAACTTCAAACCAGTAATTTCACAGTAAATAGGAAAAAATAATAAATGATTATCTTATAACATATATAATAATAATATATTAATTAGCTTGATTATAACAGTACCTTTTCAACAGAAGCAGATTCTCATTCTCCCTCTTAACTGTGTAAGAAAAACATGGGATTGTGGGTAAATCTTATACCCATAAACCCATGCTTTTTCCTTGTAGTTAAGAGGGCTGGGCTGGAAGGAAGTATTTGTCTTTTAGACACATGCCCCTTCTATGACACTGCAGTGAGAGGTGTGCCTCCACTGTAGCATTTTTATTGGACAGCTGGGGCTAATGGTACTTTACTATTGGTCCAAGACTCCAAGCTGTCCATTGAGCTCAGTGCCTCTGACAAGAAGCGAGGAGATGCACTGTGAGCTCAACCTCTCAGTCTGCTGCAAACAGAGTGTGCCAGCTTGTATTTAAACTGGCCGCTCTGTATGTAGCTCCTGACAGGCTGCGCAAGGAGCCCCGTATCTCCGGAAATATAGGTTGTAGGAGCCCCACATTTTTACCAGTGGTGGGGTAGGACTTCAGGTGGCAGAGCTATGACCCTCAAAGCTTTGCCTCACCTGCCTCCCCTGACTGCATGTTCCTGCTGTGGTTGGCCCTGTACCATGTGATCTGTGTGACCAGTCACACAGATCACAGCAGGAAACAATGGCGTCATGAATGATAGCCATTGTTTACTATTGCTGGCTGTGATTGCCGTGATTGGCCACAGTTGTCTCATGGTACAAGGCAAACACAATGGCCCTGTACTCTGACCTGTGATCCACTGTGTGCAAGTGTGCATGAGCAGGTGATGTGGGAGGCGGTAGGGGTGGGCCCATCCTCATCAGCACTGCTCCTATCTGACTGTATATAAGCGGTCTGCCCGAAAAGTATCCAGCCAAGTAATAAGAAACATAAAGATGCACGATGCAGAAACATTTTACATAGGACAATGATGCCTCAGTCCCCTTCAAAGTGGATAGAACCAAGCGACTTCAATTGGGAAGACTGGGTCTTCGTTTCTGGATCATAGCTAATTTAAAGAGGTGGTCCACCCGCACAAAAAATATTAAAAGTCAGCAGCTACAAATACTGCAGCTGCTGACTTTTAATAAATGGACACTTACCTGTTCCAGGTTCCAGCGGTGTTGGCAGAAGATGACGAGCAACCGCTCGTCTCTCGGCTGCCCCCGCCATCCTCTGTCAGGGAATCAGGAAGTGAAGCCGCAACGGCTTCACTGCCCGGTTCCCTACGTCTCTATTGGTCCCCGTTGTGTCCTGGGAACTGTGTTTTCCCAAGACACAACGGGGGGGGGGGCGGGCAGCTGCGGATATGGGCAGGACAGCTGAGGCTAGCTAGTCCCGGAAGTGGGTGCAGATACCTGTATTATATCCGCAGGTATCCGCAACCTCCTCCCCCCTGAAAGGTGCCAATTGTGGCACCGGAGGGGGGGGGGGGGGGATCCGATAAGCAGAAGTTCCACTTTAGGGTGGAGCTCCGCTTTAAGCAAAGACTGGGTCTTTGTGTTCTGGATTGACATACGATTCATCCCCAGTTATGAGCTTCTTGAGGAAATCTGGTTCATTTGTAGTGGTTTGAAGCAAGTGATTAACAACTACAGCACAGTGTTCCTTCTGCTCTGGTAGCACAAGCCATGAAATCAATTTTGCGACAACACATTTCATGCCAAGATCCTGCATCAAAATCTTGGACACAGATTCTCGGACCTCTGACACTAGCCCTGTGCTCCCCCTGTCACTTGTAAGCACAGAAGTCTGCTTTTTGTGTCTGCTTCTGTGTTTACAAGTGACAGCATGTGCTGAGCTGTCATGCTGCAGATCAGGGAGCGTTCAGACAAAGCATGCCTCCTGGCAACTGTTCCTTCTGCACTGAGGACTGGTTATATAGCTGAGCTGAGGGTGGGTGAGCTCTATACTGTGTGGGGTAGGGGTAAGCTCTGTTCTAGGGGGTTGTGATGGGGCTTTGTAGTGGTGTTTCTTCAAGTGAAACCATCAACGCAGGTAGATTTTTTTTTCCTTTCAGTGACACCGCCAATGCAGGGACAATTTTTCCCTACTGGTGTGGACGCCACCGACTCAGAAACACTTTTTCTTTTCAATGACACCAGCAACACAGGGACACTTTTTCTTTTCAGTGAAACAGACTAGGGACCTTTTTCCTTTCAGCGACACCACCAACCAAGGGACATGTTTTCCTTTGACACTCGTAGCCTAGAAATTTGTGCATTGATTTTAAACTTTTCACTGGTACGATTTAATTACATGCCACAAACATTGCAAACATTTAGACACTCACCACTATTGGCCATGTCCCCTTCAAAACTCAATGGGGGATCGGAGGGGGGGTTTAACCGATAGGTGGGGGGGGGGGTGCCAGGGGGTAAAGTTTTTCCTATCTTTGCCTTGGGCACTGGTTGACTTTGTCCAGGCACTCGTGGGAGGGCTGAAGTGTTTGATTATACTTCAGTGGACACTCCTGTAATGCCACTATTTCCCTAAGAGTATGTTTTACAGTCTCATAGCCAATGTATTATTTCACAGAATGAAATCACAATTTGATAGACTTCAAACATGACATGGCTTTATGTAGGGCTGGGGCAAGGGACATCCTGCTAATGGATTTTATGACATCCAATTAGCCATTTACAAAAACACCCAACCAAGGACTGTTTTAACAACTTTAAAGAGAGTTGTTAGCAAGCTCTGCCTCTTGAGGATTTACAAACCCCAACCTTAGTCAGGATCCATTAGAGTCTGCTCTGCTAGAGATCTTATGAGATGAAAAATTTATGACAAGGCTTAATGATAAGTCGTTTGAAGCTTACAGAACCCTTTAAGTACTGTTTATTCATATGGATCTGCTGATTTAATCTAATCTGTCTTGAGATGGATGTTTTATTGGGGAGTAATATGTGATGTGTCTCACACACAAGATTGTAAATCTAATTGCCTCAGTGCATTTTGTGGAAAGGAGGATGCACTTTGTTCAGTATACTCCTAATTATATTTATTCATTTTGAAATTTATCGGACCTCATTATTGTCACAACCACTTTCTCCAATCTTTGGTTCAGCAGTTTGGTGTCCCTAAAAATATAATTTACATGTTTGCTTATATCTGTCCACCCATAGAGATTAGATAGGTCAGTTTTTTTCCATGAAAGAAAAAATCAGAATGGACATGTGTGGTTGGGGCTTAGGCACCCTATTGGGGGACACGAGAACTACACTCGATAATTGCCTAAGTTCTAAGCAGGAATTTGCTTTCATGAGAAATCAGCATTAAGGCATAACTCCAGACTTAGAAGCAAACCACAATGAACACAGTTAACCCTCTAGCAACCCCAGGCTAACTGACTGTACTGACACAATAAGCACACTAGAAACCACTTAAAAAAACAATAACTCCCAGGTGTACAGCATTAAGAAACTGGTGCTGCACAGCCTACATCAGCATCCACCACCCAACAAGTTAGAGAACAGTCCAGTGCTTTGTTTTTTCTTTTTTGTTTTGTTTTGTTGAGGGATTAGAACTTGGATAGGGATTGGGAAATTATGGATTCCCCCTATACTTCAAACAATTTCAGAGACAAATTCTCCTATACACAGTCTATATACAGTCTCTATATATACTCCTCTGCTTCCTCTAGCACTTACTTGCTTGCAGAACTCCACTGGCACACTGTTGTTGGATCTGACACAGCACAGGACGTGCTGACCTTCTCCCGCTGTCCTTTTCTTGCTCCCGTGCCTCCAAGAATGGGTTCTTCTGTGTGTTGTGGAGGATCCTTCCAGCACCCGAGCCCCAGGCCTGAGGTCACCCCCCCAGACTAGGGTGCACCCTCAAGGGCCACGGACAGCCTCTTCCGCACTCCATCTTCCACCCAACTGCCCCTGCTGACTTGACTCATGCCTATTTATGAGGTGCCTACCCCCTTCCAGACTGTTTTTGCTGGGAATTGGTTGAGGACCTCATAAATATGCCAAGCACCTCCTCCTTGTCTCCACCCACTACATCTGGAAGCTTCTCCATGGTTCCAGAAACATTGGAGGCACCAGAGAAACTGCTTGCTGAGTCATCCATCCTCTTTGAGTCTCTGAGTCACTCAGCTCTGACCCAGATTCAGCCCAGGCCAGGCTCTCAGCCAAGCCAAATTGTCCTACATTAAAGCTTACTCTACAAAAAATATTATCTACATTTAGCACACTAGAGGGTGCTACACTCACCCCCTACAAAACAGCCTGTCCCCCCAAAAAAAACGAAATTGGCTCCTGCGCCCAGGAGCAAGGGAATTTCATAAAAATACAAAGCAGATGAAGAAGGCATGGCCGTGCCTTCGAAACGCGTTCTGATTGGCCATACAGCGGTGGGCGGCTCCCCAGTTTGACAGCTCTGGACCACTCCCACACAGAGACACACAGCCGGCGTCTCTCCGAGGCTTATTGAGGCTCCAGCTGTGGCTGACACACAGCGATCGTGGATCCCTCCACAGAGACTTCCCGGAGGTCCTCCTGTGCTCCTGTGACACTGTTTGTGGAAGCTCCCATCCGCTCTAACAATCTGTAAGTGCACCCACATTGTTCACGCAAGTTTTTAGTGTCTTTTACCTCATATACTGAATAAATCTTTATGCTGTTTAAGGATTGGCTTGGCACTTCTCTCTGCTCTCTTTGCATAAAAATACAGAGGAAGGGGAAAGGTAAAACAACTTGGACAGGGCTATATCAAAAATATACTTTTCTCTCAAAAAAATCACATAAGCACATCAGTTAGCAACAATATTTACATAGCCTAGCTACAGTTCCCTGTGAGTAATTAAAATTACAGTATAAGGCACATATACACATTTTTTAGCTGGAGCACCCCAGAGGGAATCTCTCCAAGCAAGCTGGAAAATGTTGAGTCCATCACGAGCAAGGTGAACAGCCGCCCACTACGATACCTACAGAACAAAATAGGATAAAGAAAACACATCACACCTAGCACTAACTCACTATCTAACTGTACAGTCTGTCAGCAGGGTGTTATAAACCTGCTGGCAGAAACAAATCATAGCAGAGTCTCTGGTAGGAGGAGCCCCACCAGGTTTTAGCAAAGCAGTAGCAGAATACTAGGCCTTACCCAAAGTTCTTCAGTGGGAACAGAACATCCATCTGGAAAAACAGGTCAGGGTGTTAGTCAGTGAGCAAAGAAACAACAGCAGCAATCTCCCCTGCTGTCCATGTAAATTTTTACCTATGAGCTGAACATTCCACATCAGTTCTTCATAGGTAATAATGAGGATTTGGCAGTCTTATCAGGTTGCCGTCAGCTCCTCTGACAGAGACAGAGTGGCTCTTGGTGGGCTGTCCTGCTTTAACCACTTAGGAAAAGCAGCTGGGGAGAGCTGTTTACAGTCGAATGTCCTGGAACTGGGTCAAAACTTGATTTCAATGCAGTCCCCGCAAGGGCTTGAGGACATGCATATATTCCCTCACCATGTCATCCTCCCATTCTCCCCAAGAGTCCTCGATGATGTCCATGATGTTTGGAGGGACATAGAGATAGTCCAGACCCCACTCCAGAGCTGTTCTTTGCTGCACCTCCCATTCGAACCTGGAAAACCTTGTCAGTTCTCTTGGCTTTCCCTTCCCAGGAAAAACACAGGCTTTGGGTGACCTCACTACCCACTGCCTTTACTCAGCAGCTATGGTCTGGGTGGCAGAGGGTCTGTTGAGGAATTTCTGCCTTACACTGACTGGGATCTGCACAGCTCCTCTGGCCCCTTCAGCTGGGTCTGGTAGATTTTCTGGAGAGTGTCCCCACTCCCACTGCTTCTCCAAGCTACTGTGTGATGACCAATTTGCAAACTCGTCATCCAAGGGCCCAAATTCCGTCTGCAGTCTGGGCGACCCCCAGTCTATGTGCCCATCACTGGTACTCTGCACTGGCTCACCTGAAGATGAACTGTCTTCCAACACTGGATTCCAGTTGGTGCTGACAGGGAGTACAGGCGCCGCAGGCATTTCAGGGACAGAATCTGGCTCCTGCTGGGCAGCACTTGCAGGTACCAGCTCCCCAACCGGGCTGCAGGCTGAGGCAGACTTCCCACTTCTGAGATGTCACTTTTCTTCACAGGGGAGTCATCAGCCTCAGGCTCAACCCTACCTTTAGCAGATACTTCAAGGCCAGCTCCGGCCTTCTGAGATTTCTGTGACTGCTCCATGCAGAGGCCTGACCGCAGGTCCACGTGGTAGTTAAGCAGCTGTTCGCTTGGCGTCAGCCTGGTGAGCTGCTCGTCACAGTGCCTGCATGGGATCCAGGCACTAACCACAGAGATCAGTCTTCTGCAACCAGAACACAGTAGACACAGTAGACACAGCCTCTAGGGTTAACGAAAAAAACGAAATAAAAAAACAAACAAAAAAATAAACAATAAAAACAAACAAAATAAAAAACAAAAAAAAAATGGGCAGACTCGATGGACTACTTAATCTTTTTCTGACGTTACTTTTCTATGTTTCTTTGATATTTATGCAAAAGTTCTGACTACCCTCCTAATTCTATCAGTTAAGGTTTTGTTAAAATGGCCAAATGATTGAGCACCCAAACTCATAAAGTACAGTTTTGTCCTTTGTAGAAATATAAAATGTATTCAGATGTATTCATTTCAAGGTGAACTGCATAATGATTGTCTACATATGAATTGGCACTGGGACCACATGTAACCTGCTGTCTAAGAGCTAGTGGATACCCCCATCTGTCCACGGTTTAGTTCCAACAGTTTAGTATAAAAAAAAACTCACACATTTTAGTTTAATACTTAATGGAGCAACTATCCAGTTCAATAATGAAAGGAGATTAGAATAGCTTAAAGGTATTTCATATGCCGCGTACACACGAAGGGACTATCCCGCGGGATTATCCGCTGGACCGAAGTCCAACGGATAATCCCCTCGTGTGTGGGCGCCGGCGGACTTTTTGGCGCCAAAGTCCGGCGGACTTTTTGGCGCCAAAGTTTTAAGTTTGGTTTTAAAATTATCCGCTGGACTTGGCAGTCCGGCGGACAATCCCGCCGTTAGTAGGCAAGTCCGCGGGACTTTTGAAAATGAACGGACTTGCCCACACACGGAGCAGTCCGTTCATTTCGAACGTAACTTCAGGTACGTAGCTAGCGTAGGCAGTAAATGCCGGCGCGCTAGCTCCGTCACCTGTCATGGATTTAAAGGGAATCCCCACGCCGAAAAACGGCGTGGGGGTCCCCCCCAAATCCATGTCAGACCCTTATCCGAGCACGCAGCCTGGCAGGCCAGGAAAGGGGTGGGGACGAACGAGCGCCCCCCCCCCTCCTGAGCCGTACCAGGCCGCGTGCCCTCAACATGGGGGGTGCCCTGGGGAAAGGGGGGCCGTGCGGCCCCCCCACCCCAAAGCACCTTGTCCCCATGTTGAGGAGGACAAGGGCCTCTTCCCGACAACCCTGGCCGTTGGTTGTCGGGGTCTGCGGGCGGGGGCTTATCGGAATCTGAGAGACCCCTTTTATAAGGGGGCCCTCAGATCCCGGCCCCCCACCCTATGTGAATGAGTATGGGGTACGATGTACCCCTACCCATTCACCTAAGGTGTAAAATGTAAAGTAAAAAAAACACACACACTTTTGAAAAAATAGTTTATTGCACTGCTCCGGGGGTCTTCTTCCGTCTTGGGGGTCTTCTCGCCGGACTCCCCCGCCATTTACCAAGCTCTTTTACCGAGCGGGGGAAGTCCGGCTACCTTCTTCGTCGTCGCCGCCGTCGTCTGGGGTTCTCGATCCGCCTTCGGGGGTCTTCCGGGGGTCTCTTCTGTTCTTGCGGCGGTCGTCGTCTTCCGCGCCGCCGGCGCCTTCTCCTTCTTCTTGTCCTTCTTCTTGTCCTTCTTCTTGTTCTTCTTGTTCTTCTTCCGATGTTGACCCGACGCTCTCTCTGCCCTGAATGCCTGTGCCGCGCTGCGCTGAGACTTATATAGGGGCATGGGGACAGGGTCACATGTTCATGTCACATGGTGACCCCGCCCCCTTGCGATGTCACAGTCCCAGCATCCTCCGGGACTGTGACAACACAAGGGGGCGGGGTCACCATGTGACATGAACATGTGACCCTGTCCCCATGCCCCTATATAAGTCCCAGCGCAGCGCGGCACAGGCATTCCGGGCAGAGAGAGCGTCGGGTCAACATCGGAAGAAGAACAAGAAGAACAAGAAGAAGGACAAGAAGAAGGAGAAGGCGCCGGCGGCGCGGAAGACGACGACCGCCGCAAGAACAGAAGAGACCCCCGGAAGACCCCCGAAGGCGGATCGAGAACCCCAGACGACGGCGGCGACGACGAAGAAGGTAGCCGGACTTCCCCCGCTCGGTAAAAGAGCTTGGTAAATGGCGGGGGAGTCCGGCGAGAAGACCCCCAAGACGGAAGAAGACCCCCGGAGAAGTGCAATAAACTATTTTTTCAAAAGTGTGTGTGTTTTTTTTACTTTACATTTTACACCTTAGGTGAATGGGTAGGGGTACATCGTACCCCATACTCATTCACATAGGGTGGGGGGCCGGGATCTGAGGGCCCCCTTATAAAAGGGGTCTCTCAGATTCCGATAAGCCCCCGCCCGCAGACCCCGACAACCAACGGCCAGGGTTGTCGGGAAGAGGCCCTTGTCCTCATCAACATGGGGTCAAGGTGCTTTGGGGTGGGGGGGCCGCACGGCCCCCCTTTCCCCAGGGCACCCCCATGTTGAGGGCACGCGGCCTGGTACGGCTCAGGAGGGGGGGGGGCGCTCGTTCGTCCCCACCCCTTTCCTGGCCTGCCAGGCTGCGTGCTTGGATAAGGGTCTGACATGGATTTGGGGGGGACCCCCACGCCGTTTTTCGGCGTGGGGATTCCCTTTAAATCCATGACAGGTGACGGAGCTAGCGCGCCGGCATTTACTGCCTACGCTAGCTACGTACCTGAAGTCACGTGCTAAACTAACGGACTTGCCGATGAGCGGCAAGTCCGTTCATTTTCAAAAGTCCCGCGGACTTTGGCCGGCGGATTATCCGTCCGTGCGTGTGTGGGCAAGTCCG
The DNA here is from genome assembly GCA_028564925.1 of Lithobates sylvaticus. Lineage (NCBI taxonomy): Eukaryota > Metazoa > Chordata > Amphibia > Anura > Ranidae > Lithobates > Lithobates sylvaticus. Next base: position 43,564,048 of record CM053033.1, read on the forward strand.
CACGTGTGTGGGCAAGTCCACACGCTCGGAAAGTCCAGCGGACCCAGCTGGAAAGTCCGGCGGGATTGTCCGCTGGACAAGGTCCGCCGGCAAAAGTCTGCACGTGTGTACGCGGCAATAGGATAGCTGCAACTGACTAATGCGGTAGTGAAATTGCCACTGTAAACCTTGATGGGTAGAGGATACACTGTACTCTGTCTTGTGGTGGCTTGGCTGGGGCCTCCTTTTTTGGTGCCTCCCTGTTGAAAGAAGATTAAAAAATTTGTTCCAAAAATAAAGAAATGTCAAAAAACATGACCAAATACGAATGTTCATATGTGCTATATATTTACCTTCATCTTTAGAATACCAAGTCATACAAAGATTTTAGAAAACCTTATATATAATTCTCTAGAGCTACTTGGAGAAAGAACATATACAGACAGCTAATTTACACATATACATATTGGTTATATAGAAATATTGCTTCATTTTTTTATGATCTGATGTATGTACTCCATCTTGTCTTGTTCACAGTGTTTGAGATCAGATCATCATTTTCTGATTTGGTTCTTTGATCGTTCCACCGAAAAATGCAAAATGGCGATGACCTTCTCCAAAATGATGTCCGTTCGGCTGTTGGGCCTTTCGTAATTGCGCAGCTTGCAGTCGCAATCGTGCTTCTCTAGGATGGGCACCATCTCTACCATCTCACCCTTGCTCATGGGGGTTGCTTTGTGCCTCCTATGAGCTCCACCAGCACGGGACTGTCTGTAATCCCTCCACGAATGATCGCCAACGCAAGAAAGGAGCCATAAAATGAAGGTACAATTGGAAATTGGGGCATAGGTGGTTAGTGGCCGATACTACTTAGATTGAGGCTTATATTGGGACCAGCTTATGAGTTAAGCCAGACATTATGGTTTGTCTTGTGTTCTGTCTTGCAGGCATCATATCATTTATCATGACGGATACATTTACTGTGCCTGATTTTTTACCCCAGTTCATTGACCTGTACCGGGAACTGCCCTGTCTCTAGGAGGTCAAGAGTAGAGACTACTCTAATAAAATATTGAGGAAAGCAGCTTTGGAGAAACTGCTTGAGTTGGTGAAACCAGTGTACCCCAGGGCAGACATCAACTATGTCAAGACAAAAATTTCAAACCCGAGGAGTACTTTTAAAAGGGAGCTCAACAAGGTCATGGACTCACAGAGATCTGGAGCATCAGCAAATGACATATATGTCCCCAGGCTGTGGTATTACAACAGCCTGCAGTTTTTGACTGACCAGACAGAACCCAGGCCATCGCTGTCTATGCTCCCTTTGACATCTGCTGAGGCCACAGCTCCTGTCCACCCAGGTCCTGCTGCACAAGAAGAAGATGTGGGGGAGCCCAGCTTGACCCAGGTATAGCATTGTTGAACATATTTGTATCCAAAAATACAATGATGATAACTAGACATTATTGTTAAAATATTTCTGGTTTCCATATCAATAGACAGTAGTGACCAAAAATGATTGGAACAAGAATTAAAAATGCTGGGGTCAGAATGATAGTCTTTTCTATTTGTCCACATTCAATTTGCAACAGTGAGGAGATCAAAATTAGGTGTGATTGATGACCAAACCCTAAAAAATATTCTAATTATGTCCCATTTTCATACACAGGAAAGTGTCAGTCTGGAGGATCCAGCGGTCAGCAACCAGATGGAGTCCCAGATCCCTCCCCTATGCCCTCCTTCCAAAAGGGCCAGGAAGAGCAGGAATCTGGACAAGGCCACAGCTGCCTTCCTCAGCCAGGCCACTACTGCCATCCGGACAGACCCAGATGAGGCTGAGGGATTTGCCGTGGTGACGGCCAATAAATTAAGGGAGATGTGAGCAAAGGAGCAGGTGTAAGGAACTCATCCTGCAGCTCCTCAACAAGGGTGTGGGGGGCCAGATTTCAGAAAACACACACCTGTGACAGTTTGGGAGTAGGCAGTTACATTTTAAAAAATACAATGTAAAATTAACAAGGGACACCAACATAGTTGTATCTTTGATCTTAAAAACTACGGGATAATTGTGTTGTGGTAATTTGCCCAAAAAATTAAAAAACAAGCATAATAATATTATTCTTGATATCACTAGAAAAAAAATGCCTTTGAAAATACGTTTGCCATAACTCCATCAGTATCACCAGCAAAGCAGCTTCAATATTATCACATTAAAGAAGAAGAGAATTGTGTGCTGCATTTTGACATTTCATAATTTGCCACGTCACGAATGTTAAAGTGGTTGTAAACCCTTACAAACCACTTTGACCTTCAGGCAAGCCTAGATTAAGGCTTACCTGTAGGTCCAAGAAATATCTCCTAAACCTACACGGTTTAGGAGATATTTGCCAAAAGACAGGCACCGCTGTTTACGATGACCGAGACCCACCAAGAAGATGGAGGCTCTGTACACAAGGGGACAGCGGTGACTTCGCTGGCTCCTGTGTCAGGTAAGCGACACATAATGGACTACTATGCGATGCACAGTAGTCCAGCCCTCAAAAATTACACTCGCACACTCGCATTTTGCGAGTGATTTTTGAGGGCTGGCGAGGAGAAGAGAGGAGAGCTGCCACTGGGAGATCACAGCAGGGAACATTCAGACTTTTGTTTCATAAGCTGTGAGTGTTCCCCCGCGGCGCGCCGTCACATAAGCTCCTCCCCTTTTCCGGGACTTTGATAGACAGATCACCCGTCCAATCCTAGGACGGGTGACCTGTATCAAACTTCCCCGGACAAGGGGAGGAGCTTATGTGACGGCGCGCCACGGGGGAACACTCACAGCTTATGAAACAAAAGTCTGAATGTTCCCTGCTGTGATCTCCCAGTGGCAGCTCTCCTCTCTTCTCCTCCACAGGTAGGCAGCACCTGGGGGACACAGGCTGCAAATGGGGGGGAGGACACTGGCTGCACATGGGGGGGGACACTGGCTGCAAATGGGGGGGACACTGGCTGCAAATGGGGGGGACACTGGCTGCACATGGGGGGGGGACACTGGCTGCACATGGGGGGGAGGACACTGGCTGCACATGGGGGGGAGGACACTGGCTGCACATGGGGAGGACACTGGCTGCACATGGGGGGGACACTGGCTGCAAATGGGGGGGACACTGGCTGCAAATGGGGGGGGGGGGGACACTGGGGGGGGGGGGGACACTGGCTGCACATGGGGGGGGAGGACACTGGCTGCACATGGGGGGGAGGACACTGGCTGCACATGGGGGGGAGGACACTGGCTGCACATGGGGGGGGGGACACTGGCTGCACATGGGGGGGGACACTGGCTGCACATGGGGGGGGGGGGCACTGGCTGCAAATGGGGGGGGGGCACTGGCTGCAAATGGGGGGGGACACTGGCTGCAAAATGGGGGGGGACACTGGCTGCACAGGGGGGGACACTGGCTGCACATGGGGGGGGGGGGGGACACTGGCTGCACATGGGGGGGGGACACTGGCTGCACATGGGGGGGGGGGGGACACTGGGGGGGGGACACTGGCTGCTCATGGGGGGGGGGACACTGGCTGCTCATGGGGGGGGGGGACACACTGGCTGCTCATGGGGGGGACACACTGGCTGCTCATGGGGGGGGACACACTGGCTGCTCATGGGGGGGGGGACACACTGGCTGCTCATGGGGGGGACACACTGGCTGCACATGGGGGGGGACACTGGCTGCACATGGGGGGGGGGGGGCACAGGCTGGCTGCACATGGGGGGGGACACAGGCTGGCTGCACATGGGGGGGGGACACAGGCTGCACATGGGGGGGGGGACACAGGCTGCACATGGGGGGGGGACACAGGCTGCACATGGGGGGGACGGGACACAGGCTGCACATGGGGGGGGGGGCACAGGCTGCACATGGGGGGGGACACAGGCTGCAAATGGGGGGGGACACAGGCTGCACATGGGGGGGACACAGGCTGCACATGGGGGGGACACAGGCTGCATTAACATTAAGGTTGTTAATATTTTTATAACTTAATTGCATAAAACATTAAAGGTGTCATTTAATGAGATAATTTATGAGGGCGGGTTTAGGGGCGGGGCAGGGTAGGGGTTGGGCGGGGCAACTGGTGGCGAGTAACCCTTGAGGCCTGGCTAGTAGCTCAGGACTTGAAATTTTGAGCCCTGCAGTAGTCCATTATGCTTTACCTTTGCAGGGAAACAAAGAGGAAGTAAACCCATCAGGGTTTACTTCCTCTTTAATTCTCCATTACGAACGCTAGTTTACAAGACCTCTTCCGGCTCGTTCCTTGCTTCCAATCATGCGTGTTTGTACTTTGGACTTTTGTGTGTGACGGACTTTTGTACAGATGATACGAAAATCGGACAACAGACCGTTGTCCGCCGAAAATTTGCTAGCCTGCCATCGAACATTTGTTGGCCGAAAGTCGGACAACAATTGTCTGAAGGAGCGTACTAACGGTCGGATTTTAGGCCAACAGTCTGTCATCACACAATCCCCTGCCAACAATCGGATCGTGTGTACAAGGCTTTACAATACACTCACAGGGTGGTTGCATGATCCTATAATTATATTCACTTAGCAATGCTGTTTATGAGATGTGTTCAGAATATATTATGATTAACTCTTTAAATATTCTTTCTTTTTTTTTTTTTGATCTGTTGATCTATCTAATCTGCTGGAACCTCAGATTCAAGTAATATTACTCTGAATTATAGGATTTGAAAGCCTTAATTCTTTTTCCTCCTTAATCAAACGTAATTACCAGCTTCCAAATGCGCCATGTTTGAAACACTGTTCTCCAGCTCTGCTGTCCTTAATGATCAGAAGCCATCTGTTAATCGTACCCTTAGACTGTACAAAGGCAATATTTAATCTAAGGCGATTACTTCTCACAGTAATCGTCTTAATTAAAATATGGTGCATTTTGGACAAGTCTGTCCCTCAATCCAATTTCTGTCCTCCTGCTGTACAATTGATGTCACCGCAGGGGCCTGAAATTCTGATGTTTGTACAGAATGGAATTTTATTTTTAATTCTGCTTGCCTCTTTTACATGCATTACAAGCTAGTAAAGCCCCTGGATAAAAAGAGCAAAATTAAGCAGGGAACTTGCTCATTTAAATGTAGATGTAATTTGTTTGCTGTGGCTTTCAATGGGAATATTTTTTAATTGTATATACAAAGAATTATTCCTTTTTTTAAATAAATATTTGATTGCACAGTTATTCACTGTATTCACATTTTCTCAGCTAAATTTTTTTTTTATAAAACAGTGCTGCTACATGTAGGCATTTACTGAAAAATTAGACATTCATTTCATGATACAAAATGCAATGTGCACAATTCAGTGTATTTCAGAAAAATTATGTAGCGGCGACACTTTTACAAGGTGTCCGCTATGTGTGAGATTTAGTTTTTTCCCTCAGAACAGTAATGGGGTTCTGAGGGTTAATTGCGCAGGTTAAATTCGGCATCGGTTTGGCTGGGCTGTACTAGGGTTCTGCCTGGTCATGGGTACACTGAGGTGCACATGACAGGCCCAGAACCAGGCCTGGTTGGACATTTGAGTATCAGCATTCCCTGGAGCCAATCAGTGGGTGCGTCTGGCCCTGCTGAGGAGTCTGGGGAAGGGTACTTAAGGTGTTGCAGTCACGTGTTCGGGGTTCAGCCGTAGCTGCCTGTTCCTGGATCTGGACCGGGGTAGCCCCACAAGGGGTCCTGGGCCCGGGAGGGTTTGCCGTCCCGCAACATGGTCATTCTGGCTAGCCTCATGGACCCACTTGGTCTGGGGCAAAGGATCTGTCTGTTCCGGAGTCTCGGAACCGGCTGGTCTGAGGCGCAGTAACTGAGGGAGGATTCAAGGCGTCCGGGTGCGCTCTCAACTTTGAGGGGCACAGCAGCTTGTGTAAGCGACCGGGGGAGGACTCTTCGGAGGAGGGCCAACAAGCTGGCATCCCAAGAAGTGCCTGGTTGCTGGGTTGTCAAGGACACTAAAGAATCCACAGTTTCACAGTACTGCCAAGGAGACAGAAACCGTTTCAAGTACTGAGAAAAGGGTCCTATTTCACTCTCGGGTGAGACTTTATTCAATGTCAGAGACTTTACAAGTTTCTGGATCAAAGTGCTGACTGCCATAATCTCTGGCTAGAGATTTGTTCAGCTACTCTCTGGGTCTGTGTTAGAGACTTTTCAATTGTCAGCAGTTCAAGGTGCCTGAGTTTCTTCACCCTTGCCCTCTGTTCCCATACGAGACTGTGTTTGTTGGATGTTACCCCTGCAAATAAAAACCTTCTAAAAGGACTTTTATGGTGTCAGCATCTGTTGTTGGGTACTAACCCTGGGAACCCTTAGACATGGAAGAACAAGTCAAGCGGAGGTAACCGGTAAGCCCAAAAGTCAAGGCCGCCCCATCGAGGGTTATGGCCGCTACAAGATATAATCTATAAATTTGACCGTTTTAAAGGTTAAATGTAATGGTTTTGGACCAATTTTATTTGAACCACTTAAGGATCGGAAGGATTTGTCCCCTTAATGACCAGGCCATTTTTTGCGATACGGCACTGCGTCGTTTTAACTGACAATTTGCGCAGTTGTGCGATGCTGTACCCAAACAAAATTTACGTCCTTTTCTTCCCACAAATAGAGATTTGTTTTGGTGGTATTTGATCACCTCTGCGTTTTTTTTTTTTGCGCTATAAGCAAAAATAGAGCGTCAATTTAAATAATAAATATACTAGAAAAAAAAAAAAGTTTAGGCCAATATGTATTCTACATATTTTTGGTAAAAAAATCGCAATAAGCGTATATTGATTGGTTTGCACAAAAGTTATAGCGTCTACAAAATAGGGGATAGATTTATGTCACTATATATATATATATATATATATATATATATATATATATTGTTTTTTACTAGTAACGGCGGCAATATCCAAATTTGGGGTTCCTAGCACCAAGTGGCCCAGAGATACGCCCCAAAGTCGCTTCGGAAAATGTCATTCTCTACTGCAGGAAAGTGCTTGACATTTTCCGACCCTTTTTTGGGGCCCTGTATCTCGGGGCCACTTGGTGCTAGGAACCCCAAATTTGGTGTGCAAACCCAGTGGAACTAGCACTACAGCATATTCAATTTAGGGTTCCTAGCACCAAATGGCCCCGAGATACAGGGCCCCAAATTCGGTCAACTGTGTCCATCTGCAGCAATGTCATTTCGGGACCCTTTGGGCATCTAGGAACCCTTAACTACCAAGTTTGAAGTTCAGGGGACCTATGGCTGCAAATGGGCACAGTGAGGCTGCAAATGGGCATAGTTGACCCTCTTTTCCACTTACAGTATCTGCGCATTTTTCACCCTAGGCTTATACTCGAGTCAATAAGTTTTCCCATTTTTTTGAGGTAAAATTAGGTGCCTTGGCTTATATTCGGGTCAGCTTATACTCGAGTATATACGGTAACCCTTTATTCGGCCGCTAACGGGGGTTAAAAGCGCCACTAAAGCAACAATAAAGCACCACTAAAACTAGTGGCGTTTTACTGTCATCGCCCGCCTGCCCGCCCCAGTGTGAAAGCAGCCTTATTATGAGTTTCTGTGTTCATTTTTGCAGTGCCAAGCAATGATTTCCACGTTATTCTTTCCTCCCTAGCTGCATACTCAGTTTTCCGTCACTTCATTCTGCCCCTTGCAGTTGCTGAGGTTGAATAAAGACACTACGGACCAACGCTCTTAGATGGAGTGAGTCTCATTCTCCTCCATACCCCTATGTACTGAGTATTTCCATTGCATCCAGCAGCTGAAGAGAGAGCCGAGGTAGCAAGAAAAATGTATAAGCTGCTAGGGAATGTACAAGCTTGCTTTAAATCTCTCCAGGCAATCCCCAATTCTCTGCAGTATTTTCACAAAGGGATGCCAGTGTCCTCATTTAAAATGTTATGCTTTCTGAACTTGGCGGAATAGAGCAAATGTTACCTGCAAGTTAATGCATCGTTAACAAGAACGACTGCTGTTGTAAAATTATCTGAAGATTTTAATAGACACCTAAAATGTCTTCCATGTATAGTAAGAAAAAGAAAAAAAAAAAACCCAGTTATGACAGTTTCCAGTTTACATAAGGATACCGCATAGCCAATAAATGCTCCAATTAAGTCAAGATTTCCTTTAAACTGCTGTGGATAATTCTTGACAATTTCATTAACACTAGACTCTTATTAGTACCTATACCAACTTCACTTAGCGCCAGCGGCAGACAGAATTACTGCTGAATACAAATTATGCAGACACCTCAGTAACGAAAATGACTTTTCATGCATCCGCAATGAGAATTAAATGCTGACAGCACTTTGCAATTTGAAATGATATTTTTCTAAAGAGCCAAATTATCACGACTTGTTAATCTGCATGAGAGCTGTAAAGCAGAACTTCAACAGTAAAAATGGATGTGGTAATCGAAACACGAGAAAAAAAAAATCCTGCAAAAAAGAAAAAAAAAAATCTTCTTCAAAGGCTTTATGTGTTTTTCACTACTGCTATCACTCTTTTACCAATTTGATTCTTTAACATTTTAATTTCATACAGTTCTTTATGCCATATTATTTGGCTTTATGCTCCAGTAACACATTCCTGAAAAGAGCTCATCTTAGATGAACACCAGGCAAGCAGCTACTCAGTTGAAATACATATATGTAAATATGTATACTAGAAATATGTATACTAGAAATATGTATACTAGAAATATGTATACTAGAAATACGTATACTAGAAATATGTTTACTAGAAATATGTTTAATAGAAATATGTATACAGAACTAGAAATATGTATACTAGAAATACGTATACTAGAAATATGTATACTAGAAATACGTATACTAGAAATATGTATACTAGAAATATGTTTACTAGAAATACGTATACTAGAAATATGTATACTAGAAATATGTTTACTAGAAATACGTATACTAGAAATATGTATACAGAACTAGAAAAACGTATACTAGAAATATGTTTACTAGAAATATGTATACTAGAAATATGTTTACTAGAAATATGTATACAGAACTAGAAATATGTATACTAAAAATACGTATACTAGAAATATATATACTAGAAATATGTTTACTAGAAATATGTTTACTAAAAATAGGTATACTAGAAATATGTATACTAGAAATACGTATACTAGAAATGCATATACTAGAAATATGTATACAGAACTAGAAATATGTATACTAGAAATACATATACTAGAAATATGTATACTAGAAATATGTTTACTAGAAATATGTATACAGAACTAGAAATATGTATACTAGAAATATATATACTAGAAATATATTTACTAGAAATATGTTTACTAGAAATACGTATACTAGAAATATGTATACTAGAAATATGTTTACTAGAAATACGTATACTAGAAATATGTTTACTAGAAATATGTTTACTAGAAATATGTTTACTAGAAATACATATACTAGAAATATGTATACTAGAAATATGTTTACTAGAAATATGTATACAGAACTAGAAATATGTATACTAGAAATCCGTATACTTGAAATATGTTTACTAGAAATATGTATACTAGAAATATGTTTACTAGAAATATGTATACTAGAAATTGGTATACTAGAAATATGTATACAAGAAATACGTATACTAGAAATATGTATACTAGAAATACGTATACTAGAAATATGTATACAGAACTAGAAATATGTATACTAGAAATACGTATACTTGAAATATGTTTACTAGAAATATGTTTACTAGAAATATGTATACTAGAAATATGTTTACTAGAAATATGTATACTAGAAATATGTTTACTAGAAATATGTATACAGAACTAGAAATATGTATACTAGAAATACGTATACTAGAAATATGTATACTAGAAATATGTTTACTAGAAATATGTTTACTAGAAATACGTATACTAGAAATACGTATACTAGAAATATGTATACAGAACTAGAAATATGTTTACTAGAAATACGTATACTAGAAATATGTATACAGAACTAGAAATATGTTTACTAGAAATATGTATACAGAACTAGAAATATGTATACTAGAAATATGTATACTAGAAATATGTTTACTAGTAATACGTTTACTAGAAATATGTATGCTAGAAATATGTTTACTAGAAATACGTATACTAGAAATATGTATACTAGAAATATGTTTACTAGAAAAATGTATACAGAACTAGAAATATGTATACTAGAAATACGTATACTAGAAATATGTATACTAGAAATACGTATACTAGAAATATGTATACTAGAAATATGTTTACTAGAAATACGTATACTAGAAATATGTATACTAGAAATATGTTTACTAGAAATACGTATACTAGAAATATGTATACTAGAAATATGTTTACTAGCAGGGCCGGACTGGGAATAAAATTCAGCCCTGGAAAAAATTTCATACCAGCCCCACAGCATTATTATACCAGCGCAACAGCATAACGTCATTATTTTCTGGTTCGAGAAAGGGAAAACCATATATTTTAAAGCACATTTGAAGAGTGTATTATATAAAAAAAAGACAGATATTAAATCACATAGGGATAGATATATATATATAAAAATAAGCAAATTCCAGTTAAAAGTGGTCAATCATCAAGGAGGACCCCAGGATCTCAGAGCGTGGGGGGGGGGGGACCACATTCCGCAGAAAGAATACACTAAGGTAAGGGGGGGGGGTTACTGATATAAGGGGGAAACCCTTTATATCAGTGCCCCCTTACATTATTGTACTCTCTCCCCCCTTACATCAGTGACTCCCCTTCAGACTGGCCTGGCAGTGCTGTCACTGGCCTTCTCTCAGGTGCACCAAGCAGGGCTCAGTCAGTCGGCTCCAGCTTGGTGGCTCTGGTTTTATCCTATAGTCTCCTCTCCACAGTCCACACACGTCTGACTTCTCCCATGATCCCCATCCTGCGGGGATGGGGAGCACTACGGGGGGCTGGAGAGTACTGTGGGGGGTGGGGAGCACTGCGGGGGGCTGGAGAGCACTGCGGGGGGCTGGAGAGCACTGTGGGGGGTGGGGAGCACTGCGGGGGGCTGGAGAGTACTGCGGGGGGTGGGGAGCACTGCAGGGGGCTGGAGAGTACTGCGGGGGTGGGGAGCACTGCGGGGGGCTGGAGAGTACTGCGGGGGGTGGGGAGCACTGCGGGGGGTGGGGAGCACTGTGGGGGGTGGGGAGCACTGCGGGGGGCTGGAGAGTACTGTGGGGGGTGGGGAGCACTGCGGGGGAATGGAGAGTACTGCGGGGGGTGGGGAGCACTGCGGGGGGCTGGAGAGTACTGCGGGGGGTGGGGAGCACTACGGGGGGTGGGGAGCACTGCGGGGGGCTGGAGAGTACTGTGGGGGGTGGGGGAGCACTGCGGGGGGCTGGAGAGTACTGTGGGGGGGGTGGGGAGCACTGCGGGGGCTGGAGAGCACTGTGGGGGGGCTAGAGAAGGATGGGGAGGGGGGGGGGGGGGGGGGGGGGGGGGGGGGGGGGGGGGGGAGGGGGGGCAGAAAGAACAGGGGTTGAGGGAACTGTGGGGGGGGGGCTGGAGAGTGTGGTGGGGGAGGAGAGCACTGGGGGGGGAGCACAAGGAGAAGGGGGGGGGGTGGCAGTAAAAGAAGTTGGATGGGGGATCAGCAGGGGGGCCGCATATAGAGGAAGTGAGCTTTCTATATTCCTCCATGCAGCCGCTGAATGCTTGATTCTCCTCCTCTCCCTCCTCCAAGCATTCAGCGGCTGCATGGAGGAATATAGAAAGCTCATTTCCTTTATATGCGGCCCCCCTGCTGATCCCCCATCCAGGCACACAGTTTACTCATAGGCATCTCTCCTGTGAACACGGAGCTGGCCAGGTCTGTGTTCGGCGGCCGCTCCCGCTCTGTAACACGGTCCCGCCCCCCTAGACTGGCTATGTGATAGGTGGATTCTTCTATCTACTATAACATGAGCCGGTCTAGGGGGGCGGGACCGTGTTACGGAGCGGCCGCCGAACACAGACCCGGCCAGCTCCGTGTTCACAGGAGCATGAGAGGGGAGCACAGAAGCCGCAAATCGGCCCCAGGGCAGGCAGCCTACCGGGAAATATCCCGGTATCCCGGTAGGCCAGTCCGGCCCTGTTTACTAGAAATATGTTCACTAGAAATACATATACTAGAAATATGTATACTAGAAATATGTTTACTAGAAATACGTATACTAGAAATACGTATACTAGAAATATGTATACTAGAAATATGTATACTAGAAATATGTTTACTAGAAATATGTTTACTAGAAATATGTATACAGAACTAGAAATATGTATACTAGAAATATGTATACTATAAATACCTATACTAGAAATATGTATACTAGAAATACCTATACTAGACAGGGTTGCCAACCTCCCGCAGCATTTTTTACTGACAACACATGGAAAATTTACTGGCGGAGCACATTTTCTAATGGGAACCTGAGAAATTACGGAACTCCTATTGAAAACTAACACAGTGACTATTTGAACAGTATAAACATGATATGGAAACACTGACAATACCTATAACACTTTTTACACTTGAAAAAATCTGCCCCTGATATTTACTGGCAGTTGGTAAAAAATCACAGATTTTTACAAATTGTCAGTAAATTTACTGGCGGTTGGCAACCCTGATACTAGACTGTGCAACTAGTCTGCCTGCGGGACAGCAAAGACAAGTCCTTGACCTTCATTGCAGCATCAGCACAGCTTGTTCAAGAAGAACCCTTCAGCCTGCTGATTGGATGAGCTGACTGCTGATTGGATGATGAAAGAGCTGCAGCACACTGATAATGCCATCTTTCTCTTATCTCTTATTTGGACCATTCACATCAGATGCCTTGGCACATTTGTTTCAATGCATGCCAACATAGGGACCTGTAAAAAATGAGGTATGTGAATGGGTTCACACTGATGCGTTGTGCTCATATATACGCTGGTTTGTGGTGGAAAAATGGTACAGCAAACTCTACTTTTTTTAACGCAACCTAATATAACGCATGGTGCTCATCAACGCACAGAAAAAAAACACAGGTCAGTACAAGTTTGGCTCCTGCCATGCCATAGATATTTTGCATGTTCCAGGAAATGAGGGGAAAAATGAATGTTAAAACACATCGCAGCATGCTGATGCACGTGAACCTGGGCTTTACCTGTGCTATGTAAACATGCTGCAGTGTGAATGGACTTTTTGTCATTGTCTGAAGCTGTTATTGACCTGTACCCCTGTCCTGCTATCATCACTTTACTCGTGACTTGTTAACCTGTATCCTTCCATCATCCCTTCAGTCGAGTGATCCTGATGTATTATAAACAACTGAAAAGCTTACATGGTACTTGTCTGTAGGTGGGGTGCAGAGGAATAACAGTGCAATGAAAGAACTTGTATTGAAATAATGTAGAGACAGTTCACAAATAACGCGGGGGTAAGGCAGCCCAGCCAGGAACACTCACAGTTCCAACAGCATGTAGAAAGCACAATGAAGTCAAGCTGTCAGCATCTGTCCCACACATTTTGGTGTACATGTTCATGTAAGTTATGGGCAGCACAGTGGCTAAGTGGTTAGCATTTCCCCCAGCAGCACTAGAGTTGTCGGTTCAAATCCCAACCTTGGAACTACATGCCTGGAGTTTGCATGTTCTCCCTGTGCCTGTGTGGGTTTCCTCCCACACACCAAAGACATGTTGGTAAGTAAATTGGCCCTAGTATGTGAATGTATAAATGTGAGTTGGGGATCTTAGATGGTAAGCTCCTTAAGGGCAGGGATTGATATAAATGTACAATAGATACAGTATATGCATAAATTGACAGCACTATATAAGTACATGTTATACGCATAAATAAAAGTTAACCTGTAATGGGATTATCACAGCTTTTTTTCAATAGGAACGTAGGGGAATGCAGTTCCGGTACCTCAAGCACTGAATGGGGTGCTGGGGTGTGCTGAAGGGTCTAATTATCCCGGCTGCTGGGGGATCTATTTAGCTGGGGGGTCACTTGTTGCTGGTAGAGATCTACCATTGAGGGAGGGGTCTATTGTTGCTGGCTACTGGTAGATCTACTGTATTATTACATTCCTGACTGCAGAGGATCGTGCTCGGAGCTGGGTAGGGGACAGAGACAAGGGGTGAAGCAGGGAGTACCTGTACCTATAGCTCTGGGGAAAATGATAGTGCCCCCCACTGCAGAACTCTTTTAAAACAATGCAAGTTGCCTCGATTAATCTTATCTACTGACTTCGTTGATCCAGAACAAATATGCAGAACAAAATTAAAAAATCTCTATCTGCAAATTGGTTTTGGATAGATGAGTTCTGCAGTGGGGGGCACAATCATTTTCCCCAGAGCTATAGGTACAGGTACTCCCTGCTTCACCCCTTGTCTCCGTCCCCTACCCAGCTCCGAGCACGATCCTCTGCAGTCAGGAACAATAGATCCCCCCAGCAACAACAGATTCCCAACAGCAACAATAGATATCCCAGTAACAATAGATGCCTGAAGCAAAAACAGCCCCCCCCCCAGTAACAATAGATCCCCCAGAAACAATAGATTAGCCCCCCCCCCCCCACCAACAATAGCCCCTTAGCAGCAAAATTCCTCTGTAACAAAACAATAGACCCCAATGTAATAATACAGTAGATCTACTGGATGAATTACTTAAAATATGAAGTAGCAGGGTCAACATGACAACAAGGCAACTAAGATTTTAAGAAGGAAAAGTCAAAAAACGATGGTCTTGTTTAGCATTACATGTTTAAGAATACAAGAAAGCACTTTTTTTTTGACTCACAAGTAATAAAGAAGATAAACAATACAACAGGAAATAAAACAGATGGCAAAGCTTTAATAAACCCAAACCACTGAAGTTTTAAAGTTGTGAAGGACCAGTTTGTCAATAGATTCCAACATAATAACAGTTTTATCTTTTTCTTCCATAGATTTTACATAACATCTTGCCGGCAATTTTCTGTTTTGTTCAGTTTCTTCCATTTCCTTTTGTCCACCTCAATATAGTACTCCTAAAAACTTTAAATTTTCTCTTAAAAATATCAGAAGAAAAACTTTCAATTTTCTCTTAAAAATATCAGAAGTATTTTTTTACATTTTAGGAATGGAATGTAGGTGCACAATTCAATTGTTTTATATATTATTATTATACAGGATTTATATAGCGCCAACAGTTTGCGCAGCGCTTGATAAAATAATGGCAGACATTACAATTTGGTACAAGAGGAATCAGAGGGCCCTGCTCGTTAGAGCTTACAATCTAAAAAATATAAAATAGAAACACCTTCTATAACTGTGTTTTCTTCTAGTATGAGAAGAGAGGCAATAGTAGTTGGCTGGAGCCCAGCGCTACTTGTGTTAAAGCTGACAGGTCTTCGGTTTGAATAAGCCATGTCCTTGGATAGGCTCGGAGGGAAGCCCTGTGTAATTCCCTAGCTGGCAATGCCCTGTGTTGTTTGTGAAACATCTTACAAGAGATGTGAAAACAGTTTATCTAAAGTCATGTTCTTGGCAAACCATCTTGTTTTCTTGAAAAGCAGAGGGAAAAAGTCATTAAGATTTTATTGACGTCCTACAGGGTAAGACAAGCAAAACCACATTTTCCCATGATTCTTTTACATTATGTGTTCCCGGCTGGTGGCGTTTCATATCATGGAATACCAATTATGGTGGTCCTTGCAGAGCTTTTTTTATACACTAATGCCACGTACACACGATCGGAAATTCCTCCAGCAAAAGACTGATGAGAGCTTTTGGTCGGAAAATGTGACCGTGTGTATGCTCCATCGGACTTTTGCTGGCGAAATTCCAGGCAGCAAAAGATTGAAAGCAGGTTCTCAATTTTTCGGTCGGAAAAAGTTTCGATCGGAAATTCCGATTGTCTGTACCAATTCCGATGCACAAAATTCCTAAGCATGCTTGGAAACAATTCAAGGCATGCTCGGAAGCATTGAACTTAATTTTCTCGGCTCTTTGTAGTGTTGTACATCACTGCGTTCTTGACTGTCGAAAGTTCAGCAAACTTTTGTGTGACCGTGTGTATGCAAGCCAAGCTTGAGCGGAATTCCGTCGGAAAAACCATCCAAGATTTTTCCGACGGAAAATCCGCTCGTGTGTATGCGGCATAAGAATTTTCTATTGGTAATCTAATCATATTGATAAAGCTATTATTCCTGAATGGATTTTGCACAGTATGTTTTTTAAATACAATGCAGTTGTAAGTGTAATGGCATTCAGTTGAGTTGTGCAAAGTTATGTCTTCATTTCTGGATAGGCTTTGAAAGATTAACTCATACTGGCGTGCCGTATTGAACTTAAAGAGATCTGTGGTGTCACTGTTAATGCATACAGTGTGGAGACAAGGTCATGCAGTGTCCAGGGTGAAAAATGTCAAACTGCACCCCCCCCCCCGGTGTTTATGACTGACCGTCTGACATACACATTTTGCAGCAGATTGAATCTTATAGATAGGGTTTATTTTGTATTAGTAGGGACAGAGTGAAAGTAAACTAAATGGTAGGCTCTTGTACAATGCCAAGGGCTGGCAAATTTTGCGATCTGACATTGAATCTAGCCATGTGTGACCAACTTTACTGATGGAACTGACAATGGTACAAGATAGCCAAGAACATAAAGTATAAGGCTAGTTTCACCTTGGGCATCTTCATGAATTTTCATATGTTTTTTTTTTTTTTTTGGTGGTGTATTTTTCATGAGCTCCCGTTGAAGGTCCGTGGGGCCAAAAATGCATCAAAAGCACTTTTTTTCAAACTGTATGGATTGAACTGTATGCATTGCTTACGTGTAAACAGGCCCCTTTGACAATAATGGGCTTTCTCATTATACATTGTCGCGTGACAGTCTAAACATGACAAATCACAAAGTCAACAAGACTTAGACTCACACTGCAGCCACCTGAGCGTTAGCGGTAAAGCACCGCTAAAATGACAATGTATGGTGAGAAAGCCAATTATTGTCAAAGGGGTTTTAGCGGTGCTTTACGGCTGTTATAATGGTGCTTTGGCCCCGCTATTCGGGCAGACGCGGGTGCTTTAACCCCCAAGAAGGGATTAAAATCACCCGTGTTGCAGTGCTTCCGAAGCGGCTGAAAACCGCTCCTAAACCGCCCCAAAGATATAGAAATTCTTGCAAAGGTCTTGGCAGGTAGGTTGAATAAAATCATACAGAAACTTGTCCACCCTGCCCAGTTGGGATTTATACCTGGAAGATCTACTAGCACAAACATGAGGTGGTATATCTGAATCTTCAGGTCCCGACGGATGGGGATGGAGCAAGGGCTATTTTGTCCTTGGATGCCGCCAAGGCCTTTGATAGTCAAATGACAATACCTGTGGAGGGTCCTGGTGGGATTTCAATTTGGCCCGATTTTCATTAATTGGGTAAAAATGCTGTATAAATTGCCAGAAGCAAAAGTAAAGGTGAATAATGAATATTCTGATACGTTTTGACTGATAAAGGGGACGAGATAGGGGTGCCCTTTGTCACCCCTGCTCTTCGCCCTCGCAATCAAACCCCTGGCAATAGCCCTTAGGTCTTCCCCCGAGGTTGGAGGATTCAGAAGTGGAGCAGTGGAAGAAAGAGTTGCATTATATGTGGACGATTGAAGGCCATGGATATTATTAAAAACTTTGGCCAATTCTCTGGGCTTACCATAAATTGGGAAAAATCTGTATTGCTACCTGTGGATCCCCTAGAAAGCATCCTGCCTGAGGAGGTCGCCCTGATTCAAATAGTGAATAAAATGAAATATCTTGGAATAAATATCACAAGAGACCCTAAACAATATATTATAGATAACATTGTCTCACTCCTAGCTAAATTTAGCAGAAAATTTTTAATAGGGAAATGGCTCCCACTATCTGTAGCGGGTCGATGTAATCTAATTAAAATGCTATGGATGCCGCAGCTTCTGTATGCACTGCATAACTCCCCAGTGTGGGTGTATAAAAAGTGGTTCCAAAAGATAGACACTATTTTTAGAGAATTGATTTGGAAGGGTGGCCCGGCAAGAACCTGTTTGTTCACTTTACAACTACAAAGACAGGAAGCAGAAGTAGAACTTCCACACCCTTGATGTTACTTCCTAGCGTCACAACTTCAGTATATGGGAGGGTGCAATAGGCTGTAAGGAAGAGATCTGAGGAGGGAAATTCTGTTACAGAACACCCCGCATAGATCAATGTTAGAAGCCAAGGAGGCGTGCTCCTTCCCCTCTGGGTTTCCTAATTTAAGATTGATGGTGAGAGTATGGGACACAATGAAGACATTGTTGGGGTATAGGGGATTCACAGAGTATGCCCCCCCCCCCCGTGGAAGAAAAGAAATTTGGGTGAAGTCCAGAAGATGGGGGGGACAATTAAGGAATGGGAAAAGTGTGGAATAAATATCATTAATCAGCAATATAAAGACAGTATTTTGAAGTCTTTCCAGGAACTAAGAGAACAATATGCAATACCGAATAAGTCTTTCTTTAGGTATCTACAGATTAGGCACGCCCTAGGAAATCAGTTTAGAGAGAAGACACTGGAATGGAGCACGATCCCTCTGCTCCATAAAATTATCAACGCAAAATCTTTGAAAGGTCTAATATCGAGCGTATACCCTTATACATACAAGGGGAGCCTGGGGGGAATAGAAGCCCCACCATGTAGGATGAGATGGGAAGAAGACTTTGGAAGTATAACTGAAGTACAGTGGAATAGAATCCTGGAACTTGCCCCATTGGTCTCGCTCTCCCCCTCCCAGAGGATGTCACATTTGTTTTTATTATATAGAGCTTATTATACCCGGCAAAAGCTTTTTTTGTTTGGCCACAGATTGGATGCCAGCTATCCCAGGTGTGGGAAAACAGAAGGGGATTTAATCCACATGTTCTGGAGGTGCCCGAATCTGTTTCACTACTGGAGGTACTGAGAATTATAGACCAGGTATTTGGAGGGCCCCCAAACCTGGATGTTAAGTTATGTGTTTTGGGCTTGGTAGAGGGAGAGGGAAACCCTGGAACTACTCAAATCACAATTCTTTAGATGCTTATTTCAGGCAAGGAAATTGGTAGCTCAGAGATGGCCATCGGTTCTACCCCCGTCCAGTAGAGAATGGGAACACGGCATGAATGAGACAATTTTGAAGGAAAAAGTTGGTATATGTTAGACAAGGTGGCGTAAAGAGATGCGATGAGATTTGGAAAACTTGGTGGGATATAAAAGGATACCCCCCCAGAGAAGAATGTAGGACGAAAATGAGAGAGGAATTTCCTGTATAGAGTTAGGGAAGGAAGAGGAGGTGGAAGGGGTAGTAGTATCAATACCGAAATAGGGAGGGAATAAGGATAATAAGGTCAAGATGAGACATAATGAAATGGGAGTGTTGCATAAATGAGTGTGAAAGGTGTTGGATGGGAGGGTGAGTTTGATTGGCGTGACTGCGGAGGTTGGATGATTGGAGTGGGGTTACTGGGTGAGGAGCTAGGAGTAATCGAATGGGGGTTGAGTGGAAGATATTAGGGCTCCCCATTGAATAAACACTCGAGAAGCTTGTAGCTTATATGTTTACTATTTTACTTTTTTTTATATGTAGATTTACGGGGGAGGGGTGAGGGGAGATGGTTGATTGTATGGTAAGATAAGATGTTTAATGAAAAATGCTTCAATAAAGATTATAAAGTTAAAAAAGAGTAGATAATAAAGTGTACTTTTTTCCTAATTAATTCTTACTTTTTCTAGATTTTGTCCCATTCATAATAGTGCTAAAATTAAAATTAAGTTTATGTTACGAACTGTAATGAAGTTATTTACAGATAAATATATATTTTTTCTATTTCTTGAATTCTTTTTAAAATTCTTTATTTAGGACAAAGGCAAAAGTATAACTGTAGAATCAACTACCAAACACTAGGGATGAGCTTTGAGTTCGAGTCGAACTCATGTTCGACTCGAACATTGCCTGTTCAGCGAACAATTTGGGGTGTTCGCGGCAAATTCGAAAAGCCACGAGCACCCTGTAAAAGTCTATGGGATAAATCCCAAGTGCTAATTTTAAAAGCCTATATGCAAGTTATTGTCATAAAAAGTGTTTGGGGACCTGGGTCCTGCCCCAGGGGACATGTATCAATGCAAAAAAAAGTTTTAAAAACGGCAATTTTTTCAGGAGCAGTGATTTTAATAATGCTTAAAGTGAAACAATAAAAGTGTAATATTCCTTTAAATTTTGTACCTGGGGGGTGTGTATAGTATGCATGTAAAGGGGCGCATGTTTCCCGTACTTAGAACAGTCCCTGCACAAAGTATAATTTTTTCAGGAAAAAAAGCTATTTAAAATCACTCGCGGCTATAATGAATTGCCGGCTCCCGTAATACAGAGAACAGTCATTCATTGAAAGTCATTGATAAAAAAAATTAAATAAAAAAAAGCGTGGGGTTCCCCCAAATTCAATTACCAGACTCTTCAGGTCTGCTATGGATATTGAGGGGAACTCTGCGTCAAATAAAAAAAAAATGACGTGGGGTTCCCCCTAAATATCCATACCAGACCCTTATCCGAGCATGCAACCTGGCAGGCCGCAGGAAAAGAGGGGGGGACGAGAGCGGCCCCCCCTCCCTCCTGAACTGTACCAGGCCACATGCCCTCAACATTGGGAGGGTGTTTTGGGGGTCTGTGACCCCCAAAGGAATTGTCAAAGACCGTCTCCTGTCATTTTTAACATTTTTGTCATCTTTTTTGGTGAAATGGTAGGGGTACTTTTGTACCCCCTTACCATTTCACACAGGGGGGGAGGCCGGGATCTGGGGGTCCCATTGTTAAAGGGGGCTTCCAGATTCCGATAAGCCCCCCCGCCCGCAGACCCCCACAACCAACGGCCAGGGTTGTGGGGACGAGGCCCTTGTCCCCATCAACATGGGGACATGGTGCTTTGAGGGGTCACAGACCCCCAAAGCACCCTCCCAATGTTATGGGCATGTGGCCTGGTACGGTTCAGGAGGGAGGGGGGCCGATCTCGTCCCCCCTCTTTTCCTGCGGCCTGCCAGGTTGCGTGCTCGGATAAGGGTCTGGTATGGACTTTGAGGGGGACCTCAGGCCGTATTTTTTTTTAAAAATTTGATGCAGGGTTCCCCTTAATATACATAGCAGACCTGAAGGGCCTGGTAATTGAATTTGCCACGCTTTTTTTTTATTTTTTTATCAATGGCTTTCAATTAATGAATGCTCTCTGTATTACGGGAGCCGGCAATTCATTATAGCCGCGAGTGATTTTCCTGCAAAAATAACACTTCATGCAGGGACAGTTCTAAGCACGGGAAACATGCGCCCTTTTACAGGCATACTATAGACACCCCCCAGGTACGAAATTTAAAGGAATATTTACACTTTTATTGTTTCACTTTAAGCATTATTAAAATCACTGCTCCTGAAAAAACTGCCATTTTTAAAACTTTTTTTTGCATTGATACATGTCCCCTGGGGCAGGACCCAGGTCCCCAAACACTTTTTATGACAATAACTTGCATATTAGCCTTTAAAATTAGCACTTTTGATTTTGAACGTTCGAGTCCCATAGACTTTAATAGGGTTCTAAAGTTCACACAAGCTTTAGGTCTGTTCGCAGGTTCTGGTGCGAACCGAGCAGGGGGTGTTCGGCTCATCCCTACCAAACACGCAGCTGAAAATCACTAAAGCAATTTGATAGACATGAGTAGTGCAGCATTATTCTTTTTATTTCTTATTTATTTTCCTAATTTTTTTAAAGCGTTAAAACAAACAATATGAATGAAACAAAAAAGAGTTTACATATGAATGGTAAAAAAGTAAAAATGGTATCTAAGTGGAGAAGGAAATGACATCCGATCCGATTCCAGTGCGGACCAAAAAAAGGGTCCGCCACCATTTTGGTCCGAATGCGATGCAAATTCAGCAATACAATCTGTATGGTTGAATTTGAATTGCACAGACATCACAAGTGATCTGCAAAGCAATGCGGTGCGAATCCCATACAATGTCTGACATCGCAATAGTGTGAACCCAGCCTAAGGTTAACCATGAGTTAATAAAGGGTTAAATAGGAACACATTTTATTTAAACTACCGTATATACTTGAGTATAAGCCGAGTTTTTCATTTTATTGTGCTGAAAGTGCCCCCCTCGGCTTACACTTGAGTCAAGCACTTTTCTGCAGCAGAAAATTAAATTTTCCGACCCGACTTTGGGGCCCCGTATCTCAGGGCCTCTTGGTGCTAGGAACCCCATCTTTGGATATGTTATAGTGGTTCCTAGCACCAAGTGACCCCCAGATACGTGGCCCCAAAGTCAGTCAACTGTGTTCATCTGCAGCAATGTTATTTCAGGACCCTTTGGATAGGGGGCATCTAGGAACCCTTAACTACCAAGTTTGAAGTTTGGGGAACCTATGGCTGCAAATGGGCACAGTGAGGCATGCAAATGGGCACAGTGAGGCTGCAAATGGGCACAGTAAGGCTGCAAATGGGCATTGTTGACCCTCTTTTCCACTTACAGTAGCTGCGCATTTCTCACCCTAGGCTTATACTCCAGTCAATACGTTCTTACATTTTTTTGTGGTAAAATTAGGTGCCTCGGCTTATATTCGGGTCAGCCTATACTCGAGTATATACGGTAAATGGCACCAATTTGATATGCAGATGAATGGAACAGAGTAAACACAATGTAAAACCTCTGAATCCTTCTGAGGAGTATTTAGATGTAGTTTTATTACGTATACTTAGCAGATTCAAAATTTACAACTGGTTAATAAAAGAGTAGATAGTGGCTTTTCACTTAGCTTAGTAAATACGATAAAATAGTATTTTATTTGAATACCCAATCTCATGCAAGGAAAATTAAATAATAGCCCCAGAGCTTTTAAAAATCAAGTCAGCAATGGCAATGTCCATATTTCTTTAATGACATGTTTCTTTTAATTAAAAGCCAAGTCAATCAGTACATTATATATGCACAAAGAATAGTAACAGGCACCGAGATGCATATCTGACATTAAGACCGCTAGTGTAGACTTTAAGAACACTCATTAACAAAATCTCTGTTCCACTGTAAATATATACAATGTGCTAGTTAATTTCAGGACCCTTAACCTTTGAACTGTGACTGTACCCGACCCCCAAAAAAAGTAGAAAATAACTTAGAAACAGAGCTTTAGATATATTTCCATGAGGTATTGCTTGAAAACGCGTCTTGAAGTTTAAGCAGAACTGACCTTCCGTAAGATCTCTGAAAAATGCCCCAAACCAATTTGGTCTTAGAAGCCAGCACAAAATGCAAATGTTCCCATTAGATATTCCAAATCAGCTTTTCGATGCAAATTAGACAGGAAACACAGGGAGGGAATTCTATTTTTATACAGGCGGTGTGTGCCGATGTGGAGTGCTGAAAAAGGCATCTGTGACTATGATAGAATAGTTTTAGCCCTGATTGATATTGCTTCTGCATAGAAATAGGGTTCTTGCTATATAACCATCACATATTTATAATACATGTATGTAAAGTAAGCAGTCTTGTTAAAATCTGCATCCTGAAGATGTAATACCCTTGTAAAATAGGTTATGGAAAATGTCCTTAAAATTATTTAAAGGACTGGTAAATATAAGATGCGTTTTATTTTGCTGCAAATAATGGGGGTTATTTACTAAAGGCAAATCCACTTTGCACTACAAGTGCACTATCAGTGCACTTAAAAGTGCACTGAAAGTGCACTTGGAAGTGCAGTGGCTGTGGATCTGAGGGGGGCATGCAAGGGAAATAAAAAACAGCACTTTAGCTTGCACATGATTGGATGATAAAATCAGCAGCGCTTCCCCTCATTTAAGATCTTCCCCTCAGATCTACAGTGACTGCACTTACAACTGCACTTGTAGTGCAGAGTGGATTTGCCTTTAGTAAATCAACCCAGAGGCGGCTTTCTAATTAGGCAAATTAGGTGGTCGCCTTAGGCCTCGCACTCCCAGGGGCCTTGTGGCCGCCTAATTTGCCTGATGTGTGAGAGTTGGAGGGAATGTCCACTTGAATTATTTTTCCCGCTTTGGGCGTGCGTGGGTCTTAGATTTGCCTAAGGCCTCACAAAGCCTAGAGCCGCCTCTGAAGCAACCCCGATGTTTCCCTACCGAGCGCCAAATTTAGATATGCACCATTTAGTCTATATAAGCTTTTAAATTCTTTCATACAGTGATTGGTTGTTTTAGGCTAAAGGAAACTTACCATCGGCTGGCTGCAATGCCCATCACTGAGATCACTGTCAGCTGGTTAGGAAAAATTCTATCCTGGAGATCAAGTTTTACTACATGTACAGTATATTGGGTTCGTACAACTAAACCTTAGGGTCTCTGTGCGCCTAGACGCGCTCCTAATGGAGCGCATTCGGCGCAATACAAATCCCATATCAAATCAAATCAAATCAAACCTGTACTGAGAAAATACATAGGTTGCCATTTTTAACTCTCCTTTGGAAAATGCTAGTCAACTGGTTTTTATGCTAATTGTTATGCTACAGTTATTACCTTTTGTATCTCTTGACCCTTCCTCTTAGATTGTAAGCTCTAACGAGCAGGGCCCTCTGATTCCTACTGTATTAAATTGTATTGTAATTGTACTGTCTGCCCTTATAGTGTAAAGCGCTGCGTAAACTGTTGGCGCTATAATAATCCTGTATAATAAAAATATGCTGATCAAATGGATCACACTTTTATGTCTGGAATTTTGTACCAAAAGCGGTACAATTATTTTGCATGGAAATTTGGCGTTTTTATATTGTAGGCATGCAATTCTTAGGAATAACTCACTTAAATCCGTCCAAATCAGAGTCTAGTAGACATCCCGGGTATGATAAAGTTTGAAACACAAAATCATAAATTATAATTTAATAAATAACTATAAAAATTATTCAATAATGTAATCAAATCAAAAACACTGAAATTTGCTCAGTTTTTCATTAAATTTAGTGTTTGATGACGAATTGTGATTCTAATTTATTATCGCTGTTTTCTAGCTGGTCTACAACCACTTTTAACATAAAGGGACACTTTTTGGTTGCTATGGACAATCTCCAGTTTCCAGGCAGAATTTTTTAAATTTATTATATAAAACTACATGCAGGGCACTGGACAGACCACTAGGGACAAAGGGGATGTGTATTTTTTTTTATACAGTACTGTAATCTGTAAGATTACAGTACTGTATGTGTATTGTGTGTTTTAATTTTTTTGAATTTGGCGCCGATCTCCACTCCTGTGCAACGTCACAGGGAACGGAGATCAGCCGCACTCGGCACTGTGTGAATCGAGCGGAGGAGCTCGCACACACAGCGGGGAGACATCGCAGGATCCAGGGGACAAGGTAAGTAACTTCCCCTGTATCCTGCAATGCAATCCCGAGTCTGGCTCGGGGTTACCGCCAGTGATGTAAGTAACTGAGTTAAAATAAACTGAGTTACCTAACGCAGTTACTTTAGAGGGTAACGAGTAATCTAACTGATTACTTTTCCCCTCATGGTAACGCAGTTCCCATTACTTTGGCTTAGTTACCCCAATTACATCTACCGCCACTAGATGGCAGTAGTGTAATTCTGGTGTCCTGCCGAAAAAGTTCCCCCGCCGGATAAGGACCCCCTGTACTGAGCAGGCGCATCACTTGCACAGTACGAAGGACTACGGAGCTTCCGAAAATTGCCGAACCTAAACAGCTCTGAGTGAACTCTACACTGCGCAGGTGCAGTTAACATGTAATTGTACGAGGCGATGCCGCACGCTCCCGATGCTCGTGCTACTCTGCAAGGGGCGTCTATCGTGTAACTAAGGGGCGGGTCTAGTATTACTGTAACCAAGGGGCGCATTTATTATTATTGTAATATATCGACCTCTGCCCATTAATTTAACATTCGCCCTCTTCTGTAGCCACCCGCCCCTTACACGATATAATAATAATAGACCCGCCCCTTACACGATATAATAATAATAGACCCGCCACTTGCTTACACGCTATAACAGATCTGCCCCTTGGTTAGAGTAATAATAGAGCAGCCCCTTGGTTACACGATATATAACAATAATAATAAATGCGCCCCTTGGTTATAGTAATACTAGACCCGCCCCTTAGTTACACGTATAGAATATTTTAAAAAAAAGTCAGTTACTTTGCTGCGTAACTAATTACTTTTCCAATGTAGTAACTGAGTTACTAACGCAATGACTTTTTGGGAGAAGTAATTTGTAACTTAACTAATTACTTTTTTAAAGTAAGATGACCAACACTGGTTACCGCTTATGGTACTGAAGTTCCACCCCAAGCCACACTCGGGAATACCGCCAGGGAGGTTAAGGCACTCATGTTACAATCTATCTGTACAATTGCTGTGCACCCTTAACCTCCTTGGCGGTAACCCCGAGCCTGGCTCGGGTCCAGCTTTTTGTGCTGGGAGCGGTAACCCCGAGCCAGGCTCGGGCTTGCGTTGCAGGATGCAGGGGGGAAGTTACTTACCTTTTCCCCTGGATCCTGCGATGTCTCCCCGCTGTGTGAGTGAGCCGTCCGCTCGCTCGATTCACACAGTGCCGGGTGCCGCCGATCTCCGTTCCCTGTGACGTTACGACGCACGGGAGCGGAGATCGGCGCCAAATTCAAAAAAGTTTAAAAACACAGTACACATACAGTACTGTAATCTTACAGATTACAGTACTGTATACAAAAAATACACATCCCCTTTGTCCCTAGTGGTCTGCCCAGTGCCCTGCATGTCATTTTATATAATAAAAAGATTTTTTTTCTGCCTGGAAACTGGAGATTGTCCATAGCAACCAAAAAGTGTCCCTTTATGTCAAAAGTGGTTTTAGACAGCTAGAAAACACAGATAAAAAAATAAAATCACAATTTATCATCAAACAATAAATTTAATGACAGCGACTATTCTGCAACTGAGCAAATTTCAGTGTTTTTGATTTGATTACATTATTGAATCATTTTTATATATATTTTTATTATGTTATAATTTATTATTTTGTGTTTCAAACTTTATCATACCCGGGATGTCTACTAGACTCTGGTTCGGACAGATTTAAGTGAGTTATTCATAAGAATTGCATGCCTACAATATAAAAACGCCAAATTTCCATGCAAAATAATTGTACCGCTTTCAGCACTAAATTCCGGACAGAATCATACCGCCAGGGAGGTTAAGGACTTACCAAAAATGATATTGGTGAGGACCTAACCAAACAATTCCTTCCATTTTGTGTACGGCCTTTACATAGTTCTTTATAAATCTAAAATAAAAAGCGTGTTCAGTTAGTGAATAGACTGCTCCGCTCTACCACTTGATACATTAACCTCACCTCTTGCTCACGTGGTGCTGCTCCTCTCAGTCAGTCCTACTGGCAGTCAGGTTCAAAGACAGGCCATTCAGGCACTCAATGAGCATATTTTGTAGTTACTGGTAATTGATCCTCCATTTCATGACACTTCTTTGATGGGATGATAAAGTGCTTGTTACTGGAAGGATCAGCTGTCCCTTTCTAAAGACTGTTCACGCAACTAAATTGTCAACTACTTTGACAGGCGACAGAATTGAAGGAACAATTTATAAATAATGGTACTGCATGGGTAGGCTTTATGAACTGGAATCTGGTCCTTCCAGTAACAAACACTTCATTAGCCCATCACGGAAGAAAGAGATCACTCACCAGTGGAAATGAATGGATTGGTTTGCCTAAACCAATATCTGATACAGTAGATTTGGAGCAGAGCATTTTGGGATACACCTTATCATCATTATATCATTATCAAACTCTCTTTCTGGTGTTTTCCTTACCTGTTATGCACTGATGAGACTACAATAAGCAATTTATTTCATATGCACGTTGTCTGTCATCCAACTAGCTAAGATGTTAGTGAGTGTACATCAATGTACTACATCTCTGGTATAACAAATTATCAGTACAAAAAGTCCCTCGCGAAGGGTAATGAGAGGTTCATTTACAGCAAATCAAATAGCTGAAGCAAGACAAGCAAATGTGTATCTGCAAATGTAAGACATACCTCTTATTATTTATTCTAAGTACTATATATAATTATTTAAAACTGTCCAGGTATATACAAAAAATGGCAATGCAGTAGTTAGGCTTGGTGTACATGCATGCCATATTTGTATTCCCTTTAATTTCCCTCCTGCATACCTGTAGATCCTTCCAGTAATGATAGTGTAGGGCAGGGGCCCAATGGTGAAGTATATCTCTTAGAGCTCTAAAGGTGAACACATGGAGAAGAGATATACTTCACCATTGGGCCCCTCTTTTGTTCTGCTTCATTTCCACCTTTTGGCGAGTTTTCTCTGTGGGATCGCTGCCGTCATTTGTGTAGGGAGTTGCTGTGACATCCCCATTAGAAGTTACCAGTGAATGGAGACATCACGGAAATAGAGTGGAGGTTAAGTGTACCCATCCTTTGGAGGCAGGAACCTTGGAGCCAGTGGAAGGAGAGAGTGGAAGTGAAATAGACCCCTGTGCCTTTTGGATGCCCGTTTAAGTCTATTTACAGGTGAGAGGCTAGAGAGCACAATTCAGGATTAGGTCCTCACGAACCCACCATCCCTCACTTTTGAGATAGAAGATCACGGTCATCTCTGATATCTCCTCCATATTTAGAGACGGTTCCCTTGTTTATTACCATCTGAACTTTACTATTTAATTAATTATCCTTCACTATATGGACTCTATTTTTAATATTTATATTTTTTATATTTTTCTCTTTTTTAAATATTATATGGACTACATTTTTATTGCTTGCACTTTTATCTCTCACCCACCTATTTGATATCTACCAGGACGACTGTGTTTCTATTTTTACACCACAGTGTGGTTTATTTCAGTCACTTATGATAACTAGCACATTGAGCACTTTATTCATTATTTATTTTACAAGTATGATGTATATACACAATTTTTGATATTTATTATATATCACTATCGATTTTAGCACTTGGTGCACTATATACACATTGATTGATTTTATTGTTGTATTATATTTATTTATATTATTTGGTGCATATTAGCGTGAAATCAACACTTATTTTATGTTATTTGTGGGATTGTGCTCACCATTGGATTTTGCTGCTTTTTTAGGAATTTTTTCCACACACAGCATTTGAGCTGGCACTTTTATATTTTTTATACTTTTATATTCTATATATATAGTATTCACAGATTAACTTTATTTTGTAGTGCATAAGATCTAGTTCATCAACAGCGCGAAGGTCACCTACACCATTATTCACAGTATACACATACATGTACACACAGTATACACAGACATGTTTCTATTGGCTGAGAAGGTACTGGAGAGGTGGGGCAGCTATAATCTCTGGATTTTTAGACCAAAGGGATGTCGGTAAGGGACATTTCAGAAACAGATGTAAAAAAAAAAAATGTTTACATACTGTCCCTGGTTTTACTGAGGCTGGCAACCCTGATGAGGCCCCCTAGTGGCCCAGGGCCCTCAGGGCGGTGCCCGAGTGGCCGAATGGTCAGTCCGCCCCTGGTGTAGGGTCAGTTCCTTCAGAAAGGTGACAACACTGTAGGATTGTTGCTGAATTTACTACAGTGCTCCTGTACATCTCAATGGAAGCCCAAGGCTGTGCCTTAACCCCTTAATATCACATCCTAAGCCTAATACACACTAGCCGAATGCCAGACGGCATTCGGCCCGTGTGTACTGGAGCCGGTCCGACAAAAGCCGGTCAATCGGCTGGCTTTTGTTGAAGGGGCATGGCAGAAAACGGTCTGCCGCTCCGCTCCCGGCCAGCGCTCTCAGCCACTGGCCACACCCTGTCAGAACACAATAGCACAGCAGCGGATATAACTGTACTAACATCAGATTGTTAGTGCAGCGGCTCCAACCTAAGCTGTCAGTTTTAGTAGTGTGTACGAGGCTTTAGAGCCTTCTCTGTAGACTGACAGCTGAAGCATCCAATGGGAGGAGTAGAATGGGGTGATGGGATTCAAAGTTCTGTCCCCATCCAGTAATGTCTCAGTGGCTAATACTCTTCACCCATGATCCAGGAATGGAAAATTAGTTCATGTGATCGCTGCTTAACCTCTTCCTGCCCGCCCACTGTCATATGACGGCGGCAAGAAGCATCTGTTGTTCCGGGCCG
This sequence comes from Lithobates sylvaticus, assembly GCA_028564925.1. Classification (NCBI taxonomy): domain Eukaryota; kingdom Metazoa; phylum Chordata; class Amphibia; order Anura; family Ranidae; genus Lithobates; species Lithobates sylvaticus. Next base: position 43,594,259 of record CM053033.1, read on the forward strand.
CCGTCATATGACATGATTTCCTTTGCGGCCACTAGGGGGCACACGCGCGCCCGCAGCATCGATGCAGATCCGATGCACGTGTCGGCAACCGCGATTGCCCAGTAGCTGAGCAGGACGTGGATCTGTGTATGTAAACACACAGATCCACGTCCTGTCAGAGGAGAGGAGACCTATGGTGTGTCCCTTGTACATAGGGACACAGATCGGTCACCTCCCCCAGTCAGTCCCCTCCTCCCCACAGTTAGAATCACTCCCATAGGGAACATATTAACCCTTTGATCACCCCCTAGTGTTAACCCCTTCCCTGCCAGTCACATTTATACAGAAATCAATGCATTTTTATAGCACGGATCGCTGTATAAATTTGAATGGTCCCAAAAATGTGTCAAAAGTGTCCGATATGTCTGCCGCAATATCGCAGTCACGATAAAAATCGCAGATCGCCGCCATTACTAGTAAAAAATAAATAAATAATAAAAATGCTATAAATCTATCCCCTATTTTGTAGACTCTATTACGTTTGCGCAAACCAATTAATATACGCTTATTGCATTTTTTTTTACCAAAAATATGTAGAAGAATACGCATCGGCCTAAATTAAGGAAAAAAATTTGTTTTAAAAAAAAAAAATTTGGATATTTATTATAGCAAAAAGTAAAAAATATTGTGTTTTTTCAAACTTGTCACTCTTCTTTTGTTTATAGCGTAAGAAATAAAAAATGCAGAGGTGATCAAATACCACCAAAAGAAAGCTCTATTTGTGGGGAAAAAATTATAAAAATGTTATTTGGGTACAGCGTTGCATGACCGCGCAATTGTCATTAAAAATGCGACAGCGCTGAAAGCTGAAAAATGGCTTGGGCAGGAAGGGGGTGTTCGTGCCTGGTAGGCAAGTGGTTAAACTAAAGGCAAACTAAACTAAAGACAAAAAAAGTGCATTCTGTATGCTTTTTAATAACAGTCTGAATGAGCAACAAAGAGGGTGTTCTTTGTTATAAAAATAGCTTTCGCTTTGTGTTTTTTTTTTTTTTTAAATGCAAATACCTGCATCTGTCTTTATATTAGTTTTCTGTAATCTTCTGCATAATAGATCTGACACGGAAAAAACAAAGGCCAGCATCAAAAGTAATTTGGGTTCTGCTACATACACTTGTGCTGACAGTGAACATGCTGATAGGAGGAGCAGACTGACCAATGAGATCACTGTAGGCTTAGGGTGCGTTTTGATCGATGTTTTAACTAAACTGTAATGCTGCCGCAGTGAACTTTGGAAATCTGGCTCTGCTGCCCGACAGAGGTGCCTCACTCACAAGGGAGTCTAAACAGAAATACAATACATACAATGCCGATAAAATGTAATGTAGCGGTGACATCTTTGTCTATTGATGTGATAATATATATGTCACTGTTAAGTATGTGGACATTGCTATGGTTTAGTGTTTGGAGCCATCTAGTGACCAAATCTGGTAATGCACTGATACGATTATTACAGAACAAGCACAAAAGACTTTTACAGGAAGTACAGTTGTTTTGATTCAGAAGGTTGACCTTGTTACCCGGGAGTCTGTGTGACCTACCCATGAACACTCTCTTATACAGTGCATGCTGGGTAGGGTATAAAAAGGACTACAGCGGCCATATTTGTCCTCTTGGGACAACGCTGCCTGCCTGTGCAGATCTGTGAGGAGGTTTCCGGGAGACAGCTGCAGACAGTCACCGCGAATTGCAAACCTGCTTGTTTGCGAGGTGATTTGATGGAGCCTGAGAGCCGGTGATCAGATTGACGAGGCCCAGAGACGCTTGTCGGAGTATCGGAGGCTTGGATCCAGTCAGCGGAGTGACACAGAGCTGCCTGGCTGATACAGAAGCAAGCTACAGTTGCCAGATCAAAGTCATCATCCAGAACTCCGATCCAGTTGGTGAGCGGGTTACGGCCCACCATTAGTCAATTTGTTGCACGCAGTTAGACTCACTTACAGGCCTTGCTGGAACCTGTAGTTCCACAGAGGCGTAACAGAGCAACTGACATTGAGCAGGCTTGAGGCCTACTTCACTTTAGTGCCCAAGCGTTGTGTATAAGTTCTTGGAGTTATACCTGGAGCTTCCTAAGTTAACTTTTCGCCTACCTTTTGGATTACAAATATCTGAGGAAGCACTTTAAGCTAGCGAAGTAAGAAGATACGGGAGAAAGTAATTTTAGTGAGGCCTCACGTAAAACTTTAAAGTAGCGGGAGCTCCCAGGTTTAGATACATAGAATATAAATGTATATATCTTTCATATTGTATTTGTCTGTTGATTTATATTGTACTGACATCCTACGTTGGGGTGACAGTGCAATCTCTGCAACCACCTGTTTTAATATACTTGCAGTAAAAGTATTTCTGGTTAAGCATTCAGTTGTGTGACGTGCTGTTTTCCCCACCAGGTGGAGCCAGAGGATCCTGAGGGTATTATACAGGTACTATACATTGTTTATATTGTACTGTATTGCATTGCACCACAGCTGTGCCAAGGGGATCGAGTTAAGTTAGTGGGGTTTCTAAGAAGAGTGCAGGCCCAATCTAAACTAGCTGCTCCTTTGGGGGTCAGTGCTACAGTAATTTATGTATTTAACAACTTGCTTAGTGTTTAAATGAAGTGCTGCAATGTTTATTTCCATAAGGATTCAAGCACAGCAGAGCCTTCTTATAACAAAATGTATCTACAAGTATGCCATCACTTTCAACACAAATGCAAAAAAAAAAAAAAAAAAACAATTGATTCCTTGTTAAAAAGTGTGTGGAGCCATGAAAATAATTTCTTTCTACCCTTGGGTTAATGTTGCATTCAGAGCAGCTAGTTTTTAGCACAGACACTACCAAAAATTATACGTTCCAATCATTCTAAAGCACAGGAGCCCCAGGAGACATTTGCTGGTTCAAAAAAAAAAAAAACAGCCAACATCCTGCCCATGTGTATGTTGGTCTGTTCGACACAAGCTGGCCGTTTGGCCGGCTTCTGTTGGACGTTCATGCTGGAAAACCAGCAACCGACCTCCACCTGATCAACACTCTCAGCCAATGGTGAAGAGCGCTGATCAGAGTGTTCTGTCAGAACACAACAGCTCAGCGGGCGAGAACGGTGAACTAACCTTGCATGGTTAGTACAGCCGATCTGACCGAAGCTGACACTAATAGTGCGTACCCTGCTTTACCTACATACCGCTATTCCTCACTTTTGGCCATCATCATCATCAGTGCAGTGTATGGAAACCAAGGATTATATAGAGAGGCTTTTGGGGGAACAATGAGAAAATATGACTAAAAAGGTCATAGTAAGGTAGGCTTAGAGGAGGCAAAATGCATAGGCACTAATGATTAAAATACATATCAATAAAAATATTAACATTATAAATTCACTTAACTTTTTTTTATAATATCCCTTGAAGCCACATTCATTAGGCTTTTCACTAGGTATGAGTAAAATGTGCCCAGATTGGATTCACTGGGGGTTGTCGAATACTGTGTGAAGTCCAAAATTCCAGACTTAAAATCGAAGCAATTGTTATTTTTAAGGCTAACAGGCAAAGTATTGTCAAAAGGGCAGAAGCCATACCCACCGGGAGAAGACATTGATTATCGCTAGCGGTAGCGGTTCACATCTGGGCGTTACTGATCACAGGCGCAATCGCCAGGATTCTGCCCACGATCCCGAATCATGGCAAATCGCGGGACACCTTTGCGATTCGTGTCACCCCGATCACGCCCTGATTTTGCAGCAATTGCTGCCCGACGAATCGTGGTAAAATCGTGCAAACAGAATCTGTAGGCCTGAAAAGAAGTTCTGGAAGTTGATTGGTGAAGCTGATTGGATACCATGCACAGTTGCACCAGATTTTGGACTCTCCAGTTTTATCAAATCAATCCCACAGTGTATAGCAGGGAGGGGAGTATGTCAGGTGAGAAGAAATCATCCAAGGATCAAATGAACAGAACCCTCAACTATGGGTACCTTTTAGACTATAAGGGCTCCTATATACAGCCATTCATGTCAAACGTGGCCATTTCCATTTGAATGCATTTGGTCAAATGGAAAATTCAGCAATTGACAAGAAAAGGCTGCATTTGACTTGCTGAATGCACCCCATTAGTATATGCTGCGTCCAACAAAATGCAACCCAAAGCAGGTCAAACGCAGCTTCTGTTATGTGCACAACTCCTGGAAATAAAAAAAAATGATACTCGAGTATAAGCTGAGTTTTTCAGCACATTTTTTTTGCTGAAAATGCCCCCCTCCGCTAATACTCGAGTCAAACACTTTTCTGCAGTAGAGAATGACATTTTCCGAACCGAATTTGGGGCCCCGTATCTTGGGGCCACTTGGTGCTAGGAACCCCATATTTGGATATGTAGTAGTGATAGTTCCACTGGGTTTGCACACTAAATTGGGGTTCCTAGCACTAAGTGGCCCTGAGATATGGGGCCACAAATTCGTTCAACTGTGTCCATTTGCAGCAATGTCATTTCGGTACCCTTTGAACCCCAAATTTTGCCTGCAGCTAGCGGGCATCTAGGAACCCTTAACTACCAAGTTTGAAGTTCGGGGGACCTATGGCTGCAAATGGGCACAGTGAGGCATGCAAATGGGCACAGTGAGGCTGCAAATGGGCACAGTGAGGCTGCAAATGGGCATTGTTGACCCTCTTTTCCACTTACAGTAGCTGCACATTTCTCACCCTAGGCTTATACTCGAGTCAATATGTTTTCCCGTTTTTTGTGGTAAAATTAGGTGCCTCGGCTTATATTCGGGTCGGCTTATACTCAAGTATATACGGTATATTGCACCATTTCCCTGAGTCTTACTGTTATGGGGTCCAAGCACAGAATATGCATAGGGTATAGTGAATTATGGACATTACAATTGCTACAATTGCTCCCAGTCCTTCTGATTAATAGCGCAATTGCCAGATGGCCAGTTTGAATCCAACGAACATAGTATACATTGGAGGCAACTAATAATGTTTTTCATTTATGATCTAATCCAACAACTGTTTCAGAGGGGATGGGTTTTAAAGACTGCAGTATTTCATTTTTTTTAAATACCAACGAAAAGCCCTTTCTGTTACATGGAAGTCTCTATTACATGCTCTTTTCAACAATGGTGTATTATCAGCAAGATTAAATGGTGCTTCTATATAGCTGCCAAAACCATAACCCCAGAGACTAGCAGGTAGAACTTTATTTCAGGTGCAATAGCACTAATAAATACTTGAAAGGAAGAATATACTTATAGGCATAACATTTAACCACATTACTGCTGGCGTGCTGACCAAATAAATGGAAAATTGCAATTAAGCCAAAAAAAAGATAAAAAAGCAATTACTAATATATAATACATACAATGTCTTTTTGATTGTGTTTTGCAGCATGCCTACTTACTGAGCAGTACAATTTACAAATCAATATTTTCTAATTATTGATGGTGGAGTACATTGTATGTAATGGCTAATTTGTTGTCGAAGCAGCAATTTGTCTGAAACAGGTTCCTCTGGTGTCAATAAATATATAAATTACACCACCACTTGCCAACCGCCCCATAGCAGATTTACTGCTACAGGGCGGTTGTGCTGTGCAGAATCTCCTATATATACGGGATTCTGCACTTCCAAGCAGGGGTGTGCTCGTGTACCTCTTCTTCTGTGATTTGTCACATCAGAAAATGCCGGCCAATGGATGTCAGCCTGTACCTGCTGGTTGTCGAGGGGAGAGGCTGGATGGCAGTGGTGTAACTAGAACCTTCAGGGCCCCGGTGCAAGAAACCATGAAGGGCCCCCCTGAACCCCAGCCGAGGCCCTTCCCTCCGAGTCCGGTGGTGGCACTCCAGGGCTCGGTCACAGGTACGACTTTTGTGAGCCCTGTAGTTCCACCACTGGTATCAGCAGTTTTTTTTATTATTTTTTACAATTTTTTAGGAGTCCCGTTTGGGGGACTTTGGTGAGATACCAGAGGTCTAAACAGACGTTACACCTTTGAGACAAAGAGGAAGAAGGGAAAGGGAAATTGGGTCCCTGTCATCTGGGGAGAAGTGGAGAGAGATTGGGTCCTTGTCCTTAGGGGAGATGGGGTCCCTGTCCCTACGTAAGTAGGAGTCCCTGTCCCTAAGGGAAATGGGGTGCCTGTCCTCTGGGGAGAAGTGGGCCCTGTCCCCAGAGGAGATGGAGTCCTTGTCCCCAAGGGAAATGGGGTCCCTGTCCTTTAGGGAGAACTGGGCCCTGTCCCCAGGGGAGATGGGGTCCCTGTCCTTAGGGGACATATCTCCCAGAAAGACCTGTTAACATCTGTGTATGGAGGGGAGGAGGGGGGGTGCTGGCAGACAAGCCTGCAGTGTCCTTTGGGGAGCAGGCTCTCATAGGGCTGCACTGCATCTGTGTGCTTAAAGTTTGTTTGCCCGGGAGAAGCATGCAGTGCAGTGTGAGCCGGACTCAGGGGGCGGGACTCTGGCTGGGGAGGACAGACACCGGACTGAGCAGCACTGCATGGAGCAGGAGAGGGGGACACGGAGGAGCGGCAGAGGACACAGGTTGTCTGGGGAATGCACAACTAAAGAGCAGCCAGTGCGGTAGTCGAGCATGGAGCTCTGCTAGTCCCCCCCCACCTCCAGCCACCCGTGCGCCCGGTGCCTAACTGCCTATGCTGCCACCGGCCATATGTAGAGGGGGCCACATGGGCCCCTTGCAGTACAGGGCCCAGTTGCGCTCGCGACTGCTGCACCCCCTATAGTTACGCCCCTGCTGGATGGAGCTCTGCATATTTAAACAATGCAGAGCTCTATCCTGATAGGAGGGAAGTGATAGATTTTCTTTCCCTGCTAAGCAGGGAATAAAATCCACCACATCCCTAAGTAAAAAGAGCACACATAATACACGCAAATATTAACATAAGACAGTGCAGCGCAGATATAACACTAGAAATAAACAACAGTCTTTTATTCTTAAAAAAAAAAAAAGAAATAAACAACAGTCCAAATATTACAGAGGATATATGAAGCCCAACCAGAAAATGTCCTCAATAGAGAAAGAATCCTTCAGGTGATGATATCATGACCAGTCCTTTACTTGGATGATCCCACCACCAGCACACAGATTGCTCGCTCATCTCAATGAATTGACCCCTGAACTAACTGGAATGTCAAATGCGCAGGTTCTAATTTGATACGTACGGGAGGAGGAGCCACGTTCCTTGACGTCACCGGCTGCTATCCGAGATCAGCCGGATGCACTAAACGGATGTTCGGTGTTTAATTGTTTATATGGGATTTTCCTGCTGTTTCCAAGAGGAGAAGCTTGTAAGTTTTATTCAAATAAAAGTGATGGTTTTTAAAATACAATGAGTACTGTACTTAGATCTTTTATTATGTTTTATATACATTTGGCTATATGCGTGGACACTAGACCTGTCTGCATTTGCTGTCCCTCCTCCCCAACAGTGGGAACCTGCGCATTCGACCTTCCTGTTAGTTCAGGGGTCAATTCTTTCTCTATTAAGGACATTTTCCGCTTGGGCTTCATATATCGTCTGTAATATTTGGACTGTTGTTTATTTCTAGTGTTATATCTGCACTGTCTTAGGTTAATATTATTCTTTGGTGGCTGCGTGAAATTACCCTTGGTGTTCAGCCTGCAGACGATTGAGTGTTTATTTTTATATTATGTCTATTTTTATATGGTTGCACTGATTTTACCTTTTTACATAGTACACATAAACACTGGTTAGGCACACATTTAACCCTTTGATTGCCCTAGACGTTTAACCCCTTCCCAGCCACTGTCATTACTACAGTGACAGTGTATATTTTTAGCACTGATCGCTGTATTTGTGTCACTGGTTTCCAGAAAGTGTCAGTTAATGTCCGATTGTCTGCCACAATATCGCAGTCCCGCTATAAGTCGCTGATCGGCATTACTAGTATAAAAAATAATAATCCAGTATACAGTTGTGCACATAAGTTTACATACCCTGGCTGAATCTATGATTTCTTGCCCATTTTTCAGAGAATATAAATGATAAAACAAAAACTTTTCTTTCACTCATGGTTAGTGTTTGGCTGAAGCCATTGATTATCAATCAACTGTTTACTCTTTTTAAATCATAATCACAACAGAAACTAGCCAAATGACCCTGATCAAAAGTTTACATACCCAGTGATTTTGGCTTGATAACATGCACACAAGTTGACACAAAGGGGTTTGAATGGCTATTAAAGGTAATCATCCTCACCTGTGATCTGTTTGCTTGTAATTAGTGTGTGTGTATAAAAGGTCAATGTGTTTCTGGACTCCTGACAGACCCTTGCATCTTTCATCCAGTGCTGCACTGACGTTTCTGGATTCTGAGTCATGGGGAAAGCAAAGGAAATGTCAAAGGATCTGCGGGAAAAGGTAGTTGAACTGTATAAAACAGGAAAAGGATATAAAAAGATATCCAAGGAATTGAAAATGCCAATCAGCAGTGTTCAAACTCTAAGCAAGAAGTGGAAAATGAGGGGTTCTGTTAAAACCAAACTACGGTCAGGTAGACTAACTAAAATTTCAGCCACAACTGGCAAGACAATTGTTCGGGATGCAAAGAAAAACCCACAAATAACTTCAGGTGAAATACAGGACTCTCTGAAAACATGTGATGTGGCTGTATCAAGATGCACAATAAGGAGGCACTTGAAGAAAGATGGGCTGCATGGTCGAGTCACCAGAAGAAAGCCATTACTACGCAAATGCCACAAAGTATCCCGCTTACAATACGCCCAACAGCACAGAGACAAGACTCAAACCTTCTGGCACAAAGTAATTTGGAGTGATGAGACCAAAATTTAGCTTTTTAGCCACAACCATAAACACTTCATTTGGAGAGGAGTCAAGGTAAAAATGATGAAAGGTACACCATTCCTACTGTGAAACATGGAGGTGGATCGCTGATGTTTTGGGGATGTGTGAGCTACAAAGGCACAGGAAATTTGGTCAAAATTGATGGCAAGATAACTGCAGTATGTTATCAAAAAATAGTGGAGGAACATTTGCTTTCATCAGCCAGGAAGCTGCACACAGGACGTACATGGACATTCCAACATGACAATGATCCAAAACACAAGGCCAAGTCGACTTGTCATTGGCTACAGCAGAATAAAGTGAAGGTTCTGGAGTGGCCATCTCAGTCTTCTGACCTCAATATCATTGAGCCGCTCTGGGGAGATATATAAAAAAGTGCAGTTCATACAAGACAGCCCCAGAATTTACAGGAACTGGAGGCTTTTTGCCAAGGTGAATGGGCAGCTTTACCATCTGACAAGATAAAGAGCCTCATCCACAAATACCACAAAAGACTTCAAGCTGTCATTGATGTTAAAGGGGGTATTACACGGTAATAATAACTGGGGTATGTAAACTTTTGGTCAGGGTCATTTTGGTAGTTTCTGTGATTATAATTTAAAAAGACTATACACAGTTGATTGATAATAAATGGCTTCAGCCAAACACTAACCATGAGTGAAAGAAAAGTTTGTGTTATCATTCATATTCTCTGAAAAACGGCCAAGAAATCATAAATTCTGCCAGGGTATGTAAATTTATGAGCACAACTGTATATCCCATAGTTTGTAGATGCAAATTTTGCGCAAACCAATCAATATAGGCTAATGCCCTGTACACATGGTCGGACTTTCCAATGGAAAATGTGCTGCGATCAGATCGTGTTGTCGGAAAATCTGATCCTGTGTGCGCTCCATCTGACTATTTCGGTCGCACAAAGTTTGAGAGCTGGATCTAAAATTTTCCGACAACAAAATCCGATCGTTTAAATTCCGATCATGTGTAGACAATTACGACGGACAAAGTGCCACGCATGCTCAGAATAAATTACGAGACGAAAGCTATTGGCTACTGGCCTCTTTATAGTCCCATCGTACGTGTTGTACGTCACCTCGTTCTGAACAATCAGATTTTCCGACAACTTTGTGTGACTGTGTGTATGCAAGACAAGTTTGGGCCAAAATCTGTTGGAAAAAATCTGACGGATTTTGTCTTTGGAATGTCCGACCGTGTGTACAGGGCATTATTGGGATTTTATTTACCAAAAATATGTAGCAGAATACATATTGGCCTAAATTTATGAAGAAATTCAATTTTTCTAATTTTTTTATAGGCTATGTTTTAGAAAGTAAAAATTTTTTATTTTTTTTTCAAAACAGTTTTGTGCTGTTTTTACCTTTTTTCATACTGTTTTCATTAATTCGCTGCTAAACTCTTATAGCCTTTTTCTGTCACTTCCTGTCTTGCTTGAACATTGGCTGCACATCATTTCTCTGGACCGACTTGCTGACAGTGACAACAGTGGCTCAGTCTCCAAGTAAACTTTTAATAAAAACTGCAGATTTAAGGCCACATTCATGGTTGGGCACACTTCTACTCCCAGCCTGTTGTTTGGTATACAAAGCTTTATTCCAGGCATTTTCTCTTCAGTCATGTGATATCACAGTCCTCGTCCTCGCACATATTGACATGGGGCTTCCAGATTCTGATAAGCCCCCCGGCCTGCAGACCCTTGTCTCCATCAACATGGGGGCAATGTGCTTTGGGGCGGGGCGCTCGCTCATCCCCTCCCTTTCTTGACTGGCTGGGCTGCATGCTCGGATAAGGGTCTGGTATGGATTTTTGGGGGGACCACACACCATTTTTTTTTCAATTTTGGTGTGGGGTTCCCCTCAAAGTCCATACCAGACCCAAAGGGCCTGGCATGGATTGGGGGAGGGACCCCAAGCATTTTTTTCCCTGATTTTTTTTTGCCGGCAATGCCTTTTTTCATATTCAGCTGTCAGCGGGAACCTAATGACTTATCAGTTGTTAAGGGCTTCAAGTCTGGCCTGCTTCTTAGCAACCAGCTATACACAGTGTATTAAAGCGTATTAAAGTGAAAAACGGAAAATGCATTAAAAAAGCACATAAAAAACGCAACACTTGCGTTTCTGGTTCAGCTCCATTGAAGTCTATTACACGCAAAACACAATATGCTGTGGGGAAAAAAGTCCCAAACCCTTTCCAAAAATGCACCGGCTGAAAAAGGCATAGATGTGAACAGGTAGGATAGGAAACCATGATAAATGGACTGTAGAGTGTGTCTGCAAAACGCACAAAAAAATGCATAGATGTGAACGTTGGGTCAGTGTAGATCAGTGTAATGCGGCACTGCCATGTGGTGGATATTTGACACTCTGAACTCACACAAAGTGGATTGAATGATGCTGGGTGTCATTCAACCCAAAAGACCACTGGCAGCAACATGAAGGAGCAGAACCGCAAAAGCAGTTTTAACCTCCCTGGCGGTAATCCCGAGACTGGCTCGGGGTGGAACTTCAGTACCATAAGCGGTAACCCCGAGCCAGACTCGGGATCGCATTGCAGGATAAAGGGAGACCTACTTACCTTGTCCCCTGGATCCTGCGATGTCTCCCCGCTGTGTGTGCAAGCTCCTCCGCTCAATTCACACAGTGCCCGAGTGCCGCTAATCTCCATTCCCTGCGACGTTACGACGCACGGGAGCGGAGATCGGCGCCAAATTCAAAAAAGTAAAAACACACAAAACACATATAGTACTGTAATCTTACAGATTACAGTACTGTATAAAAAAATTACACATCCCCTTTGTCCCTAGTGGTCTGTCCAGTGCCCTGCATGTAGTTTTATATTATAAATACATTTTTTTCTGCCTGGAATTTGGAGATTGTCCATAGCAACCAAAAAGTCTCTCTTTATGTCAAAAGTGATTTTAGACCAGCTAGAAAACAGCGATAATAAATTAAAATCACTTGCAGAATTGAGCGATAGCGATTTGTGGGGAAATTCATCATCAAACACTAAATCTAATGACAGCGACAATTCTGCAACTGAGAAATTTCAGTGTTTTTGATTTGATTAAATTATTTAATAATTTTTATAGTTACATATTTTATTTGAATTTATGATTTTGTGTTTATCATACCCGGGATGTCTACTAGACTCTGGTTTGGACAGATTTACAGTGAGTTATTCCTAAGAATTGCAGGCCTACAATATAAAACGCCAAATTTCCATGCAAAATAATTGTACCGCTTTCAGCACCTAAAACCAGAAAGAATCATACCGCCAGGGAGGTTAATGTTTTTATAAACACTTGGCAGTTGATTTTTTTGGTCCTGCAGTTGAACTTAAAAAGGACTGAAGACAATTTACAATGGAAATTACATAATTTGTTAAACCTCATATGAGATTTTAGTTACAGTGTTGAAAACACTATTTACTAGAACTGCAGCATGTGTAAGGCCCCTTTCACACTGGGGCTTTTTCAGGCGGTACAGCGCTAAAAATAGCGCCTGTACACCGCCTGAAAAAAACAGCCCCATTCACTCTAGTGTGAAAGCCAGCGGGCTTTCACACTGGAGCGGTGCGCTAGCAGGACGGTAAAAAAAAGTCCTGCTAGCAGCATCTTTGGAGCGGTACAGGAGCGGTGTATTCACCGCTCCTATACCGCTCCTGCCCATTGATTTCAATGGGACACCGCGGTAATACCGCGGCAATACCGCCGCAAAGCGCCGCTACGGCAGCGCTTTGCGGGGGATTTTAACCCTTTTTCGGACGCTCGCGGGGGGCAAAACCGCCCCGCGAGTGGCAGAATACCGTGGCTAAAACGACGGTAAAGCAGCGCTAAATATATCGCTGCTTTACCGTCGCCGCGGCTCCCGTCCCAGTGTGAAAGGGGCCGAAGTGTCCTCAAAAAAGATTACTATGATGCACTTTCCTACAACAAGTGGAAAGATACATATTACCGTTACCTGTACATCAGGTCCTAGACATATTCTGGACATATTATGGGCCTCTGTTATTCCACTGTAGTCCATAACTATGATGACTATGATGAATTACATTATTTCTTGAATACTCCCAATATTTGGAGTATATGCTGGGTGGCCATGCCTAGATTTAACAGAATATTTGGTAATACAGAGGTTGCTGATCCCCTCTTTTAGAGTCCTATTCCTGTGGACTCCCTTCTTTTTTTTAGGGGGTTAGGAGGGTCTATAGCCCCTGCTGCTTTTATTCAGGAGTTGGGTTCTGGATGTCCCATTGTAGGACATGCACACAGTTTATAGACCTATGGATGTTTCCAGAGTTTTATAATGAAGTTGTCTGGAAAGCTTGAAAAACATATTGATGAATCGTGCCCCTTTGGTTGAATCCAACTACTTCAGAAGATTTAATTTGATCCCAGACACAATAATATCTTGCCAAACCTTGGGGTGTTTGTGGAAATTAGATCTAAATTACGAATGTTCATCTGTATGATCAAGACTCCACATTCGCATAGCTAAAATATTTAAGTGAAGATTGTGATAATAAAAATATTTTTTTTAACTGATGATTTTGTTGTACTTTTTGTGCCTATCAGTAGCTACAGAAACGTTCCACTGTTCTATTGTTTTTGGTGTCTATATTGATTATCAGAGATAAGATGGATCTCTTTTTCCCTCTCTTGCCCTTCACACAGGGAAGGGGGAGGACAGAGCAGGATAACATTCTTTACTTAAATGCATGGAATGCATTGTTTGATTCCCAACCACGGCACTACCTGTCTGGAGTTTGCATGTCCCAAAGACATGCTGGTAGGCTAATTGTCTCTGGTCTAAAATGGCCTCAGAATGTGTAGGTATGAATGTGAGTTGGGGATCTTAGGTTGTAAGCTCCTTGAGAGCATGGCCTAATGTGAATGTACAATACATATGTAAAGCTCTGCGTAAACTGACGGCATTATATATGTACATGTAATAAAATAAATAAATACATTTAACCGGTTCCCGACCAGCGCACGACGATGTACGTCAGCAGAATGGCATGGACAGGCATAAGAATGCCGCCGTGCCATCGCGTGCGTGCTGCTGGCGGCGCGCGCTGGTCGGGACCCCCGTCAGTCCAGGCCACGGGTCCCGCGAACTCGAAGGGAAGGCTGAACGGGGAGATGCGGAAGTAAACAGCATCTCCCCATTCTGCCTAGCAACAAGTGACACTGATCTCTGCTCCCTGTGATTGGAGTAGAGATCAGTGTTCACTAACACACAGCCATGCCCCCCACAGTTAGTAACACACCCCTAGGAACACTACACTGCCACCCCCTGGTTAAGCCCTTCACTGCCAGTGTCATTTACACAGGAATCAGTGCATTTAAATAGCACTGATTGCTGTATAAATGACAATGGTCCCAAAAATGTGTCAAAAAAGTCCGATGTGTCCGCCATAATGTTGCAGTCACAATAAAAAAAATCGCTGATCGCCGCCATTACTAGTAAAAAAAAATTATTAATAAAAATGCTATATAAAACTATCCCCTATTTTGTAAACAAAATAACTTTTGCACAAACCAGTCAATCGCTTATTGCGATTTTTTTTTTCTATACCAAAAATATGTAGAAGAATACGTATCGGCCTAAACTGAGGAAAAAACATTTTTTTTTATATATTTTTGGAGATATTTATTATAGCAAAAAGTAAAAAAATAATGCGTTTTTTTCAAAATTGTCACTCTTTTTTTGTTTATAGCGCAAAAAATAAAAACCGCAGGGGCGATCAAATACCACCAAAAGAAAGCTCTATTTGTGGGAAAAAAAGGACGTCAATTTTGTTTGGGAGCCACGTCGCACGACCGCGCAATTGTCAGTTAAAGCGACGCAGTGCCGAATCGCAAAAAGTGGTCTGGTCTTAAGCCAGCAAAATGGTCCGGTCTGAAAGTGGTTAAAGCCAAGGTTTTGGACAGTGTGTGGGGGTTTAGTTCTTCAATAAGTACAAAGAAACCTGACAGGAGTTTTAACCAATCCCAAAACTAAAAAAAGATTTTGTTAACAGATGCATCTCCACTTTCAGAAAGACCTCCTGAAAGAAAAACTCGGTATTAACCAGACTGAGAGACATCATTTTTCCCTGGCTCTTTATTATGGTATGAAGAAAAACATCATTGATTCTGTGCTTGATGCAGACATTATATTACAAATGTATTACAGAAATATGGTGCGACTATTAAAATATGATTACACAAAAGTATGAACATTAAAGGTTTACAGTACAGTGGATTTTTTTTATAAACAGACTTTTAAATATACATAGGACAATATTAGCTGACAGAAAACATCATAGACAAAATTGACAAAATTTATGTCTAGGCTTTTTCTTCAAAACCTTATTTTCAGGAAAACATACTTGCAAAAAAAGCCTTAAAACCAGGAACCAGTCACCTTTATACTACAAATATATACAGAGGTGTGCAAACCTACAATGTTTTTGTAATTTCATTTTAGACAAGCATTTCATTGGGTTGGCTTTTGGTCTTAGGTTTCCATATGGGCGTACAACAGGTAGTTCTCATCCTGGTCATACCACATTTGTTACACTATTTTTTTTTTTAGGCCTTTGTCAGTTGCCACCATTTGGATCTGGGGATCCATTTCCTTTCTACCCATCTATTCTGGCCATTTTCTCTAAAACATTGATGAATCTTGTATGACAAGACACTGGCAGGGGTGCCAGTCTGCTGAGAGCAATGCCAGGCCCATAAGTCATTTTTACTGACAGTTATGGTGCATCACATCAAATTTTGGTCCAAAAAGCAGCTGGAGGGGCATCGGCATGCAGGCAATCTGCAATGTCCCAAGACCATTTATTACTATAACATTCAATAAAAGGGTTCATATAAAGATGTTTAGCTGCTACTACTGAGATAGTAAGAAGTTGTGCCAGGAACAAACAACTTATGCCGCGTACACACGGTCGGAATTTCCGATGCAAACAGAGCTTTTTATGGGATTTTCCGACCGTGTGTATGCCCATCGGTCTTTTTCTGTCGGCATTTCCGACGGACTTTGGATTGAGAGCCTGTTCTTAATTTTTCCGATTGAAAACCTTTCTATCGGATTTTCCGATCGTGTGTATGCAATTCTGACACGCAAAATTCCAACGCATGCTCGGAAACAATTCGACGCATGCTCGGAAGCATTAAACTTCACTTTTATAGTGCAGTCGAACGTGTTGTATGTCGCAATGTTATTGACCGTCGGAATTTGGTGTGGCCGTGTGTAGGCAAGACAGTTTGAGCGAAATTCCATCGGAATTCCGACGGACTTTGGATTGAGAGCCTGTTCTTAATTTTTCCGATTGAAAACCTTTCTATCAGATTTTCCGATCGTGTGTATGCAATTCCGACACGCAAAATTCCAACGCATGCTCGGAAACAATTCGACGCATGCTCGGAAACAATTCGACGCATGCTCGGAAGCATTAAACTCCCCTTTTATAGTGCAGTCGAACATGTTGTACGTCGCAGTGTTATTGACCATCGGAATTTGGTGTGGCCGTGTGTAGGCAAGACAATTTGAGCGAAATTCCGTCGGAATTCCGACGGGAAAACCATCAGAGCTTTTTTCGATGAGAATTCTGATCGTTTGTACGCGGCATAAGGCTACTATGTGACTTAATATGAGTCTCATACCACAAATAAATATGAAGAGCAAAATAACTTTGTTAGGAACTGAAAAACTATTTTTTACTTGAGTTCTATAGATCGGCATTGTAGAAGGTAAAGGTCACAAAATAACTTTTTAAAATGAGAGCGTCTTCGTGATCCTCAGACTAGTTACAGCTCAAATAAACTGCAATTACGCTATGGACTCCACCTCCTCCTTTTTAGGTTTCCCATAGACATTAGATAAGTGTCTAAAAACAGGCCATTTTGAACTGAACATCAAATTTTTTTTTATGTTTGCTCCCTATTAGGTATAGTGTCACAACTGTACACCTCTTCTCTATTGCAGCATTTAACCCTTGCTGAGCACTGTGGTAATTTCACAGTAGCAAGGCACAAAACACTTGTCCAACACCCTTTTGTAACATGTCTATTGATCTCAATATAATTATATGCTGTGCTTCTGAACGGACAGAGAGCTGTACAAACCCAATCTGGAGAACTGCATTTTCATGCTTGTTTCTAAGTCCACATTTTTAACAAACTACTAGTAAACGTACTGACGGCTGGCAATATTGCATACTAGATCTGTGGCTGGATGTTAACCTGGTATCCAGGTTTAATTTGTTTTGCTCACAGGCTTTTGTTCCTGGAGCCAGACTACGGAGAGTTTCATTTTTTATATATCAAGTATTTTAATGGGCGAATGTATGGCATGCATTGTATTCAGTTTGCTTTGACACCTCTACATTTTGTTATGTGAAAAAACATAACAGTTATTTAGACTGTAATACATAGTATTACTGGAACTAATGATAATATTTGCATATTTAAAACAAGGTATTATAAATGAAATTCCTATAATGTAACAAAACATTATGCTATATTTTATGTACAGTCACACACAGAAGTAGAAGTACTTCTATTTATTCTTGAAAAAAACATAATTTAAAAAATATTTAAATATTTACAGGCATCAGAACAAGTGTTAGCATTAACGCCCTATTTCAAGTCACAAGACTTATGGATATGTTCAAACCACCATGGGCTACACTGGTCCTGGGTTTTGACTGTGCTGCCCCAAAATATCATCCAGAATTGTCAAGTTGTTTAGCCAGTCTTCGTCAGGACTGCTGGTATTACCTCCCTTCATTAGACAGTCGATAAAGTCTGCTTCATTGCAATTAGCAGATAAGACAGAGTTATTCGGTGTTGTTACAAAGTCATATTGGTGGAGGTCTGCCCCAGAACTTAGTCTGTCAAAAGTTTCAGGGGTTTGGACAGAGGTTGGTCCATATGAAGGTGGACCGAGCTGACCAGGGTTCATTTGGTTAAATGTGGAAACACCTTGTGGCATGGTTTTCATTACATTGATAGAAGCTAGCTGCCCTCTGGATAAACTGTTTCCAAGGTTAGGATTGTTCAAGGACCCTATTCCTGGATTTGTCTGGGAGAGACCAAGTTTTTGCATTTGTCTTACTTGAACTCCAGGAGCAATCTGGTTAGGAGGAACCACTCCCTGGTGGGGAAACTGCTGGCTTGCCATATTTGGTCTGACATTTTGTTTGGTGAACAGTGGATTGTTTGGAAATTGCTGCATGCTGGGATCCATTTGGTTTTGACCAGGTATTCTTGTAACACCAGTCTGAGTCCACATCTGAGAAGAAGGGTTAGCATAGACATTAGGAATTCTTGATATGCTGGCCTGTCGCAAGTGTTGCTGAGCTGCAGAATGGGTTATTAGTGAGCTGGAAGTATATCCAGACAATGTCATTCCTGGACGGACAGTGGATTGGCTGTGCACAGTTTGGCAACCAGAGGTCATGCTCAGTGCATTCTGGTTTTGCCTAAGTGGCATATTAAAATCTGAAGATCCTGGGAAAATTGCTTGCTGTTTCCCTGTATTGTGCGGAATCATCACCATTGTCCCACTGTTCTGATTCATTGTTGCTGGCGTCATTCCACTTGCCATATTGGTCTGAATTAGACCTTGTGTTGATGTCATCATTCGGTGGCTCTGAGGAGGTGTTGGCATGGGCTGAACACAATCTGTACGAAGATTTTGTGGAAGGGCTGCAGAAAAGAAAACACATGTTAATATATATATTTGAGCAGTTAATGTCAATGCAAAAGTACAGTTGGTCATGCCACGACTATGTTTTTGATTAGTGATCACCATCCATTGCCTTTTGAAAAATGTAACTATTATTATGTTCTGCATGAAACATACTAGAAAGCGCACCTCTGATTTTGTGGCACACAGTACAGGCATACCCCACTTTTAAGTACACAATGGGGTTTATTTACTAAAGCTGGAAAGTGCAAAACCAGGCTCACTTGTGCATAGAAACCAACGAGCTTCCAGGTTTTATTACAAAAGCTTAATTGAACGAGGTGAGGTTAGAAGCTCATTGGTTTCTATGCAGAAGTGAGCCTGATTTTGCACTTTCCAGCTTTAGTAAATAAACCCCATTGTGTACTTAAAAGTGGGGTATGCCTGTATACAGCAAATCAGGAGAGTAGGGAAGGCAGGTGTTTTTGACCCTTAAGCCCCATACACACGGTCGGAAAATCCGACCACCAAATCATCGGATTTGGTCCGACAGATTTAGTCCGACACTGGTGTTGCATACACACGGTCGGACAAAGTTGTCGGAAAATCCGATCATTCTGAACGTGGTGACGTTTGTTGCGTACGACGGAACTACGTAGAGTCTAGTAGCCAATAGCTTTGGTCTTGTAATGTGATCTGAGCATGCGTGGCACTTTGTCCGTCGGAATTCGCTACACACGATCGGAATTGGTATGATCGGACTTTGTTGTCGGAATATTTATAGAGCAGGAGATAGAACTTTGTTCGTCGGACAATCCGATGGAAACTGTCCGATGGTGCCTACACACGGTCGGAATTTCCGACAACATTGTCCGATAGGACAGAATCCATCGGAAAATCCGACCGTGTGTATGGGGCTTTACTTTTTCAATCAATAGTATTTTAGTCCTTCCACCCCTGTGTATGCATGTTTTCCTGAGTGCTAGGACTACAGGATGGGTTTCAGTTTAGGCTGCATTCACATTATAGTGTTTTGTGAATTTTCACATATACATGTATTTGCATGTTGTTGAGCTATGTGCATAGGGCAGCCTATTCATTTCAATGGACTCCCTATGTGCAAAAAACACAGCATAATATCTCATGCACCCTTTTCAGCTTTGATTTTTTTAGTGTTTTTTAACTGCGCTTGGGGTGATATTACCAATGGGCATTCAATAAAATGCTATATTGTGAATATAGCCTTGGATAGAAATTGATGATTTGGTAAGTCAAAAGAAAAGGACTCAAACATACTTTAAAGACATTTCTACATTTACACAGAAAACCTTTTTTATAATTCGTAGTAACATTTAACTTCCCTACCCTCCAGCTTTGTTTTATCATTTACGTTATAGGCACACTGATTTTGATATTCCAGTCATTTGATATAACCAGTAGGCTATAGAATTCTTCTCAGCATCCTTCTTAGGTATCTTCAGGTACAGGGGCGGACTGACAACTCATGGGGCCCCCGGGCAATAGGAGTTTATGGGGCCCCCAGGTAATAGGAGATTATGGGCCCCCCAGGCAATAGATTATGGGGCCACACAGTATACACAATATACACACACAGAATACACATACACACACTGAAAAGTTACTGGAGAGGCGGGGCAGCTATAATCTTGTGATTTTTTTAAAAAACACAGATTTTTACATACTGTCCCTGGTTTTATTGAGGCTGGCAACCCTGGTGGGGCCCCTTAGTGGCATGGGGCCCTCGGGCAGTGCCCGAGAGCCCAAATGGTCAGTCCACCCCTTTTCAGGTATCAATTGTTTAGGCACTTTTTGCATGTGTTCTTATAGATGAATATTGTTGCAAAACTCACAAGATATCTTTTTGTATAGGTAATGTGGCAGAGCGTTGCCCTGCCAGGGTCTAGAAGGAGGTTATGACCCAGAATTCTCAACCAGACGGGTCAAGGGGCTCCAGGGAGCTTGCCACATGAAGTGGAAACTGGCTTTTTAGTTTCCTCTGTATTTTCTTAAATTCATTTTGGAAACTGGAGCCTGGAGATTTCAAAGTGATCCGGGTGAGATGAAATCTCCAATCTTGGATTGAGGTATTCAGATCAGCCAGCATACTACTGTAATTGGTCAGGTGTGTGCTGGGCTTTTAGTAATAATCTGACCATGGTTCTGGCCTCCACCCCAGCAGACAGGAGGTCTGGCGCAGGAGTCAGGAAGGCTCCACGTGAGGGCCAGTGCAGCAAGAGTCTGCTAGCTGTGTGCACCAAGTTGGTCTGTGAACAGTCTGTAGGACACAGACAAGGGCCAGAGCGGCAGTACTGCAAGTGAAAGCCAAAAGGGCTGAATGTCATTTATGTTGATGGGAAAAGGAATGCTGAAAACCCCTGCGAGGGAAACTCATGTTTTGTGTTTGAACTTTCTCCAGTCGCACTTGTACTGGCCAACTCTCCCTGGTGCCCACGGGATAACTGCAAACATTTTAAAACCGGAATCTGGCCTTGCAGATAAAGATTTTTTCCCCAAAACATTATCTCCCGCTGTATTCCACAACCAGGGACAAGAAAAAGAAAAATGGACAAACAAAAGACTAAAGTCTGCCCAAAAGTGGCTGCAGTATATACAGGCTGGACAGGGGTGATTTACATCACAAACTGTTAAAGTGGTTGTATACCCTCCATTACAACTTGCACCTACAGGTAAGCCTAGATTGAGGCTTACCTGTAGGTACAAGAAATATCTCCTAAACCAACACGGTTTAGGAGATATTTGCCAAAAAGTTTTACAACGTTGTCTACAGCGCATGCGCGCTGTAGACAACGGTGCATTCACAGGGTTAATCCCCATTCACAAATCCGACGTCTCCCGCGCGCGGAGCGACGTCTTCACTGCTCTGGCCAATCACAGCGACGCAGATTAAGGCTTACCTGTAGGTACAAGAAATATCTCCTAAACCAACACGGTTTAGGAGATATTTGCCAAAAAGTTTTACAACGTTGTCTACAGCGCATGCGCGCTGTAGACAACGGTGCATTCACAGGGTTAATCCCCATTCACAAATCCGACGTCTCCCGCGCGCGGAGCGACGTCTTCACTGCTCTGGCCAATCACAGCGACGCAGATTAAGGCTTACCTGTAGGTACAAGAAATATCTCCTAAACCTACACGGTTTAGGAGATATTTGCCAAAAAGTTTTACTACGGGTTAATCCCCATTCACAAATCCGGCCTTGCCAGATTTGACGTCTCCCGCGTGCAGAGCGACGTCTTCGCTGCTCTGGCTAATCACAGCGCCGCAGATTAAGGCTTACCTGTAGGTACAAGAAATATCTCCTAAACCTACACGGTTTAGGAGATATTTGCCAAAAAGTTTTACTACGGGTTAATCCCCATTCACAAATCCGGCCTTGCCGGATTTGACGTCTCCCGCGCGCAGAGCGACGTCTTCGCTGCTCTGGCCAATCACAGCGCCGCACCGGCGCTGTGATTGGCCGGAGCGGCGATACCCGTAAGTAACCTTCCGGGTATCTGTGTAGAGATGGCTGCGGCTGGAGGGGGAGACGAGGGCGGCTTCTGGGGCCCCGATCTAAGGTAAGTGATGCATAATGAGCTAGTATGCTAGTCATACTAGCTCATTATGGCTTTGTCTTGCAGGTGTTTTTTTTTTTTTTTTTTTTTAAAACTGGTTTACAACCACTTTAAGAGACATTCCTGTAGGATGCTAGTAAAGAGAACACTCCTCTCTAGTTACTAGCCCTCCACTATTGCCATTATTGCAAGTCTTTTTTGCTTTTAGCCAAGCTGTAGGTTCTACTGACTTATCAATTTACACACATAAGGAACCTCACCACCTTGTTCATCTTAATGGTCACTAGGACAAAAAGCACAGACAGCAAGGATTCTTACTTGCGGAGAATTTACTGGCAGACAGCAAAGCATACAGAGTGTAGTGGTTTTGGCACAGCATACAGGGTGCAGCGGTCAGGATTTTGCAACATACATCACCTATGCCTGACAGTCATACTCCGTATACTGTGCTATATGTGACATACCTTCTACAGTCACATGGTACATATTAATGGCCACTCTTCCTGAATGTTTCACTTTGTGTGTTGGAATGTATTCTGCATTTTCCGGAGTCCCGCACCCTATATGCTGTATTGCACATTACATACTCCTTTCCTGACCACTGCACAATGTGCACCAGGCTGTACGTTACACAGTGCAGTGGTCAGGAATATGTAATCTAAAGCCTATTGTAAAGATAATAGACGTCAGGATTATATAATGAATAGCCACAATACAGGAGTAGTGGTCAGGAGTATGCAATGTACAACACAGCATACAGATTGCAGCAATCGGGATCATGTCATGTACAGTGTACATTACATTCCCCTGACCATACTCTGTATGCTCTGCTGTGTGGTACATGCCTTTTATTGTTGCATCAACATACTTATAACCACTGCACTCTGTGCTCTGAACTGTATACTACATATCCTTGACCACTACATTCTGATCACTCTATGCTGTATAAACTCTTGACTCATGAATTACATATTACATTACAAATTCATTACATATTCCTGACTAAAGTGTTCATTGTCTTAAAAGCTGCTGGTTGTCAAGTAGACCCTGACTATTTTATTGAAGTACTTCTTTATGCTCAGACAAGTTGTTGGCTCTGCCTATATTGTGTGTGTAGAAAAGCCTATGGAATGGAATGGAAGAGTTTTACTTTTTAAAAATGGTTGTGCTGATGTTTATGTGTGTCTGTAAGACTATTGCTTGTGGCTTTTAATAAAGCATATTTTGTAGGTATAAGGACTATGGCATATGATTTCTATACATACAGTATCTCACAAAAGTGAGTACACCCCTTACATTTTTGTAAATATTTTATTATATCTTTTCATGTGACAACACTTAAGAAATTACACTTTGCTACAATGTAAAGTAGTGAGTGTACAGCTTGTATAACCGTGTAAATTTTCTGTCCCCCCAAAATAACTCAACAAACAGAGATTAATGTCTAAACAGCTGGCAACAAAAGTAAGTACACCCCTAAGTAAAAATGTCCAAATTTGGCCCAAAGTGTCAATATTTTGTGTGGCCACTATTTTTTTCCAGCACTGCCTTAACCTTCTTGGGCATGGAGTTCACCAGAGCTTCACAGGTTGCCACTGGAGTCCTCTTCCCCTCCTCCATGATGACATTGGACATTTTCACTTAGGGGTGTACTCGCTTTTCTTGCCAGCGGTTTAGACATTAATGGCTGTGTGTTGAGTTATTTTGAGGGGACAGCAAATTTATACTATTATACAAGCTGTACACCCACTACTTTACATTGTAGCAAAGTGTAATTTCTTCAGTGTTGTCACATGAAAAGATATAATAAAATATTTACAAAAATGTGAGGGATGTACTCACTTTGGGGAGATACTGTATAGTGAGTAGGCACAGGTTCTATTTAGGTATGCCCCTTTTAAAGCCCTCCTGCTGTCGGTGAGACCACACCCACCATGCACCACAGCATGCTATAACCCTTCTTTGCTCTATTCAAATTCAGAAAACATTTGGCTAGCATAGGGATCCTCAAACTAGCGTTAGGCCCCTTTCACACTGACGGACCGTTCAGGTCCGCCTGTCAGTTTTGACGGCGGACCTGAACGGGCGCCCCATGCTGGTCTATGGAGCGACGGATGTCAGCGGTGATATGTCCGCTGACATCCGACCCGGTCCGATCCGCCAAAAGCAGACGGATGGCCCTACGTCCGGATCCGTCGCTGGCGGATCGGATCGGGTGAGATCTGCTGAAAACGGACACGCTGTCCGTTTTCATCCGATCTCTCCATAGGAACTAGCGGCCCTGGACAAGCCCCTCCCCGCTCAGTGAGCAGAGAGGGACCTGTCATCCGCTGACTCCGCGGAGATCAACGGAGAGATCTCCCGTCGAGCCGGCGGACAGAGGCGGACTCCGTGCAAGCGGATCCGCCTCGTGTGAAGGGGGCCTTACATTTTGAATGATTTTTAAATGGAACAAGTGAGTACCTAAGCCTATTTGGATTACCAGCCTCTTTTATTTCACTGAACATTTGGACCATTTAGATTCATCATGACACTACTGCTTTGTACAGTGCTGACAGTCACCATGTGAACCTGCAGAAGGGGAGAGCAAAGTGCAGACCCAATCGCTATGCTGCAACGCTCTTAATTGAGCAGTCACAGGCTGGTGTGGTCTGTAGACCATTGTAGTCGGTTGAGAGTCCTATAACCTGGTTATGCTGTCTGGCATAACCCATCCATTCCTGAATTTCAAGGATGAATGAACAGAAGTAAAAACCTTCGGGATACCTTTGAGAGGTCAAATAGTTCACATTAGACATGAAAAAAAAATTTGTTTATTTTAGTTTTGTTTTTTTCGTTTCCGAAAAAAATTTGTTTTTTTTGTTTCGTTTTTTTCGTTTCCGTTGATTCGTAATGATTCGTACATTTGTAAGTCGTAGTTGTTCGTATTCGTAGCGATTCGTTCATTCGTAAGTCGTCTTTGTTCGTATTCGTAACGTTTCGTACATTTGTAAGTCGTCGTTGTTCGTATTCGTAACGATTCGTACATTTGTAAGAGTTATTTTTCGTTGATTCGTTTTTTCGTTAGTTTAATTTGCGTTCATTCGTTTATTCGAAATTCGGACACATTCGTAGTTATTCGTAACATTCGTAACATTCGTAGATTCGTAATCGGAGCATAATTCATAATTTTATGTAATGTGTATGCTATTATTACATTTTAATAATTTACGAATCGGAAAAAAAAAGTTACGAATCGAAAAAAAAAAAGTTACGAATCGAAAAAAAAGTTACGAATGTACAAATTTTTTTGTTCAATCCATTCGAAGCACGTTAAGCAGCGCCATTGTAAGAGACACGGAAAATTACCAATTCAACAAAAAAAAAAGTTACGAATGTACGAATTTTTTCGTTCATTTTCGTTGTTCCTTTTTTCGTTTTTCGGATTTTCGTTGTTTGGTTTTTCGGATTTTCGTTGCTTTTCGGATTCGTTCGATTCGAACGATTCGTTAATCGGATTCGTACGATTTGAACGATTCGTTATTCGGATTCGTTCGATTCGAACGATTCGTTCATTTGTACGAAAACGAACGAACGAAAAAAACGAAAAACGAAAAAAAACTAAACGAATTGCACATGTCTAGTTCACATATACCTTATGTATTTCAGTGGCATCCTTAGCTGTTTATTTCATATTCTGTTGAGAATCTATTTCCTATTCTATTTGCTATTGAGATAAGTCTGAAGTAGCAGGTTCATTCTGGGAACATTTTCGAAGCACAGTATATGCTTTCCAGGAAATAACTAAACTGTTTTCCAACTTACATTGAAACTGATTCATTTGCTGTGCTACAAATGCATTGCGCTGTTCAGATGTCATGGCCATCATAGTTGTTCTTGGTTTCACCTGAAACACAGAAAAGTATATCAGTACTATATATGTAGAAATATATTAATGTTGCCATTGCATGTAAATAGTCCGGTAAAGGATAATCTAGACCTTTATCAATTATCAAAATACAATATTTACCTGCTCTCCTGTCTACAGATGGTGCAGCTGCACAGTTTGTAAAATAGGTGTAATCACCTGATTCTGTGTAATTCACTGTGATGAAATATATCATGTGACCAGAAGCACAAATCCTCTAATTCTATGGAATGACAGACTCCATTACCATGGTATTAGCAACTACTCATAGCAGCATATTTTAATGTTGAGAATGCAAAGTGCAGCAGTGCAGGCACCATGAAAGGGATGCTGAAACTTTAGAAGTCTCACAGTACCGGTTTACCAAAGAAAAAAGCCTAAATCTGTGATTACATGAAAATGTATTTTAGTGTAAAATTCTTCTTTGACCTGTTTTTCATAACGATGCCGGTAAAACTTTGAATGGTTATTTATATTACAACGCTGTCAAAAAAGACATTATAGAAGTAGAAGATCATAATAAGCTCTTCAAGGATAATAACAAATATCACTAGTGCTTGCAACAATTTACACCACCCTATTTGTATTTTTATAGAATGGTATATGTGCATTTCACCATTTAGCTGGCCAAACATATTCAATATATACAGTACTCTACAGCAGTAGCCTCCAAACTGGGGCCCCGGGGCCGGATGTGGCCCTTTGCCTGCCTTTTTCCGGCCATTGGGCCCCGTTACTCCCACTGATGCAAGACACTATTCCTCCCACTGACACCAACAATAGGGCATAATTCCTGTTACTGACATCAACAATGGGGCAGTATTTCTACCATTGACACCAACGATGGGGCATTATTCCTTCCGCTGACACCAATGATGGGGCACTATTCCTCCTAATGACACCAATGATGGGGCACTATTCCTCCCACTGACACCAAAGATGGGGCCTTATTCCTCCCATTGACACCAACGATGGGGCACTATTCCTCCCACTGACATCAACGATGGGGCACTATTCCTCCCACTGACATCAATGATGGGGCACTATTCCTCCCACTGACACCAAAAGATGGGGCCTTATTCCTCCCATTGACACCCACGATGGGGCACTATTCCTCCCACTGACACCAAAGAAGGGGCACTATTCCTCCCACTGACACCAGTGATGGGGCCATATTCCTCCCGCTGACACCAACTATGGGGCACTATTTTTCCTACTGATACCAACAATGGAGCACTATTCCTCTCACTGACATCAATGATGGGGCGCTATTCCTCCCACTTACACCAGATATAGGACACTATTCCACCCACTGAGACCAACGATGGGGCACTATTCCTCTTACTGACACCAACGATTCCCCCCTAATGGCAAAGATGCATTGTTTCTTCCCACTAACGCCAGGATAATTTCTCCCAATGGCCACAGTCTAATGCCCCGTACACACGGTCGGAAAATCTGACGGAAAAGTCAGATCGGATTATGTTGTCGGAAAATCAGATCATGTACGGGCTCTATTGGACTTTTTCCGTCGGAAATCCCGGCGGAAAAAATTTGAGAGCAGGATCTCAAATTTTCCGACAAAAAAATCAGATCAGACTTTTTCCGATCGTTTGTAGAGAATTCCGATCGGACAAAGTGCTACGCATGCTCAGATCAAATAGAGACCAAAGCTATTGACTACTAGCCTGAACGTAGTCCTTTCGTAATGAACGAACGTCATCACGTTCCGAACGATCGGATTTTCCGACAACTTTTTCCAACCGCGTGTATGCAACACAAGTTTCGGACAAATTCCGTCGGAAAAAATCTGACGGATTTTGTGGTCGGAATATCCGACCGTGTGTACAAGGCATGACCCTTGTAAAGTCTGAAAGACTATAAACTGGCCCTTTGTTCAGAAGGATGGGAGACCCCTGCTCTACAGCATAACCATCCAATTTTGAGGGATTTCAGTCTCGACAATCCTAAAAAAATATTCTGCGCTGAAACTTTCTGTAGAAATGATATACCGTGTGTTATTTACAGACACATGTTTCAATGCCTTTCTGCTTTAAACTCTGCAGCTGAAGGAGAGCAATCACTTGATTCCTCCATCCAAGCTAAACACTATAGATGGACGAATCTGCAGTACCGAATATTGTATTTAGACAGCCAAAACCCACTGCTGTCAAAATACTCCAGCAGTGTCTGTACCTGACTGGATTCAGGCGCTGTTTGGCTAGGAGTTTTCTTCCCATTTACTAATGTGGTGGTGGTTGACCATGGAAAGCATTTTCGTACAATTTCTGGGAAATTGGACCCATGTATGGCCAGCTATGGTCTGAATGTTTTGGGTAAAGGTGACGTGCGTATGAATTAGATGACAGAGTGTATTGTAAAGATAGCACTATAGGGTTGATTTACTAAAGGCAAAATGACTGTGCACTTTGCTAGTGCAGGAACGCCAGAGCTTAGTAAATGAGGGAAGCTTCACTTTGAAAAGAATACCCAATCACATGCAAGAAGAATTAAAAAAAAAAAAAAACGCATTTTTGCTTGCACATGATTGGATGATGGAAGTCAGCAGAGCTTCTGCTCACTTATTGAGCTCAGGAGCGGCTGCTCTTGCAGAATGCAACTGCACTGTACAACGCGCAACGTCTATTTGCCTTTAGTAAATCAACCCCAATGTTTACATATTTGGAGAATTAAAGGGTTCACTTTAAAAACTACAAATGGAGTAAAAAGATCCCTTTAAATTGATATGCTGTAGCCACAGAACATTTATAAAATGGCAACATAGTCCATTCTGTTTACACAATACACAATAACTCACTTTTACAAAAAAGTATCCCTGCTTAAAGGGCAAGCTAGCATTTACTGTAACTGATCATTGTGGAATATGTATTTGACATTTTTTGAATACAGTTAATAACATTATTCTCACAAATGAAATGGGCCGGGCAATGCAGGATACATTTGCTACTTCCACGTTAGTTTATCTCCCTGGGAAAACCGATTTCGCTTTAAAAGGGAGTAAAGAAATCTTTCACATGGGCAGTCGGGTGGGTGGTAAAAACAGAGTTGTGGTTTTACCTCCCTCGGCTGCTCATGCGTATTCTAACATGACGCTCTGACAAAGCTGTATATGTGCCAAATTTTCTGCGAGGATGTCTACCTTTTAATTATTTTTAATAAAATAAGCTAAAAAGTATGGAAATCTCTAATTTTTCCATGCAGGGAAAAGTCAACAAGTTTCCTTTAATACCCCTACCCCAGCAGGAGATACTCATCTTTACTTCTCTCCCCCAAAATGCTGGGGACTGATAAAATTCGACTACTTCCAGATATGGATAAGCATGAAATCCACCCGATGTGAAGTGCCCGTGCTTGATGATTGGCTCAGTACTGTCATAATGAGGCAGGCAGAGACCAAAGGCAGATCCAGACTCTAGTCTCGGGAGGGGCACTACCAAAAAATAAGGTGTTGCTTACAGAACTGTATTATAATTAGATTAACCACTTGCTGACCAGGTCGGCTCTATTGTACGAAACGGCATACCTGTACCCCATTTCATGCAATAGCCAGCGAAGGCACGTACGCTGACTGACCAGAGGGGGAGCTATTCAGCAGGTCTGGTGGAAGCGACGTCCGCCGGCCACCCGCGATCGCTTCCCACAGAGATAAAACAGCGGTCTGCCTTGTTTACATCTGCCTGGCCAGAGGGGGAGCTATTCAGCGGGTCTGGCGGAGGCGATGTCCGCCGGCCACCCGTAATCGCTTCCCACAGAGATAAAACAGCGGTCTGCCTTGTTTACATCTGCCTGGCCAGAGGGGGAGCTATTCAGCGGGTCTGGCGGAGGCGATGTCCGCCGGCCACCCGTAATCGCTTCCCACAGAGATAAAACAGCGGTCTGCCTTGTTTACATCTGCCTGGCCAGAGGGGGAGCTATTCAGCGGGTCTGGCAGAAGCGACGTCCGCCGGCCACCCGCGATCGCTTCCCACAGAGATAAAACAGCGGTCTGCCTTGTTTACATCTGCCTGGCCAGAGGGGGAGCTATTCAGCGGGTCTGGCGGAGGTGATGTCCGCCGGCCACCCGCGATCGCTTCCCACAGAGATAAAACAGCAGTCTGCAGATGTAAACAAGGCAGACCGCCGTTCTGTCAGAGATGAACAGAGTGATCGTGTGTTCCTGCTAACCAGGAACATGGATCACTCTGTTCATCTAGTGAATCCATCCCTCACACAGTTAGCAAGCACCCCCTAGAGACACAGTTAACCCTTTGATCACCCCTGATGTTAACCCCTTCCCAGCCAGTGTCGTTAGTACAGTGACAGTACATATTTTTAGCACTGATCACTTTATTAGTGTCACTGGTCCCCAAAAAGTGTCAAAAATGTCAGTGAGGTGTCTGATCTGTCCGCTGCAATGTTGCAGTCCCGCTAAAAATCACTGATCACTGCCATTACTAGTAAAAAATAAATAAATAAAAATACCATAAATCTATCCCATAGTTTGTAGACACTATACATTTTGCACAAACCAATCAATATACGCTTAGTGGGATTTTTCTTTTACCAAAAATATGTAGCAGAATACATATCGGCCTAAATTGATGAAGACATTTTTTTATACCAAAAAGCAAAAGTCATTGCTTTTTTTTACAAAATTGTCACTCTTTTTCTGTTTATATCGCAAAAAAAAAAAAACGCAGAGCTGATCAAATACCAACAAAAGAAAGCTCTATTTGTGGGATAAAAGGGACATCAATTTTACTTGGGTACAACGTCACAAGACCGTGCAATTGTCAGTCAGTTAAAGTAACGCAGTGCAGTATCACAAAAAATTGCCTGGTCATGGGGGGGGGGGGTAAAACTTTCTGGAGATGAAGGGGTTAAGATTGAAGACTTAAAGGGCATTTTTTTTCATACATAACGGCACAAATGTATTTTGTGATTTGACTTGACACATGACATTCATTCTTTTTTTTTTTTTTTTTTTTACTCACTTTTAGTCAAATAATTTGGTGCTTTGGTTGGGGGAGGGGCTCCCATGCAGGAGCAATGGAGTCGAGTTGGTT
This sequence comes from Lithobates sylvaticus, assembly GCA_028564925.1. Taxonomy (NCBI): domain Eukaryota; kingdom Metazoa; phylum Chordata; class Amphibia; order Anura; family Ranidae; genus Lithobates; species Lithobates sylvaticus. The sequence continues at coordinate 43,625,387 of CM053033.1, forward strand.
GGTTTCAGTAACTGCACTGTCCGCAGCTTTCTTCTTCCTGTATTGACGGCGCTCTGCAGACTGCAAGGTGGAGAAGATGGAGGGAGGAGGAGGATGGAGGGGCGGAGGCCTGCAGTCAGTGTGACTGCGGAGAAGATGGTGGGAGGAGGTGCTGCCGGTGGGTGGGGCCAACACACTCAGGGGCGGACGCGGAGAAGGAAGAATGCTGGCGCTCTGCCATTACTGCAGTCTGCAGCAACAACTGTTCCCCTATTTGAGGCTCCAGGCAGCTCCTGTCACATTGGCTCTGAGACTCAGAGTCCGACGTGACTCACTGATGTCACTCGCTCCTAGACGCCAGGCCCAGGCACTAGCAACCAGTGCAGGGTTGCCAAGCCAGCGGCGCAGCTCCACCCACCTCCAGGCTCCTCCTGGTCCAGGCGTAATTACACACGGCAGTGCGGCGTAATTACACACTAGATAAGTCTCTCTCTCTGCGCCGCTGATTGCCTGATGTGAGACAGAGAGAGACTCGGGCAGAGCTGCAAGTGACATGTCAGTGTGATATTTTCGGGGGGGGGGGGGGGCAATTGCCCTGGCGTAGACTCCAACTTGAGTCACTTGGAGCTGAAAGAGGAAGTTTTTTTTTTTTTTACTTCCTCTTTATTTCCCTGCAAAAGCATAATGGGCATTGCATAGTAGCCCATTATGTGTCACTTACCTGACACCGAAGCCCACGCTGTCGCCATTGTCCCCAGGAGCAGGGAGCCTCCATCTTCGTCCCTCTTCCTTTCAGGGCCGCCGCAAACTCCGGCTCTGTGACTGGCCGGAGTCGCGTAACGTACTCCGCATGTGCGCGGGAGCCGCCAGTCACGGCATGACCCCTATTAGAAAGGCCATGCGCTGTAGTCATTGGCGCTCAACTTTTTAGTAAATATCTCCTAAACCGTGGAGGTTTAGGAGATATTTCCAGCACCTACAGGTAAGCCTTAATATAGGCTCACCTGTAGGAAAAAAGTGGTTGTACAACCACCATAAATAGATCACTGAAGGAGGGCATTAAAGTGAACAATGCAGGGCAAAGCAACAGGTTTACTTTAAATCAGCACAGTTGCATAAAACATGGTGCATGAAAGGAAAAGATAGTGGTTTACTGCCCCACATACCATTTTCCCATATTGAGTATTAGCGAAAAAATGGAAAAAAAAACATATATTTTTGGTACGCAAAAATACAAATATACATCAAATGTAAAATACAACTTTTTTTTTTTATTTAAATAGAGCTCTCACATTTTAGGACAATCAGGTTCATAAGTATACATGATCAATTATAACATACTTTTGTACATCACAAAGACTCCTCCTGCACATGCAGGTTTCTTGGAATAAAATCCACCTTTTCTCTGAAGCATTTGTAGTTTAGATGGTGAAATACATCTTTTAAAAAAATAAATAAATAAAATAAACCATATAAGTTACAGATGTACAAATAACACACTGGGGTTGATTAAGGCCCCTGTGCGACTTCAAAGTCGCACGATTTTACCGTGATTTTGCAGTTTTCAAAAGTTAGGGCGGCCTGGGGGGCAATTGCCACTCTGCCCCCCAGCCCAGCCCTCCCCTGTCTGCATAGGTGTGCATAGCCTATTGCATTAGGGCAGGAGTCCCAAACTGGCGGCCCTCCAGCTGTTGCGAAACTACAAGTCCCATGAGGCATTGCTAGATTGACAGTTACAAGCATGACTCCCAAGGTAGAGGCACTTGGGACTTGTAGTTTTGCAATGGCTGGAGGGCCGCCAGTTTGAGACCCCTGCATTAGGGTGTGCACCCCAAAGCTCAAACACACATAAACTCCACCTGCTATCACAGGGAGGAGGCTCTTTGGTAGGAGACAGTTAATTGGGAGCATATTATGTTACACCCTAAATATGGGTTTAACTTGTTCCTAAAGTTGAACCTAGCCTTTAATACATTAGGGGCATTTACACTGGCCACTGGCACCCCCAACCATCCATCTGGTGCAGCTCCTGCATAATGCTAATGCACATGGGGGGTGCGCACACCCTGTGCGCACAGCTATGTACATCAGTAACTTATATGATTTGTTTATTTCTTTTACAGGATGCATATAACCATCTGAACTGCCTTACATCAGGGGTCTCAGACTTGCAGCCCTCCAGCTGTTGCAAAACTACAAGTCCCGTCATGCCTCTGCCTGTGGGAGTCATGTTTGTACTGTCAGCCTTGCAGTGCCTCATGGGACTTGTAGTTTCGCAACAGCCGGAGGGCCGCCAGTTTAAGGCCCCTGTTATACATCATTGAAGAAGTGGACTTTGTTCCAAGAAATGAGTTGGATGAATAACTTCATGTGCAGGGTTCTATGTGATGCATACACATATTGGATTATGTATACATATAAACCTGATTATCCAAAAACATATATATTTTTTTTATCTATGTGATACTACATATTTTAGAATCCCATTTGGTGTAAAAAAAACTAGTGTACATTAATTCAATTCATTTTACTAACAGCATCTGTCTCTGAAATAATTTGACAACAATCCAAATATCAATGGTGGTTGTGGTGTTTTGGAAATACATTCTGTTTTATTTAGTTTATAAATAATATGCAGTACCCCAAGACAACCATTTTACTTTCAGTAGCTTTTGGGGTAGACCAGGGGCGGACTGACAACTTATAGGGCCCCTGGGCAATAGGAGATCATGGGGCCCCCAGGCAATAGGAGATTACGGGGCCCCCAGGCAATAGGAGATTACGGGGCCACACAGTATACACACACACAGACACACAATACACACACTGAAAAGGTACTGGAGAGACGGGGCAGCTATAATCTTGGGATTTAAAAAAAAAAAAAAAAAGATTTTTACATACTGTCCCTGGTTTTAGTGAGGCTGGCAACCCTGATGGGGCCCCTTAGTGGCATGGGGCCCTCGGGCAGTGCCTGAATGGTCAGTCCGCCCCTGGGGTAGACGTAATAGAGTCAGTCAACTCACCTTAAAAAAAGCAGCAACACATGAAATGTTCTTACATTAAGTTTTTTCATTCTGCTTTTTGTAGTTGTACTTTTAGAAAGATGGAGTAGTAAAGTTTGCCATTTAGTTGGCGAGAGAGCTAGCTCCATTGCTTCTCTACTAAGTTAACCGATCCGTGTAGACCCGTTCTAGTAGACCCGTTCTAGTACCAGGGGCTCTAACCTGCTACTTAGAAACCTTCTCACATAACTAATATGCGTTATCAAGTTCCAGTTTCCTTTTAGACTGATTGGTCAGTATAGCTTATTGAACACCACAACACATTGCAATGTGCTATAAAACACAATATTATATTTTTTGTTTTCCGTAATAAAATTATACTTTTTTTTTTCTGCACAGCCCTTGGGTTTCCTTTTGAATTCCATTACACATTTCATAAACAAGTTTCACCAAGGTGGGGAGAAAAGAAAAGATTTGTACAAACCTGCTGCCTTCTCATTATTTGCTCCTTCAGGATTGCATTGCGTATATAGCCATTAGCTGTGAGAGGAGTAGGCCCGGGGCCTGCACTTGGTATGGAGCCTCCTTCTTGCATTCTGGGAACTATTCCAGCATTTGGATCCTGCCAGCAGAAAAGAGAGAAAAAATAAAAACAAACCATATGAGAACGATTACTAAATTGAAATCCCACCATATTTTGCAACTTTTCTTATTATTTAATGTTCTTTTCAGTCAACTTTATTCTCCAGATTTGCCTTTTGTATGAAATATACATTTTATGAGTTTTTAAGGACTGTAGTGACTGAGAAAGTTTGGAAATGACCCCAGTGTGTGTTACAGAAACACGCCTCAGGCAGTACAAGTTACCGTATATACTCGAGTATAAGCTGACCCAAATATAAGCAGAGGCACCTAATTTTACCACAAAAAAATGGGAAAACGTATTGACTCCAGTATAAGCCTAGGGTGAGAAATGCGCAGCTACTGTAAGTGGAAAAGAGGGTCAACAATGCCCATTTACAGCCTCACTGTGCCCATTTGCATGCCTCACTGTGCCCATTTGCAGCCATAGGTTTCTCCGAACTTCAAACTTGGTAGTTAAAGCGGAGTTCCACCCTAAAGTGGAACTTCCGCTTATCGGATTCCTCCCCCCCTCCGGTGCCACAATTGGCACCTTTCAGTGGGGAGGGGGGGTGCAGATACCTGTATAATACAGGTATCTGCACCCACTTCTGGGACTAGCTGCCCCGCCCCTATCCGAAGATGCCCGCCCATATCCGAGGGTTCCTGTTGTGTCTTGGGAAACACACAGTTCCCAGGACACAACGGGGACCAATAAAGATGCGCATCGAGACTCGCGCATGTGCAGTAGGGAACCGGGCAGTGAAGCCGTTGCGTCTTCACTTCCTGATTCCCTGACAGAGGATGGCGGCGGGGCAGCCGAGAGACGAGCGGTCGCTCGTCACATTCTGCCGACACCGCTGGAACCTGGAACAGGTAAGTGTCCATTTATTAAAAGTCAGCAGCTGCAGTATTTGTAGCTGCTGACTTTTTAAGGGTTCCTAGATGCCCCCCAGCTGCAGCCAAAATTTGGGGTCTCTGGACCCAAAGGGTCCCGAAATGACATTGCTGCAGATGGACACAGTTGACCGACTTTGGGGCCCTGTATCTCGGAGCCACTTGGTGCTAGGAACCCTAAATGGATAGTTTAGTGCTAGTTCAACTGGGTTTGCACACCAAATTTGGGGTTCCTAGCACCAAGTGGTCCAGAGATACGGGGCTCCAAAGTCGGGTCGGAAAATTTCATTCTCTGCTGCAGAAAAGTGATTGACTCCAGTATAAGCCGAGGGGGGCACTTTCAGCTCAAATGTGCTGAAAAACTCGGCTTATACTCAAGTATATACGGTACTAAAGTTTCACAGTGAATACTGTTTAAAATATAACTTTCATTACACCATCGTAATTAATATGGTAGCTATAAAATGAAAAAAAACTTAAACCAAGAAAGGTCATCACATTCTGGTCTAGCCACACAGTCTAGCTTAGTGGGTCTCAACTCTAATCCTGAAAAACCACATGATAATAATATGTTCAATGATGGCTAAATCAATATCACACACAATGATAAAAAAGAAAATGACTATGAAAATATGCTATTAAATCACATTAAAGCGATTTTTTGTATCAGCGCACAAAACACTGCTGTACAATAGTCCAGAGAAACCACAATTTTCTCTTAACTTGGAAAATCGCACATTGGTGATATGTCTGTTGGAGTCGAGACATCAGAATTACAATTGAATATACTGTATAGAGTCCTGTTATACAATATACAAAATAAAGCAAATGATGGAACACTATGAGGTTGATATAGTAAAACGGGGGAGTACAAAATTTGGTGCAGCTATGCATGGTAGCCAATAAGCTTCTAACTTCAGCTTGTTCAGTTAGGCTTTGACGAATCCGAATTACGAATTTTTACGAATATGAATTCTGAACGAAATACGAAATTTCGTTTACCAATTTCGGATCCAAATTATCCGAATCCAAACTACCAAATGATGAATTTCAACTAATATGAAAGAAATTATAGCGGATATAACGAATGATTCGAATGAATTTGAGATTCAGTATATCGAATCGTTACGAATCGTAACGAATATCGACACTCTACTAATAATAACGAATTATCCAAAAACGTATTAACGTTACATAACACATAAGTCTATTGTTCGAACGATTCGAATGAATTCGAGATTCAGTATATCGAATCGTTACGAATCGTTACGAATATTGACACTCTGCGAATAATAACGAATAATCCAAAAACTTATTAACGTTACAAAACACATAAGTCTATTGTCTATTGTTCACCAATCACTCAGAGGAAGTACGAAATACGAAATTTCGGATTTCGGACTTCCTCTGAGTGATTGGTGAACAATAGACATTTATAGACTTGTGTTATATAACGTTAATACGTTTTCGGATAATTCATTATTATTCGTAGAGTGTCGATATTTGTAACGATTCGTAGCGATTCGTAACGATTGGTACGAAATTTGTATTTCGTATGAATCCAAATTAAATTTCGTACACGTATTACGAATTACGATTTTTTTTTATACGGAACGGAACGAAACGAAACTAATTTTTTGACGGCTCCCATGTCTAGTTGGCAGATGTAGGATACTCCCCTAATCTTTCAAAAGATTGACATGCTTTGATGCTAATTTGTTTTTTTTAGAGAAGACTCTCCAGACTGTGGGGAGCATGAACTTTGCTGATTGAAGAAGCTCAGTTCTTGATATACACACACAGAATGGGCAAATTGTTTAGTTCTGTCTAAATCCCATTCTAGGGGTGTCTTGTGTGACTATAATGTCAGATTTGTCTTATTAACCTCCCTGGCGGTATGATTCTGGCTGGAATTTAGTGCTGAAAGCGGTACAATTATTTTGCATGGAAATTTGGCGTTTTTATATTGTAGGCCTGCAATTCTTATGAATAACTCACTTAAATCTGTCCGAACCAGAGTCTAGTAGACATCCCGGGTATGCTAAAGTTTGAAACACAAAATAATAAATTTATAATATAATAAAAATATATATAAAAATGATTCAATAATGTAATCAAATCAAAAACACTGAAATTTGCTCAGTTGCAGAATAGTCGCTGTCATTAAATTTATTGTTTGATGATAAATTGTGATTTTATTTTTTTATCGGTGTTTTCTAGCTGGTCTAAAACCACTTTTGACATAAAGGGACACTTTTTGGTTGCTATGGACAATCTCCAGTTTCCAGGCAGAAAAAAAATCTTTTTATTATATAAAATGACATGCAGGGCACTGGGCAGACCACTAGGGACAAAGGGGGTGTGTATTTTTTGTATACAGTACTGTAATCTGTAAGATTACAGTATTGTATATGTGTTGTGTTTTTAAACTTTTTTGAATTTGGCGCCGATCTCCGCTCCCGTGCGTCGTAACGTCACAGGGAACGGAGATCGGCGGCACCCGGCACTGTGTGAATCGAGCGAGCGGACGGCTCGCTCACACAGCGGGGAGACATCGCAGGATCCAGGGGAAAAGGTAAGTAACTTCCCCCCTGCATCCCGCAACGCAAGCCCGAGTCTGGCTCGGGGTTACCGCTCCCAGCACAAAAAGCTGACCCCGAGCCAGACTCGGGGTTACCGCCAAGGAGGTTAAGGCTACCCAGTCACTTGGCATAAAAACAAGTTGGCTCTGGGGAACATGCAATACACTGTAAACCCAACCCTGATTCTCACTGAAGTTAACCTCTGATTATTTTTTTTTTGTTCATTGCATTCTCAGGTTAAATTGCCCAGATTTATATTTTTATAGATGAACTATATATTTTTTTTAAACATATGTGAATTGAAAACATCTACTTGATGACGAAACGCGTCTGGTAGGACGTGCAGTGACGTCACTGCGTTTGTTCAGGAAGGAGGAAGGGCTCCATTCGATGCCGGCCGGCATCTTCTGTTTTTACACGCTTGTTTTTCTCATATAATTTGTGAGTACAACTTTTATTCAAATAAACCTTTAGCCCATTTATACAGTATCACACTATGGCGTTCTTTTAATCTTTTATGGCCCATGTTTCTGTGATCTGCATGCACCGCTGAGTGCTAAAGTTCTTACTGGAGGAAGTTCTGCTGTGGTGTTCATTCTTTTCTATGTGCAAGGATCCTTTGCCGAGTGGATGTTTGAATGCTCTTATTTATCCACTATCTGGTAAGCGGCTCATATACCGGTGGTGGCACTTAGAATAGACGTGGAGCACAACGGTGGTGTGTGGAATCCAATTTATCAAAGACTGTTCATTTATTCATTTTTTATTATCATGTCTCCTTATCATCTGTTAACTCATGGACTGATATTCAAACAGCTTAGTCGGTGTTTACTATTGGTGAATGCAATACTATTGGTGAATGCAATACTCTGTGCTTTTCACAATCGCATAAAGCGTTCAAAGAAGGGTTGGTTCCTAATTCCCTCAAGCAAGGCATCGTCAAACCACTCCTAAAGAAACCCAACCTCGACCCCAAAGATCCTAACAATCGCAGACCGGTAACAAGCCTGAACACCATCTCCAAGATTATGGAGAAAGCAGTAGTACAACAGCTTCAACTCCACCTGGACACACACAAACTCTTGGACCCACTACAATCAGGCTTCCGCCCAGGCCATGGCACAGAAACGGCACTTCTGAAAATATGGGACGACGCCCTGGAAGCAGCTGATGACGGAGAATCGTGTCTTCTGGTACTGCTGGATCTTAGAGCGGCGTTCGACACAGTGGACCACAATACTCTTCTCAGCCACCTCAAGGAAGTGGCAGGAGTTACAGATGGAGATCTGCCATGGTTCGCTTCCTTCTTAGGAAACCGGTCACAGACAGTGAAACTAGGAGCCTTCACTTCGGAAACCCAGGCAATTTCTTATGGAGTCCCTCAAGGATCACCGTTGTCACCAGTACTCTTCAACATTTACATCTGGTCACTCTTCAAAATTATTAGCAAATCGGATCTATGCTTCCACTCATACGCGGACGACACTCAACTGTACTTCCGTATCACCGGACAAAACGACCAATACCAGGAACTAGGAAAATGTCTCACATTGATCAATGACTGGATGACCACTAGCTCCCTCAAACTCAATGGATCGAAAACAGAACTGCTGCTCCTCAACGCAAACCGAAGTAAAAAAACGAAGACCCCATGGACACCACCAACCATCCTTGGAGAGACCATCCTTCCAAGCACCAAAGCCAAAAGCCTCGGAGTCATCTTTGATTCAGAGATGACCATGGAGGCACAAATAGGATCAGTAATCAGCGGATCCAATCATCTCCTCCGCATGCTTCGCAGACTTATCCCATTCATCCTGGAAAAGGAGAAAGCAGTACTAGTGGGATCTATCATCAATTCGCGACTCTACTACGCAAACTCCCTCTACATAGAATTACCAGATTACACGCCTACAAGTCGTCCAAAACACAGCAGCAAGACTAGTCACCGGAAAGAAACCCTGGGAATCCATCTCCCCATCCCTAAGAACCCTCCATTGGCACACAGTAAAAGATAGGATCACATTCAAGACCCTCTGCCTCACCCAAAAATGTACACAAGGAAACGTTCCTCAATACCTATGTGAGAAAATAAAAAAATACATACCAAATCGCAGCCTTCGATCAACAAACCAAAACCGCCTTCTCATCCCCATAGCCCCCAACAAATCTAAGGGAGAACGAAGATTCGCAGTGCAGGGACCTCGGCTATGGAATGCTCTACCAAACAACATCCGCTTGGAAGAAAACCATCGGGCCTTCAGGAAAAAACTCAAGACCCACCTCTTCTAATATAGCAGGACAACAAGGACAAACCAAGCGCCTTGAGGCGATTCAGTTCGCATTTGCAGCGCTATACAAATCATTGATTCATTCATTCAAAGCATTCTTCCTAAATTTTTTTTTTTTCTTTCTTACATTTCTGATAGAGGAGCAATCCCTTATTAAGTGTTCTATAGTGTTTTTGTTTAATTTTTTTGGCACAGTTTTTCTTTATTATTTTCTTTATTATTATATGTAAAAGAGGCTATATTTATGTAGATAACTTTATGCAGGTTAATTTTTTTTTTTGAAACTTTGTTTTGATGAATGGCTTGAAAAGATATTTGAACGTGGGGCAGCTGTATTTATTCATTATATGTGCGGGCTCTGCACCCTGCTTAGTAGCGCTACCAAGTGACTGTGCTTTTCTAATCCCGTTGTCTCATTGCAGGTCTATCAAGACGGTTGATTGGAAAACAATAGGCTCTGCGGCCTCTAGTGATATGAAACACCCACACAACAGTAACAGAGTATGATTTATGGTGGGAAAAAAGTTACCTCGTTCATTTTTTATTATCATATGTCTCCTTATCTGTAAACTCATGGACTGATATTCAAACAGCTTAGTCTGTGTTTACTATTGGTGAATGCAATACTATTGGTGAATGCAATACTTTTCACAATCGCATAAAGCATTCTTCCTAAATTCTTTCTTACATTGCTGATTGGGGAACAATCCCTTATTGAGACCCCTTTCACACTGGGGCGTTTTTCAGGCGTTTTTCAGGCGCTTTAGCGTTAAAAAAAGCGCCTCTAAAACGCTTGAAAGAAGCCTCATCTGCAACCCAAGTGCTTTAAGTGCCCTTTCACACTGCCAGCGCCCGAAAAAAACGCTCGTAAAGTGCCGCTTAAACTAGCGGCGCTTTACCAGCGTTTTTCGAGCGCTAGTGGGGCGCTTTTAACCCCTGCTAGTGGCCAAAAAAGGGTTAAAAGCGCCCACAAACGCTGCTGCTACAAGCGCTTTTTAGGTGTTTTTCGGGCGTTTTTCAGGCGCTTCCCATTGATTTCAATGGGAAGAGGCGCTTTAGGAGCGGTGTATTCACCGCTCCAAAAGTCCTGCAAAGAAGCTGCTTGCAGGACTTTTTTTGATGCCCTGCAAGCGCAGCGCCTCAGTGTGAAAGCACTCGGGCTTTCACATTGGGATTGCAGTTGCGGCTTCTTTCGGGCGCTTTACAGGGCGCTTATTTTAATGCTAAAAGCGCCTGAAAAACGCCATAGTGTGAAAGGGGTTTCAGTGTGAAAGCACTCGGGCTTTCACATTGGGATTGCAGTTGTGGCTTCTTTCAGGTGCTTTACAGGCGCTTTTTTTAACGCTAAAGCGCCTGAAAAACGCCTGAAATACGCCCCAATGTGAAAGGGGTCTAAATGTTCTATAATGATTGTTTAATTTCTTTTGGCGCAGTTTTTCTTTATTATTATATGTAAAAGAGGCTATATTTATGTAGATAACTTTATGCAGGTTCATTTTTTTTTGAAACTTTGTTTTGATGAATGGCTTGAAAAGATATTTGAACGTGGGGCAGCTGTATTTATTCATTATATGTGCGGGCTCTGCACCCTGCTTAGTAGCGCTGCCAAGTGACTGTACTCTTCTAATCCCGTTGTCTCATTGCAGGTCTATCAAGACGGTTGATTGGAAAACAATAGGCTCTGCGGCCTCTAGTGATATGAAACACCCACACAACAGTAACAGAGTATGATTTATGGCGGGAAAAAAAGTTACCTCATTTTAAAATTATAATGTGATTTGATAATGCTGCCTTGTATCTTACTGCTTTGGATCAGACGTAAATTTTAATGGTAAATCCACTTTAATGCTTTTTAAATAACAGCCCTCTTCGATGTAATGTCTTTTTTCTCCCCAATCTGCTAAATCTAACAGCCTGTGAGCACTGGCTGTCAGAGTTACTCGCATGCTGTATTTGAAAAATCACTCTTTTATATGTACCTTAGAAAGGCAGAATTCCCCCGCAGGTACTTGGAACTACTAAAATCGCCTCCTTTATTTACCAATATGTCACTAGGTGAATTCAGTCACCCCTCCTGTGTTGTTTAACATGGCACCTTAAAATATAAGTCGCTTAATGCAAACACTGTACCACAGCAGATATCCAGCTGGCATGCCGCCTCTGTGTCACATAGTATTTATCATTCTCCAGTCACACTTAGGCTTTGAATAATACGGATCGCCTCTGGGGGAATATTTGAGAAAGGACAGATCCAGTTTGTATACTCTACACATGAAAGAGCCTGGGAAGCTGTAACCACCAAGATCCTCACCGCCTTCTAGTTTTTTTCTTTTTTTTCCCCTAGACACGGCTTGTTGCGTGTGGACAGCCTGCTTTTTTTATTGAAGGAAACAAATTTAACGTACTAAAAACCATTTTGATGTTTTGCTTATGGCTATTGCATTACAAGTCACACAATGGACTCTGTGGAAGTCACCGTGCCCACCACATTGTAATTCTTGATCTGTGCAGACGGCTGACCACGCTCGTCTGCCACTGAATCATTTCAATGTGTATTTATTTACCTCCAGGTTAGAAATTTCAGTGTATATTTTTAGGCTTGTTACCACCCCATTTTTGACATCTGAAATTATGATTAGTTTGTGTTTACAAAATGAAAAAATATAGTGGACTTTGATAAAAAAAATTGATACAAAAAATACAGATGATACAAAAATACAATTGATACAAAAAACCCCACACTTGGCACTACTTACGTTTCAAAGGGACACACAATGGGGGTTATTAACTAAAGGCAAATCCACTTTGCACTACAAGTGCAAACTACAAGTGCAAAGTGCACTTGAAACTGCACTGAAAGTGCACTTAGAAGTGCAGTCGCTGTAGATCCGAGGGGGACATGCAAGGAAAATAAAAAAAAAGCATTTTTAGCTTGCACATGATTGGATGATAAAATCAGCAGAGCTTCCACCCATTTCAGATCTACCCCTTAAATTTAGGCCGGTTTCACACTGGGGCGGTGGGGGCGGCGGCGGTAAAGCAGCGCTATATTTAGTGCTGCTTTACTGTCGTTTTAGCCGCGGTATTCGGTTAAAACCACCCCGCTATCGGCCGAAAAGGGGTTAAAACCCCCCGCAAAGCGCTGCAGTTTCCCATTGATTTCAATGGGTAGGAGCGGTATAGGAGCGGTGAATACACCGCTCCTTCACCGCTCCAAAGATGCTGCTAGCAGGACTTTTTTTTACCGTCCTGCTAGCGCACCGATTCAGTGTGAAAGCCCTCCGGCTTTCACACTGGAGTTAAAGGACCCGCTTTTTTCAGGCGCATTACAGGCGCTATTTTTAGCGCTGTAGCGCCTGAAAAACGCTTAGGTGTGAAAGGGGCCTTACAGTTACTGCACTTCCAAGTGCACTTTGCCCCGTACACACGGTTGGAAATTCTGACCAGAAAATCCATCCGATTTTTTCAGACGGATTTTGTCCAAAACTGGTGTTGCATACACACAGTTGTCGGAAAATCCGATCGTTCCGAACGTGGTGACGTTCGTTGCGTACTACTGAACTACGATGAGGCTAGTAGCCAATAGCTTTGGTCTCGTAATTTGATCTGAGCATGCGTGGCACTTTGTCCGTCGGAATTCCCTACACACGATCGGAAAAAGTCTGATCGGATTTTGTTGTCGGAAATTCCGACGGAAAAGCCCACTAGAGCCCACACACGATCGGATTTTCCGACAACATAATGCGATCAGACTTTTTCCATCGGAAAATACGACCGTGTGTATGGGGCATGACAGTGCAATTTCAAGTGCACTTGTAGTGCAAAGTGGATTTGCCTTTCGTAAATAACCCCCAGTGGGATTTTCTGTGTTAGAAAATTGGCACCACTTTTTCTGAAAATAATCTTGTTTTTAAAGCAATATTAAACCCAACGCCATTTTATTTTGTAGCTTAGCAATAATTAGATGTTTCTGTTTTGTTCTTTTTTCTCCACTCATGGCAAGTCTGACCGATGAGCACTGACCCAACTACTGTGATCCAAAAACCATCCATTCGGTCGGTGAGTATTCACTAAGGACCTTGAGAAGCTCCAGCTCATGCTTCCAATCACTAACCTAACTTCGTTGGCACCTGGAGGTAGCCACACAAGCTGTATCTGACCTTTCACTTTCGGTGAGTTGGTCCACCATACATGGTAAGCGCTTATGAAATCACCCTTCTGGTTGCATTGTTGCCCTTTGTTGAGAGGATTCAGCATTTGAACCATACCACCAGCACCGTTTATTTTGCATTTGAACTGTTGTGTGACCACCACTTTTATTTGCATTTCCTGGACCCTCTGGAGCAGTTCTTTCCACTTGAAATATAGTTGGATGGTATTAGTCTGCTCATTCACTTTTAATATCAGGACTGTCTACTGAGGAGTTTTCAGAAATAATCACTCTCATCATATGTTTTATTTTTTCACACTGTGATATATTTTTCATTGCATGTTGGGTTTACTATTAAGCATCCAGAAAACATATGGTTTGCCTTGATACACCCATTCACTACAGCTTTCTAGCTTTTGCAGCATTTTTTGTATACCAATGTTTTTTAGTACCAATGTTATTGACATCTCAATATATTTAACATTTATATGATTTCACATATTTGTTTTGTACCATTCACGGTACTATTCACGGAACTGTAGGGTTTCAGTATCATAGATACAGTCACATTGTTCTTCTATATATCTTCACTTAATATTGGGGAGATTTCAGGCATTGAGTTGCCCTGCTCACTAAACACTCTTGTATAGAGGCACGTTTATTTTCATAATCTTTTCACTTTATGTTCACCTAAGGTGAGTGTGGACCACTAGGTAGTGTATCCACACTTTGGGTCTATCTAGCCTGGAGGTACATCACGCCCTCATCTAACCAGAGGACCTGATGCCCACCACCTATCCAGACCCTAAAAACTGTTATTGTAACACTAACAGTCTGAACAGTAAACTGGTGGTTGTCGATCTTCCCAGTCTATAACCATTGCTGTACAGAGACATTCTTTAGCGCTACACTGTTACACATTTTTATTCTTACAATTTTGTCATATTGTAGTGTTAGCAGCTTTTTCTTCATAAGTTTTGGGCGCTGCTTTTTCCTTTTTCCATTTGTAATAATTAGATGTGGTGGCTGCATCAGTTTTTTTCTATGGCTTTTCCCCCTCTGTTTTCACTTGGTGATCAGGCCAGTAACACACCTCCTGTATATATGAATGAGCACAGGAGGCATAGCAGACAGCAGCATTGTCAGTCTGGGGGGGGGGGGGGGGGGGGGGGGGGGGGGGGGGGGTAGTGCTATATGTGTTAGCAGATTTATATACACTTACAAATTGAAGCCATCTCCAGCTCACACTTTATCAGTTACAGCAAAAAGTTTTTTTTTTCCTTTTGGGATAAGGGTTTTACATAAATAGATAGAAGTTGATCATACCAATAGTTTGTCTTATCCATGTAAACTGATACATTCTGCTAGGGAGCCTGTGCTTGTGAATAACAACAGATTTGCTTGCTGGATCACCAGATTAAAATAGAAGAAAGAAAGCCTAAACAAGGACAACTAATACAGCCAACACATCTAATGCCCCGTACACACGGTCGGAAATTCCGACCACAAAATCCGTCTGATTTTTTCAGACGGATTTTGTCCGACACTGGTGTTGCATACACACGGTCGGACAAAGTTGTTGGAAAATCCGATCATTCTGAGCGTGGTGACGTTCGTTGCGTACGACGGAACTACGTAGAGGCTAGTAGCCAATAGCTTTGGTCTTGTAATGTGATCTGAGCATGCGTGGCACTTTGTCTGTCGGAATTCGCTACACACGATCGAAAAAAGTCCAATCGGACTTTGTTGTCGTAAAATTTGAGAGCAGAATTCCGACGGAAAAAGTCCGATAGAGCCCACACACGGTCGGATTTTCCGACAACATGGTCCGATAGGACACTTTCCATCGGAAATTCCGACCGTGTGTATTGGGCATAAGAACTGTTTCCCAACCATCTGTCTCTCTTCAAGCGCCACTATACTCCCCCCCCCCCTCTTCTCGTGTACATTTCTGGAAACAGTACATGGCTTTGAAATTAGAGAATGAATCTTACATTTGAAGCACTCACATACAGTATCTCACATGATAACATGATAACAACCCCAAACACACCTCCAAGATGACCACTCCCTTGCTTGAAGAAGCTGAGGGTAAAGGTGATGGCCTGCCCAAGCATGTCTCCAGACCTAAACCCTATTGAGCATCTGTGGGACATCCTCAAATGGAAGGTGGAGGAACACAAGGTCTCGAACATCCACCATCTCTGTGATGTCATCATGGAGGAGTGGAAGAGGACTCCAGTGGCAACCTGTGAAGCTCTGGTGAACTCCATGCCCAAGAGGGTTAAGGCAGTGCTGGAAAATAATGGTGGGCACACAAAATAAGGACACTTTGGGCCCAATTTGGACATTTTCACTTAGGGGTGTACTCACTTTTGTTGCCAGTGGTTTAGACATGGATGGCTGTGTGTTGAGTTATTTTAAGGGGACAGCAAATTTACACTGTTATACAAGCTGTACACTCACTACTTTACATTGTAGAAAAGTGTAATTTCTTCAGTGTCACATGAAAAGATATAATAAAACATTTACAAAAATGTGAGGGGTGTACTCACTTTTGTTAGATACTGTAAGTATTTTGCGTCAAAAATTGTTCACTTTATATTACAGCCTTAATATTCCTAGCTGCTCTTAATATATAGAGAGATTTTTTCTTTTGTTCCTTGGCGTAGCTAAAGCTTCTGCTTTGAATGATACAGTTGATAATACAGCCTTGGGTAAGCTAAGCTGTCAGACAGTATTTAAGCGTACGTTTCAATAACCTTACTAGTCTGCATGAGTGCATTACTGATATGTCACAATGAACAGCAACAGTATAATTTTTCAAAAAGCACTACCATTTAATTCTAAAAAGAAGCCCAGTCAGTGACTTTGTCTAGGCTGCGATGATGTCATCTGTTTGCTGCAGACAGGAGAAAGTATTTCCTCGATCATCTCTCCCACAATGATAGTTACTTACCAACCTTATAGTTGGTAAGGCTGAAAGAAACACCAGTCCATCCCGTTCAACCTGTGGTGTATGAGTGTGTATATCCCTGTATAAATAAAAATAAACATCTCTATACTTGCCTTCCCTGTGCAATGAAGGCCTCCTGACCCCCATACGGAAAGAGAGCCCTGACTGATGGGAGCATGTCCAGGGCGGGTCAAAGTGACCAAAGGGTCATTAAAGATTGGTGGGGTGTGGGTTGGGCTGGGCCTGAGCTCGACAAAAGTGTCGCGCCCAGAAATTCTGGATCCTTCTGGAAGATCCGTTTCTTCTGGGGTTCGCCGCCAGTGTTCTAAAGTCCTTCTGTACCACCATAGGAAGCGACTATTGACTTACACAGCGTGTCTCAGCCCCACCTCCCGCTCCTTCCTCACAGGATTTGATTGACAGCAGGAAGAGCCAATGGTTCTCGCTGTTGCCTCTCTGTCCTTTGAATGCAGGGAGGGAAGAGAGCTGCTAAAGATGGGCAAAGCACTGGATTGAATGGGGACTCAGGTAAGTATAAGGAGGCGGGGTGGGTGGGGTTTCAGGGGTGAGGGGGCGATACTAATAATGGGACATTTTTTACCTTAATGCAGGAAATGCATTACCGTAAAAAAATGTCCTGGCTTTAGAACCACTTTAAACAAAGCACACAATGATTTCCACCTTGGAAGTATCAACCAAGTATCAACTATTTTCCACAAACACTGTCAATTTCCACGATCCAAGAATCCAAGATCTGTGCATCTACACACACTTTCAGTCCAGCCATAATCCCAGTAGCACATCCACTCTCAGGCTTCCTCTTTGGGCATGGGTGGCTGAAAATCCTCTAGCTGGAGCTACCGCAAACCCTAGGGCAGTGATGGCGAACCTTGGCACCCCCAGATGTTTTGGAACTACATTTCCCATGATGCTCATGCACTCTGCAGTGTAGTTGAGCTTAATGGAAAAATGTAGTTCCAAAATATCTGGGGCGCCATCACTGCCCTAGGGTATAGGGAAATGCCCAAGGGAATCAAGAGAATTTAGCTGCACTGTAAGTTTGTGGATACTGTAGTATTAAAGTGACTTTATGGCCCCTTTCAGACGAGGCGGATCCGCTTGCACGGAGTCCGTCTCTGTCCGCCGGCTCAGTGGGAGATCTCTCCGTTGATCTCCGCTGAGCCGGCGGATGACAAGTCCCTCTCTGCTCACTGAGCGGGGAGTGGCTTGTCGAGCGCCGCTGGTCTCTATAGATCAGCGTGTCCGTTTTCATCAGATCTCACCTGATCCGATCCGCCAGCGACAGATCCGGACGTAGAGCCATCCGTCTGCTTTTGGCGGATTGGACCAGGTCGGATGTCAGCGGACATGTCTCTGCTGACATCCGTCGCTCCATAGACTAGCATGGAGCGCCCATTCAGGTCCACTGTTAAAACTGACTGGCGGACCTGAACGGTCCTTCAGTGTGAAAGGGGCCTATTTGTGGAAAATAATTGATACTTGGCACAAAAAGATGGATCTGACGTAGAGAGTGTAGTGTGTACTTTAAGACCAGAATATACTGTATATGATTGTATCATCTCTGTGCCATTATCTTGGTTCAGGAAGTTGACGCTGATTATCAATAATGTCTGAACAAAGATTGTCCTGGCCTTCTGGACAGAAAAGAAAATGACGGAATTGTCAAAGGGGATACTGTGATCTCTATGAGAGGTAATGCCTTGTTACCTTTAAAGCGGGATTGTACTGAAAAAAAAAAATTTAAAAGCCAGCAGCTACAAATACTGCAGCTGCTGACTTTTAAAAAATGGACACTTACCTGTTCCAGGGTCCAGCGGTGTCGGCAGCAGAGGCCGATCGATCGCTCGGCTCCCTGCTGTAGCCGGCGCCATTCTCGGTGAGGGAATCAGGAAGTGGCTTCACTTCCCGATTCCCTACTGCGCATGCGCGAGTCGCGCGGCGCAATGAGAATCTTCAGCGCCGTCTGCCGGGTCACGTGTGTGTCCCGGCAGACAGCGCGCCGGGACAGGAGGTGACGTAAACTCCCGTGGGAGTTTATGCCCGGAAGTGGGTGCAGATACCTGTCTTAGACAGGTATCTGCACCCCCCTCCCCCCTGAAAGGTGCCAAATGTGACACCGGAGGGGGGGAGGGTTCCGAAAAGTGGGAGTTCCACTTTAGGGTGGAATCCCCCTTGTTATTTAGCATATACTGTATGTACTTTACATGAAAAATATATTTGATAATAGATCGTTTAAAATGGTAGACAGGATGGAGAGAGACACATTTTTAGAGTATCAGATACTGAACTGTATACTAATTAATCTTTCATTGTAAGGCAAAAGTCACATTTATAACTGGCTATATTTAGTGAGTTCAACTGCTTTGGATTTTAAACCCATATCCTGCTCTTCAGAAATACTGAACAGGAGTTCTTCCTGACTATCAGTGCTGGAGGACATCATGATTCAACAATCATAGTTCGTATTCAGCACATGTTTAATTCATGTTCAGTATACAGAAACGTTTGGCACTGGAATTATCAAGTAAACCAAAGCTGACATGATCACTACTCTTGACCAGTGATGTAAGTAACCGAGTTAAAATAAACGGAGTTACATAACGCAGTTACTTTAGAGGGTAACGAGTAATCTAACTGATTACTTTTCCCCTCATGGTAACGCAGTTCCCATTACTTGGGCTGAGTTACCCCAATTACATCTACCGCCACTAGATGGCAGTAGTGTAATTCCGGTGTCCTGCCAAAAAAAGTTCCCCCTGCCGAAAAAGGACCCCCTGTTCTGCGCAGGTGCAGCGCTTGCGCAGTACGAAGGACTACGGAGCTTACGAAAATTGCCGAACCTAAACAGCTCTGAGTGAACTCTACACCGCGCGGGCGCAGTTAACATGTAATTGTTACGAGGCGATGCCGCACGCTCCCGATGCTCGTGCTACTCTGCAAGGGGCGTCTATCGTGTAACTAAGAGAACAAGATTAAGGTTAGCTCCCCCAGTGAGATATGTATATAAATGGGTGGTGATCTCATCCCTATTTGTATAGATAAGAAAAAATCTGTGGACTCTATACCAGCGGAAGAGGAGGATGGAGTCAATCGGTCCATGAATGTCGCCTTCAATTGAGCGACAGGTACTTCTCCGATAAAAATCCCACTCCCCACTCCTGACGAAGGTTCCCGCATCTGGGTAACTGGAAACGCGTCGAGTTTACGGGGGACTCACACCTCCGGGAGAGTATTAGTACCGTATCTGTGTTCTCTTGTTATGTTGTTTTGTATTATGTTATTTTTTGTACAATCTCGTTTTATATGTCACCTATACGCACATGTCATGTATTTTGTATATGGTGCATCCTGCTGCTAAATATCGTGGGAGGAATTTTTTATCAATAAAACATTTTGGTTTATTAAAAACTTTGTGAGACTGGTGTTCTATTCAAAGTCCCACCCCTAGGGGATTTTTTCTTATCTATCGTGTAACTAAGGGGCGGGTCTAGTATTACTGTAACCAAGGGGCGCATTTATTATTATTGTTACATATCGAGCTCTGCCCATTAATTTAACATTCACCCTCTTCTGTAGCCATCCGCCCCTTACACGATATAATAATAATAGACCCGCCACTTGCTTAAACGCTATAACAGATCTGCCCCTTGGTAAGAGTAATAATAGAGCAGCCCCTTGGTTACACGACATATAACAATAATAATAAATGCGCCCCTTGCTTACAGTAATACTAGACCCGCCCCTTAGTTACACGTATAGAATATAAAAAAAAAGTCAAAGTTACTTTGCTGCGTAACTAATTACTTTTCCAATGTAGTAACTGAGTTTCTTACGCAATTACTTTTTGGGAGAAGTAATTTGTAACTTAACTAATTACTTTTTTAAAGTAAGATGACCAACACTGCTCTTGACACTATCAAAGCTGATTACCTAAATTATGACATTAAAGGTGAGTAAAATGTGCAATTTAGGTGAAATATGCATGATTGCTTTTCAACCCCCCCCCCCCCCCCCCCCCCCCACACACACACACAGCACTTACATAATAAGGCATGCACTGTTCCCCAAGTTTTAGCCTTTCTGCAACAAACAATTGCCATAGGAAGGCAATGAGGTGCATAGGGGAAGTATCGCCAAAGCAAACTAGAGCTGCATCCTGCATTCATTTTAGCAGTTGGCTGAGCGCGACATTAGCACTTTGCTGAGAACCTATGTGTATTGAAGTGTACACTTTATACTACCAGTGATAGGGACTGTTTGGCACATGTAGAGCACTCCATTTTAGAGCTCATGGGTATTCTTCCTTTCACTAATGAATGAATTGCAGCTTTTATTCTTGAAAGCATGCTAATTGCTACTAATGGAAAAAATATTATCTCGGAGACCTCTGTATATGACTTTATTCTTTGCCGTGAATGAGCTTTTAGATTTTTTCCAATTGCATCGAAGGTATACTTTATAAAGATGCAGCATGAAGACTCCTCAATGCATTCTGTTATTCTGAACAAAGGAAAAGCATATGTGCAGAGAGGTCTCTCGCCACTAGTGGGAAGTGCGGTATTTCTTAAAGCCATTACCTAGTCATGCTTGAATATACTATGTTGCTGCCAAAGCGAAGCTGGTGTATTCTGTAACATTATCTTTACATTTTGCAAAGAATAACATAGTTTGTCACTGTACTGCACTTTTAACTGCAATTAAATGACACCTCTTATCCTTTGGAACATACTCTTTTCAGAGTAAGTGAAAAAATATTAGCCAGGCCTCGGTGCTCTAAAACTAGTTTTATGGATTGTTTGTGTACAGTACACAGAGTTTCAGAAAACTGACTGCATTTCTATGTAAGGCTTAAATACAATTTTGTCTTGTGTTCAAGTAAACCTGCTACAGATGTAGACAATTCAGATCTGAACCATGCATGTTTGTTACAGGTATACGTTAAGTAACATGCAATGCCTAAGAAAAACAATGGTGTAGAAAAAGATATTTTAGCGTTTTTTTTTTTCTTCTAATGATCCATTATCTAGTTCCTCAATCTAAAGCCTCATACACACGATCGGACCGTGGACCAACTTTCCTGTGGATTTTTGTCCAAAGGGCGTTGGCCCCAAGTTGGTATTGCATACACACGGCAGGACTTTTTTCAGCCAACTTTCACCAAATCACTTGGTTTTTCTGCTCTTTACCGCCACCTTTGGTCAACTTCTGTATTGTTGTCTGATCTTTTTTGCATTGGTTCTGCATTGGTTTGTACAAAAGTCCGTTGGTTTTGTGTACACACGGTCGGACTTTGGTCCATCGGACTTTTGTTGGCAGAAAGTTGGTCCGTTCGCACAGCCAACAAAAGTCAGATGAAACCTGGAAAAAGTTGGTCCGATTAAGCGTACACACGGTCGGATGTTGGTCCAAAACAGCTAATTTGCATGTTGGTTGTCAAAAAGTCCGATCGTGTGTATGGGCCTTTATAAGTACAATTTAATTTCATTGTACGAGGTAGAATAAAGGTATTATAAACTCCTACACTATACTGTATAATATTAGTCCCTCATCATTCAATTAAAGTGACTCTGTACAATATTGAGGACACAATAAACATCCCATACTTTCTTTTCCTGCACACCCCTGCCCTGCCGCTGGATTGAGATAGGACTCAAGTAAGTATAAAAGAAGGTGAGGGGGTGGTACAACTAGTGACACATTTTTTACCTTAATGCAGGGGACGCATTAAGGTAACAAATGTCTAGCCTACAGAACCACTTTAAATAAATGTTTAAATACAGCTACTGTATGTATTTGGATTTATTTTGATACCAGTTTCTTTGAAGTGTATGCAAAGCCCAGGGGCGTAACTAGTGCATTTGGCACCCGGGGCGGATCCTATATCTGGCACCCCCCACCTTAAAACGTAAAAACACCCCACTGTGCCCGCTGCATACCTCTGCATCCTTAAAAGTCTCTTTGTCTCTACTGTGTACATTACACATCACCTCTGGACCCCTTTACATTACACAGCACCCTGCACCTCTAGACCCCTTTACATTACACAGCCCCCCCACATCTCTGGACACCTGTATGTTACACAGACCCCCCCCCTAACAGCTCTGGACCCCCTGCATGTTACACAGACCCGCCTACAGTGCAGACCCCCCTACAATACAGACCCCCCCTACAATACAGACCCCCTACAGTGCAGACCCCCCTACAGTGCAGACCCCCCCCAGTGGAGAACCCCCCTACAGTGCAGAACCCCCCCTACAGTGGAGACCCCCCCTACAGTGGAGACCCCCCCTACAGTGGAGACCCCCCCCTACAATGCAGACCCCCCTACAATGCAGACCCCCCCTACAATGCAGACCCCCCCTACAGTGGAGACCCCCCCTATAGTGCAGACCCCCCCTACAGTGCAGACCCCCCCAACTACAATGCAGAGCCCCCCCTCAGACCCATGTACCTCGGGAGTCGGGCCTCTCGCAGCACACGTGTGGACAGACTACAAGGAGGAGGGGGAGGCGGCTTCACTCTGCTCGGCTGTATGAGAGAGCCGAGACAGATCAGAGCCGCTGAGAGAAGGGGATCGTTGCCGCGAACACCCCCCCCTCACCTCATCTGCCGCTGCCTATCACCGCGGCGCTGCCATGCTATTTAGATCCGCGATGTCTCTGCTTCAATCGCGGAGGGGGGGCGCCGGCCTGACACCCCCCCAGTGTGTGGCACCCGGTGCGGCCCGCCCCCCGCCCCCCACTTAGTACGCCACTGGCAAAGCCTAAACTTTTTATAGATCTGTATAGAATTATTAGAGATTAGAACCTTTGTTTGTATTCCGTTACTGGCTGTGTCCTCGTTTGAGAGATCCACCCTCACTATTGGCCCTGGCTATCACTGTCTCTGGTACACAAAGTGATGGGAAATGCAATATTTTTGACTTGTCATAGGAACAGGAGGTAAGGTGAAATTGTTTTATTGTGATGCCTGTTCTGATGTCAACTATCTAAGAGGGAAAATTCCCCCACTTTCCAAAGATATTTCCTTACTTCCTATTATGTCTGGGATATAAAGGAAAACCTCCCCAATGGGAAATAGAAGCAAAAAGACCAATAAGGTCTTAACCACTTCCTAATCCATCAAAAACTAAAAAAAAGTTTTGACAACTTGCAGGAGGATAATATGGCACAAGTAGTATCTCTTATGTCTATAGGCAGCTTAAAGCGCGACGTCACCCAAAAGGGGAAATTCCACTAGTTTGCATCTCCCCCTTCCACTGCCACATTTGGCACTTTTTGGGGAGGAGGAAAGGTACCCACTACCATTTCCAGTTAGATGCGCCACAGCAATCTGAGCAGAAAATTCAGCCCCCCCCTGCTTCTTCCGCAGCCTTCTGGGACACATGGCAGGTCCCAGAAGACTGCGGGACCATTCACAAAGCGCATCGCGACTCACACATGCATAGTAGGAAACTACCCATGAAGCCGCATGGCTTCACTGTCAGCTTCCCTTACTTAAGATGCTGGCGCCAATTGTAGAACTGGCTTGGGTGCGGACATCGCTGGATCCCAGGACAGGTAAGTGTCCTTATATTAAAAGTCAGCAGCTACAGTATTTATAGCTGCTGACTTAAAAATAAAAAAAATGTTGGATTTCTTGTAAAAAAAAAATATATATATATTTTGGTGATCCTGGAGCTCCTCTTTAAGGGTGTGCTCGCACTGGGACTGTTTTTAGTAAACCGTGCCAGGGTCCACGTGCCCCACCTTCCTACTCCCCAGTCCCCACTGTTTTTTTTTCACTCACACTGGATTGTAATAAAGTGGCCCTGGGAACACTTACAAGTGTTCCTGGGCACACAACTGTTAACCAGACCAGCAATTCCTGATTCATTATGACGTTCTCTACATAGAGAACTGTACTCTAGCACGATTTGCACTCACACGCAGCAAACTGTACTGGATCAGAAGTGAAAACACTCGGGGACCACTTGTTCCAAGTGGTTCCGGGCATGGTTCGATTAACGGGTCCTGGACATGGTTCAGAGTATTCACACTACACCAATGATCCAGCCCAAGAAGCTAAACAATGTTTGGGGCAAGTTCAGAGTGCTAGTGTAAGTGTGCCTGATCTTGCTCCTGCCCTGTACCCGTACCCAGTACCCTTCTTCCTCTTTTCTGCTTCCCCTTGTTCCTTATCCCAGTTCTGGTTCCCTTTTCTGACCGTTACTTGCACCTCCAGTTTTACCCTGTTGATCTGTGCTCCCCTTTTGTTGTATATATTGTATTATAGTTAGCTTGCTAGTTAGGATTTCTGTCTTTAAGTTAGGCTGCTAGGCTGTATTGTGTTCCTTTTTTGTTTTGTTCACTTATATCTTTACATTTGCTGTGTATTCTGTTTGTTGGTGTTTAGGTAGGTTTTATTTCACTATTAATAAGCTTGCTTTATTGCACACAGCCTGATTTTGGTTTCCTAAGTCCAGCTATACAGACTTGGTCATCCCTACTGCTAGATGCCTGCTCTTGGTATTCCTGACACTAGAGCAGCAGGACAGACACATAGTGATACCAAGAAAAGCACTGTGTTATATTGTCCCTGTGACATAATATATATAGTTATATTCTAGTCAAAAGCTCACAATAACACATGCACTCCTTCAAAAGTACATAGAAAGCTATAAAGTGGTCTCGAAGTAAAGTTTCCTACATCCGTGAGAAGGAAAATATGCCAGTGCAAACATAACCTTTCATTTCCAAGTATGGATGGTTTACAACATCAGTATATTGTGCTATACATCTGGGACTATGGTTTCCTTGCTCAGAAATAAAATGACAAAATCATGCTTTACTTACACGCAGTAAGTATATAACAATGAAAATACAAAATATTAACCTCCACCTCATAGCACATAAATGATGCATCTGAAAAATGTAAGTATAGGTTTTTCTTGCAATGAATCAATATGAGGTATCTTTTGTAGTTTGGATAGGAATTCACTGCTTTGCCCCTTCTTTTTCCTGTAGAGAAGATCTCTAGTTACACCTATAAGTCCACCTGGTGTTTTGGCACCACTCAAAATTGAAGTTCAGCATGTGTTGTGGTGTATGTCTAAATTATTAAACTGTAGTGCAAAGCTATGGTGAATGAGAATTCCTGCTACTGTTTACAAACTGGCTAAGAATATTACTACCTATAGGGGTTCAATGCAAGTTATAGACTTCTATCTGAACACTTTAAGGCACAGGTGTCAAACACAAGGCCCACGGGCCGAATCCGGCCTTCCAAGCCATTTCAGGTGGCCCTCACACCTCTCCTGCAGCTGCAGGAGAGCTCCAGCCCTCCTCTGGTCCTCCTCCAGACCCCTACTTTCTGCTTTCAAGCAATGCACCCAGCCTCTTCCCAGCAGCAGCATAAGGAAAGGGGGTGCGCTGTGATGTTAGGGAGAGTAGGGGACTCAACTTTTGATGGTGGGGTGGCTCTTGACATCCAATGTATAGGGATACAACCAACCCTTTTGTAGGACAATCATAATGCTGATGCGGCCCACAATGAAATTGAGTTTGCTTTAAGGTATCAGTTTGCCAAAACCTGATATTTTAGCCTTTGCAATCAAACAACCTGACAATTTCTTATGTCTTTTGGGAATGTCTGATTTCGGTCTGCACACCTGCTATGGCCACTGTGAGGGGCTCCAAAAAGGAAGGGACTTCACATGTACTAGCATCAGCTTTGGTCACATGACCAACGCCACAAAGGAAGTTGTACTGGAAGACTTCCCTTCACCAGAAACTGATCACACGTTTAAACAAGGTATATAACACCCAGCATGTGTCACTCGTTGTGGGTACCACTCTAATTATTATCTGAATGGTGAAGTCTCAGGGCCACATGCTCAACACATATTACTAATAATGGAATCCCCTGTCTTCCACTCACCCTGATGAGTTCTCATTTATTTTATATTATGGCAAATTAAACAGCAGGTGCTGGAACATATGAAGATGTTCCAGCACCTGCTGGAACAGTTGACAGAAGATCACTGGAATCATGGCAGGAAGGTCTCACTGTTGGTGTATCCAAAACATAGAAGCCAGGGGCCAGAATTTACTTATAAATAAAATATCATTTTTTGTTAGGCTTCCTTAATAAAATCATCTCATATACTCTTAATATATAAGGTGAAATTCTGTTCACCATCAGATATGAAAACTCTGCGAGGATGACAGGCATCAGGTGCATCTAGGCTACCACTGGAAAGTCATAATAATTAGCCCAGTGCTACTCCTAAAGGAAGTTTGTCACTAGATAAAAAAGAAAAAAAATCTAATATTTACAGCAAATAAAAGGACTTAATACATACCTGTCCTGAACCCCCACCCCACCGTTCTACACTGTTAATGAGTTACTACTGCAGAAGCATCACATGCATCTGACATACTTTTTGGTCTGTACAATCCAAAGACATGCAGGTAGGTTAACTGGCTTCTGTCCAAAAATTGGACCTAGTATATGAATGGGGACCTTAGATTGTGGGCTCCTTGAGGGTAGGGACCGATGTGAGTGTGCAATGTACAGGGATAGGGACAATTGTAGACACTCACTCAGGTTGAGCTGGATGGACTGGTGTCTTTATTCAACCTTACTAACTATGAAACTATGAAACACCTGACCACCTGCGGTAAACTGTGGTTCCCTCTGAAAGCTCCTACATTACTACTATGTGTTATATTGGGGACCAGGCATTTAATAGTCCTGTAAGTGTCACATATGAAAGGCTCCATGCACACTGGTTTAAAAAACCTCCAGTTCCCTTGGCAGAACATTTTTAAGCCAGTGTACATGGGCCCAAAGGATCCTCAGCCACAGTAGTTCTGCTAATTAGTATGCTTTTTCTTTACATGGCAGCATTTAAAAAAAATCTATTCACTTCACGTTTACACATATTTTAAGTACAGCATAACCTGCACCAAAAATAGGTCTGCAGCTTTAAAATTCCAACATGATCAGTAACATAAAATAGCCTTCTTTGGTGCATAAAATATGTAAATTCCATTTTTCCCCAAGTTTTATGTACAGAATTTCACAGATCTAAATCTTGTCTGCTATAAGCCTGTGGGCTGAAACCAATTTATTTGGGTTTTGTAGTGATTCATCCTGTATTTTCCCCTTCTTTTAATCCTAATATAAGAATGCTGATAAAAGAAGCCATGATGTAGCCTTAGATTTATCCCATCTTTGCTTTTTCCTTGATATAGCGCCACTTGAAAATAGTATCAAGCTCAAGTTTCTGAGTTTATCTTGAGGGCTGTCAGTAACGGGAGGCTTTGTTTGAAGGCTGTAAGTGATCCATGAGTAGACGCTATTGTGAAGAAGTTCTTTTAAGTTTGTCTTTTTTCTGTCCTTGTGGCGTTTGGCACATCCAGCCACACACAACAAAGAGGAAAGTCTTTGATGGGATCCATGAGAAGATTCTCACACCTGGCAGGGAAAGTTCTAACCACTAAACAAAACTGTGCAGTAAGTCAGATATCTACTGCAAAGCCAAGCCAAGAGGAGCACGGCGTGTGAAATTCCAGTGACCTCGGTTTACTTTTTGCTATTCTAAACACCTAATTAACATTTTATAGAAGCTTTGCTCAAACTTTACTTTCCTCACCAATCACTAGACATGTGCACACTGAAATATTTTGTTTCGGAATTTCGTTTTTCTCCGAAAAATACATTTATTTAGTTAGTCCCGAAATTCGTTTTTATTTTAGTTTTTCGTTAAAAATTGCATTAGTCCGAAAATACAAATGAATTAAGGTCGAATCTGTCATTGAAGGCTTATGATGTCTGTCGAATGTTCAAAGAAGATTCGACGGAGCAGCTAAACTGTATGACTCTGTATAGTTTAGCTGCAATTCCACCCAATTCCAGCAGCAATCTTTCCTCTCTACGTCAAATCTTTTCTCTCTACGTCAAATCTTTTCTCTCTACGTTGAATCTTCTCTCTACGTCAAATCTTTTCTCTCTATGTCATATCTTTTCTCTCTACGTCAAATCTTTCCTCTCTACGTCAAATCTTTTCTCTCTGCGTCAAATCTTTCCTCTCTGCGTCAAATCTTTCCTCTCTACCTCAAATCTTTCCTCTCTACCTCAAATCTTTCCTCTCTACGTCAAATCTTTCTCTCTACGTCAAATCTTTCCTCACTACGTCAAATCTTTTCTCTCTACGTCGAATCTTCTCTCTCTACGTCGAATCTTCTCTCTACGTCGAATCTTTTCTCTCTATGTCGAATCTTCTCTCTACGTCAAATCTTTTCTCTCTATGTCGAATCTTTCTCTCTACGTCAAATCTTTTCTCTCTACGTCGAATCTTTTCTCTCTAGTCGAATCTTTCCTCTCTACGTCAAATCTTTTCTCTACATGTAGAATAATCTTGGACTAATAGAGTTAAGGTTAGGCACATTCGACCACAAGTTCAATGGACACAGATTGTTATTGTCAGCGTCGAATCTCCTATCTATATGGAACTGTTGTCACAACGAAAATGAAAATAAAGCATTTGTTTATGTCGGATCTTTCATTTTTCGGATTCTGCACTTTCGTTATCGTTTGTTGAAACGATAACGAAAATACCTGAAATTCAGATGAAAACGAATGCACATGTCTACCAATCACTAAACATAATATTAATTTAATGAACCTATAGACAAGTAGAGGCTTATTGTCGGAAAATTTGTCGGAAAATTTGAGAGCAGGATCTCAAATTTTTTAGTCCGATGCAGCCCACACGCGGGCGGATTTTCCGACAACATGGTCTGATCGGACATTTTCCGTCTGCATTTCAGACCGTGTGTATGGGGGGCTTAAAGTGTATAGTACATACAGTATATTTTTGAGGAAATAATCCACATTTGATGCTTGCAATTTTACAGCAGAGAAAAAAGTAAAAAGGAGATGAAATAAAGCATTGTCTACAACCAAAGGCTGTGGCCTATGTGGCATTTCCACAAATCTGGGCTTGGTACCCCTGTGTATAAACTAGACTTCAACACATATACAGGTTGATTACACAAATCCCATAGTTCAACTGTAAAAACACCTTGCAGTTCTCTACAAAAAAAAGAAAGCTGTACATTTGCAGCCTTGGAAGTAGAAACCGCCGATTCAATCACTTAATTCCATCACTAAATGAAATAAAGGCTTTATAGTGTCTTGTCTGAACATTCCCATCTAGCCTCCATGACCTTGCTAGAACTAGAATCTGTGATGTGAGGCAATATCGCCTCCTCCACAAGTTGATTTAGTGTGTCCTCTGTAAAACATTTTATTCCTCTATTACATTCTGGTAACAATGAAAAGAGTAACTAAAATGAAGGTTCCAGTGTAAGAAAGGGGTTCAGATTGTTAAAATAATGCCAAAATGTTCGGTGTACTTACAGAAATGATTTAGAATATACTGTATATACTAGATGTATATTGTTTTACAGTCTCAGTCCCTAGACTAATACATGTAAGGCAGGGGTATAGTAAAAAGGTTTCAATGTCCCCTGGTCCCTAAGGGAAAAGGGGACCTGAGCTGCAACCCGCCGCTCCAATGTTGACTCTCTCTTGACTGTCGGCTTGTAAAGCTTAGCAGACAAAGATTGTGGTGCCACCTAACACTCACATCATCCTCTCTAAACGAAAAAAAAACAAAAAACTTTATCACTAAAACATGAAATAAGCTATCACAATGCATATGGGGAAAATGTGAGAAAAAGCTTGGGGACTATGTTATAATACTGCCTTCCATACTTCAGTCACGCTATGTTTTATTTAGCAAAAGGGAGTCCTTTAGATCTCACCTCCGGCTCCCACAACACTTAACCCTTGTTCTGCTGCGTACTCTCCTCTTCCTACGTCCAATGCCCAGGCACAAAGAAACAATTATGAAATTTTTTTTTTAAAGAAGGGTGTATTAAGTGTTAACAAAATACCGTATATACCCGAGTATAGGCCGAACCGAATATAACCCGAGGCACCTAATTTTACCACAAAAAAATGGAAAAACGTATTGACTCCAGTATAAGCCTAGGGTGAGAAATGCGCAGCTACTGTAAATGGAAAAGAGGGTCAACAATGCCCATTTGCAGCCTCACTGTGCCCATTTGCAGCCATAGGTCCCCCAAACTTCAAACTTGGTAGTTAAGGGTTCCTAGATGCCCCCTATCTGCAGCCAAAATTTGGGGTCTCTGGCCCTGTATCTTTGGGCCACTTGGTGCTAAGAGCCCCACATTTGGTATGCAAACTCGCAACATATGGCACTACAACATATTCAAAGATTGGGTTCCTATTACCAAGTGGCACCGAGATACGGGGCCCCAAAGTCGGTTCGGAAAATGTCAAGCACTTTTCTGCAGCAGAGAATGAAATTTTCCGAACCGACTTTGGGGCCCCCGTATCTCGGGGCCACTTGGTAATAGGAACCCCATCTTGGATATGTTGTAGTGTTGGTTCCACTGGGTTTGCATTTGGGTTTTACGGGGCCCCAAAGTCTCTGCTGCAGAAAAGTGCGTGACTCCAGTATAAGCCGAGGGGGGGGGGCACTTTCAGCACAATAAAATGTGCTGAAAAACTCGACTTATACTCGAGTATATACGGTAATGGGGGAAATAAGCTAATCTACATAGGCCTAAATCATAGAACACAAGCAGTTGGTAGTAATCTCGCCTATGTTCTACAATAAAGAATCAAATGACATCTCATAATTAATTTAAAGGGGTGTTTCAGCTAAAAATATTTTTTTTTAAAAGTCAGCAACTAAAAAAAAAGTAGCTGCTGACTTTTAATAAGTACACTTACCCTCCCAGGGCGCCCTCGATGTCGGTCGTGGAGGCTGAGATGTCCCTCGACGCTCCGGTCCCAGCGCCGCCATCCTCAGTAATGGAAACGGGCAGCGAAGACTACGGCTTCACTGCCCGTTCCCTACCGCGCATGCGCGAGTCATCGCGCGGCACTTTGTGAATGGGGAACGCAACGTGTTGTGGGACACACAGTTTCGTTTTATGGCAAAATAAACAAAGATTCTGATTGGTTAATATGAGCAACAACTCCAGTTTGGTGCTTATTCTTTTTTGTCTAGTTTTTATAAAACAGCTTCGATATGCATCAGTAAATAGATCCTAAACATATCTGCTTTATTCTTTAACCACTTCAATACCCGCCCATGTACATATGATGCCCACAAGGTGGATCTCCCATCATGGGTGGGCGTCATATGACGTCCTCCCATTCCCGGCCACCTAGGCGGCATCGCTCGGGACCCGGTGCGCATGCCTGGCGGCCGCGATGTCCGCCGGGCACCCGAGATTGCCCGTTAAAACAGCGGGACCGTGCGGGACCGTGCGGGACCGTGGAGCTGTGTGTGTAAACACACTGCTCCACGTCCTGTCAGTGGCAAGGAGACCGATCATGTGTTCCCAGTACGAAGGAACACCGATCGGTCTCCTCCCCTTGTGAGTCCCCTCCCCCCACAGTTAGAATCACTACCTTAGGGAACACATTAACCCCTGCAGCGCCCCTAGTGTTAACCCCTTCCCTCCCAGTGACATTTACACAGTAATCAATGCAATTTTATAGCAACGATCGCTGTGTAAATGTGAATGGTCCCAAAAATGTGTCAAAAGTGTCTGAAGTGTCCGCTGCAATATCGCAGTCACGAAAAAAAATCGCAGATCGCCGCCATTACTAGTAAAAAAAAAAAAATGCAATAAATCTATCCCCTATTTTGTAGACGCTATAACTTTTGCGCAAACCGATCAATATACGCTTATTGCGATTTTTTTACCAAAAATATGTAGAAGAATACGTATCTGCCTAAACTGAGTTTTTTTTTAATTTGGATATTTATTATAGCAAAAAGGAAAAAATATTGTGTTTTTTTTCAAAATTGTCGCTCTTCTTTTGTTTATAGCGCAAAAAATAAAAACCACAGAGGTGATCAAATACCACCAAAAGAAAGCTCTATTTGTGGGAAAAAAAGGACGTCAATTTTGTTTGGGTGTAACGTCGCACGACCGCGCAATTGTTAGTTAAAGCGACGCAGTGCTGAATCGCAAAAAGTGCTCTGGTAAGGAATGGGGTAAAATCGCCCAGTGCTGAAGCGGTTAATACTTAGGTTGTAAATAAAATTAATAATAATACTATTCATTGTTAATAATATTGTTTTCTATTATTAATAATTATTATTATTATCATAATCATCCAAATGTTAGCTAGAGCACACAATATGTGTTTCAAGCTATTTTCCACGGAGCGCTGAACAATACAAAGAAGGTCTGTCCCGCTGGGCATGCTGACTTGTTTCTCCGTTGAAATAACCCCGGTAAAATGTTACAGGCAGTCAGTCCCTTGTCCTTGTTGTATTTACAAACTATATCTGGCCCATTTTTTTTCCTTTGTGTCATTTCATTATTGCAGAGTTGAGATCACTTGCCATCTGTAGACTCATTTCATCAGCCTCCCTTTTTATCCTTGGAGCAAGGTCATTTGGGACATGCACATAAACCGGAGCTTCTCACAACTGACAATTCTTTATGTCTTCCTGTAAATCTGTTCACTCATTTCAAATCATTCCAAAAACCCCTTCCTCGCTTTCATTTTTTTGGAAAACACATGTACAGACACATTAACAAGGAGCAAAAGTATTTAGGCAAGAGACTTGTGGAGCAATTAATGGTGTTTATTTGTAGATAACTGAGGCATTTCAAGGTTTAGCTTAGGAATCTTGTGTAGTTGCACGGGATTGGTTCGTTATTAGCTACGGGTCAGGGAACAGGACCCCCTTCTACATTAACATATGCTCTGGAGTCCTCAGTATTCCATCAAGCACAGCGAAACCTGCAGTCAGTGCACAAAAAAATGAGCAGCTGCAAATTCTGCCATCACAGAATAAAAGTACCGTATGTACTCGAGTATAAGCCGAGTTTTTCAGCACATTTCTTTTGTGCTGAAAATGCCCACCTCCCTCGGCTTATACTGGAGTCAAACACTTTTCTGCAGCAGAGAATGACATTTTCCGACCCGAATTTGGGGCCCCGTATCTCAGGGCCACTTGGTGCTAGGAACCCCAAATTTGGTGTGCAAACCTAGTGGAACCAGCACTACAACATATCCAAATTTAAATTTGGGGTTCCTAGCACCAAGTGGCCCCGAGATACAGGCCCCAAATCGGTCAACTGTGTCCACCTGCAGCAATGTCATTTCGGGACCCTTTCGGTCCAGGAACCCCAAATTTTGGCTGCAGCTAGGTGGCATCAAGGAACCCTTAACTACCAAGTTCAGGGGACCTATGGCATGCAAATGGGCACAGTGAGGCTGCAAATGGGCATTGTTGACCCTCTTTTCCACTTACAGTAGCTGCGCATTTCTCACCCTAGGCTTATACTCAAAATATACGGTAAGTTTGATTGCGCTAATGTACATCTAGTCACAAGCT
Organism: Lithobates sylvaticus; assembly: GCA_028564925.1. NCBI lineage: Eukaryota > Metazoa > Chordata > Amphibia > Anura > Ranidae > Lithobates > Lithobates sylvaticus. Next base: position 43,659,332 of record CM053033.1, read on the forward strand.
CTACATAGAAATTGGGTTTGAAATGTTAACACACACTGGTAGGATTACTTCCAAAGAGCTGATCTATTTTACATGCTTCTCTAAAGAAACTTAGAATTTTTCCATATATTTAATGCTTTTCTGCCTGATTAATTCAGTGTGTTTATTAGTATATAAATGACAGAGAGTCACATTCAGTAGAGCAGTGCAGGGAGCCCACCATAGGCCACCAGTGTACTCAGGCGCAGCTAGTCACAAAGAGATCTCTCCATGTTGCTGAAATCTGCCATAGCGGTGTTGTTGGTAAACAAAGCAATGGAAATGTTCACTTCTAAAGAGAATCTGTGAAGTGTGTGAAATCTGTGAGATAGCATCACTCGGGCCCCCGCTGCCAAATGTTACACTCTTCTTGTCACTTATCCAAATCCCTCTAGCAGCCAACTGTTTACTGACTTCATAATGATCGAACAGATTGGTCCAATGTGCACACACACACTGCAGCATGAGGGCATGTTACATGGATACTTTACATTCAGTCATAAAGTATAGGAATAAAGATTGCAATAAGGCCACAGTCTATTTTCCTGTAATTGTTTATTTTCTTTGCTTTTTTCATTTACTCCTGCGTGCGTTACTGCCAGTTTAACGCCATTTACTTCTGTGTGCATTACTGCCAGTTTAACGCCATTTACTTCTGGGTGCGTTACTGCCAGTTTAACGCCATATAGTTCTGTGTACGTTACTGTCAGTTTAACACCATATCGTTTTGTGTGCGTTACTGCCAGTTTAATACCATTTACTTCTGTGTGCGTTACTGCCAGTTTAACGACATATAGTTCTGTTTTCATTACTGCCAGTTTCGATATCGTTTTGTGCGTTACTGTACGTTTGGCGCATTAAATTGCAGTATATTAAAGTGTATCCGTGGAGTGTGTCTGTGTAGAGTGAGTACTCAAAGTGCACCAAACCCCACTTTACATTAATTAAAGTGCATCTATGTACAGTTTTCCACTTCTTCTTTACATTTGCTTATAAGCACCGCCCCCGCCAATAATGTCTGGGAGGACAACAAGGAGAGGCAGACGTTCCCTTGGCACTGTAAGGGGGCCAGCAACAAAGGTGGTCAGTCCTCGGGCAGGGCATCAATTCCTCTGTTTAGTGAGTTTGCCCGTGCTATCCAGCCACAGCATGCAGAGGAAGTAGTTGACTGGCTTACTAAACCTTCCTCATTTTCCTCATCCTCTGTCATGCAAGCAGAGACAAGTGTGTGGTCCCCTGCAGTTGCCAGAGTGGATAAACCTGCCTCCTTGTCCATATCTATTCCTGCCATAGCCCCAACATCAGCCATGGAGGAGTCAGCTTTGACCACAGCATCAGCCACTTGCTCCTTGATGATGCCCAGCCATTACTGGATTCAGATGTTGGTTCTGAGGTTGAGGATGACAGGAACATGAGCCTAGAGAGAGGGAGGAACACTGGTAGACAAATTGGCATTCATGTTCCCTGCAGCGTATTGGCAAGTTGTCTCCAGTGGTAATAATGATGTAATTTTTTACAGCAAGGCCAATTCTTGCTTTCATCAAGAGAACCTCTATAGGGTTAAGGAGGGAAGGTGCCACCGACACCCAAAGACCAATTTTTACGCACCCGAATCGAATTTCAGTATATCCAGCTGGAATCGGACAAAGTTTGAACTGTCTATGGCCAGACTTAGGGTCCGTTCGCACAGGCCTTTTGGTTTCTCAGGTGGTCCTGTTGGGAAGCTTCATGCAAGTCTCTTACACTCTAGAGGTGTAAATGGACTTGTGTCCGTTTACAACCCCTGCCTCTCAGTACAGGTTTGTCCAGATGTGTCCTATTTTATTTTTCCAATCCTGAACATTACGGATCGGAGGTAACCTGATGTAAATAGACACAGTTCCACTTACATCCAGCCGCTCACAGAGCCATCATGGGTCCATCCCTGTCCGCTGTCAAAATGCAGACACAAAGTTATTGGACATGGATGTAAAAAAAAATTCAGCAAGGGACCTGCTCATGGATCCCCTGCTGAACAGAGCGGACAAAGGGACCCTTTCACACAGGCGTCATTCGTTTAGTCACTTTATTTGCTAAGAAAAAAATGATTCAGGTTATATCAGTTTACATCGCTTGCACATCAGCTCAGCTCAGTTCAGTTCTGATCAAGGGGGAGGAGCCAGGAGCGCCAGTGCGAGACCCGAGAAGATGAGGATTGGGGCTGGTCTGTGCAAAACCACTGCACAGAGAAGGAAAGTATGACATGATTTTTTTTTTTTTAAAGCCAAACCTTTAATACTAATTTAAAAATGAAATGGGGTTTTTGCTTTGTGGTGCTCAGATGCAGTGTAGTCACACTTTTTATCAGTATATCAGGGTGGTAGAGCAATAAAAAACATCTAGAATCATACATATGAGATGGATGCATCAAAATAAGCTTGACGACGTTTCGTGGACTTCTATCCACTCATCAGGAGCAAGTGCATCCATATACTAGAAAGGGGATAAAAAAGATCACCATTATAGTTTGATACAGCCACCCTGATATAATGTAATGCCTACTCCATTTGAGGGACTGTGATGTACAATATTTACTTTCTGTGTCATGTTGGTGACTATCTTCAATATATATGTTGATACTTTGTATTTTATATGCCAATGCGTTATTATGCGTTTATATGGGTTGATCCATGCCCTATCTTTGGTCTAATAAAGAATACAATTTTTTACATATGTATATGGTTGTGTCTGGCTCTACCTCACGCACCTCATCTAAAGTCTCACCCTTCCCCTCTCTTTCAAGCAACTAGGGATGGAGGTGTAATATTCCCTGTTGCGTCTCATTTAAAGTCCCAAATATTTCATTATATCTTTTTATCAGTGAGAGGCTTGCTGCTGCTTAAAGTGGTTGTAAACCCTTACAAACCACTTTGACCTACAGGTAAGCCTAGATTAAGGCTTACCTGTAGGTCCAAGAAATATCTCCTAAACCTACACGGTTTAGGAGATATTTGCCAAAAGACAGGCACCGCTGTCTACGGTACATGCGTCGTAGACAGCGGCGCGCAGGCGCACTGAGTGCGACGCTCTCAACGGCAATATGCCACGAGTGGCGGCTCCCGTGCGCATGCGCGGGAGTGACGTCATTGCCGCGCCGTCAAATGACAGCGCTGGAGCCGCGAGACCCACCAAGAAGATAGAGGCTCCGTACACAAGGGGACAGTGGTGATATCGCTGGCTCCTGTGTCAGATAAGTGACACATAATGGAATACTATGCGATGTATAGTAGTCCATTATTCTTTACCTTTGCAGGGAAACAAATAGGAAGTAAACCCATCAGGGTTTACTTCCTCTTTAAGGCCTCATGTACACGGCTGCTGGTAAACGGACGTTTAGGAGCAGTTGGGCATTTTTTTCAGCTGCCCCTGAACTCTCCTCTATGTTACCTTATCAGTACATGTACGCAGGGTCATTTATAGTTGTTTCTAGGCAGTTGAGTTTAGAAGCCTTTTTTGGAAAGCAGAAAAAAACATTCAGAAAGGATGGAGGAAAAAAATCCAGAGGAATTTGAAACACCAAATGCCTGTAACGGCTGTAAACGCAGTAAGTCACATTTGGCCGCATTTCCTTTACAGGCGTTTTTCATTTTTGACTATTTTGAAAAAAAAAAAAATTGCTTCTAAACGCAAACGCGGCTAAACAGATGTTTTTAAACGTTGATTACTATCTGTCAAGTTAAATAGTTCGGGAGAGATTGTAAAACGTCCCGTGTACATTTAGCCTAAATGTATGAGAAATTAGGGGGAAGTACCACAGCATAGATACAAAGAAAAAGAAAAAGTAGAAGCAACGTTCCAGTTCATTTATTCTGGACAACACTTCTCAAACAATAGTGGATATATTACTGCACCATAAAAGCATGTATTATATGGTCATTAAAATATATATAAAAACAGTAATGCCACGTACACACGGTCGGAATTTCCGATGGAAACAGTCTGATGGGAGCTTTTCATCGGATTTTCAGACCGTGTGTATGCCCATCGGTCTTTTTCTGAATTTCCGACGGACTTTGGATTGAGAACCTGTTCTTAATTTTTCCGACGGAAAACCTTTCTATCGGATTTTCCGATCGTGTGTATGCAGTTCCGACACGCAAAATTCTGACGCATGCTCGGAAACAATTCGACGCATGCTCAGAAGCATTAAACTTCCCTTTTATAGTGCTGTCGAACGTTTTTTAAGGCGTGGTGTTATTGACCGTCAGAATTTGGTGTGACCGTGTGTAGGCAAGACAGTTTGAGCGAAATTCCGTCGGAATTCCGACGGGAAAAAACCATCAGAGCTTTTTCCGACAAGAATTCCGACCGTGTGTACGCGGCATTAGGGTGTCTTTTAACTGATAAGAATATGAAAGAAAAACAGTCCTATGCTGTATTTTTGACCTAAACAGAGCCACGTTTCATATACTGGGTTGTGTTATACATATATACCGTAAATTGTTTTATGTTCTAGGCACACATGTGAACGCATCTAGCTAATCCAACACTTGGAACCACAGAAATTAAATGAAATGAAAACTAGCTAATCCAACAAAAATCAACAGAAATAAAAAGTGCTTAGAGAGAAATAATAAAGGCTATGCTTATGTCATACAGAGTCTGTAACTTGGCTTCCTGTCTGATCCATTTTTCTTCTCTGTGAAACATAAAATCCAATTAATCTTTCAGTTTAAAAGGTAGCTGAACTGTGCATTTAAATAGGCTTTCTCCAGGGAAAGGAGAATGAGTAAGCTCAATAGCTGGAGAAAAAAAAAAAAAAATTAGGTCATCAAGCAAGTCTTGAATTTATGTCTTGTCAAACCTCCAACTGTCACTGACTTATCACCCAACAACAAATATGAAAGATAACGTTATTAACCACATATATGAGAAAATAATTAAATTACAAAACCTTTCTAGATTAAAATGGTTCAGGTAATCCAGATGCACAGAAATACCCCATCATTACCTGGCAATCATGATTATACAAAAAGGATAAGCACTACATTCCTTTCTTTACAATCCGTACCTTTCTCTACATTCACAACTGACTACGAAGCCTCACACATCTTGGAGGCCAACATGCAGATATTAGAGGACAGCTGGACATACAGGCATGATTTTTTTGTAATTTCTACTGGTGTGAAATGGAGTGAAGCGGGAACAGAAACAATTGATCAAATATGTTCCATTGCTTCCCTTCCCTCCCAACAAACTTTGGCTGTTAAGATCGGAGGGATGATGGTCACCTGTTTCAAAATGGTTGACCAGGTGGCCATCATGCTAAGACACTTCCCCTCCATCTTTATTCCAACCCCTTGCAATGTAACAACCAGGCCCGCTAACATGATCCACGGTGTAACTTACAGAATACTTATGCCGCGTACACACGATCGGACTTTGACGGACGATTCGATCGTGTGTGGGCTCCAGCGGACTTTTCTTTCCCAAAAGTCAGACGGCCCTAGAAATATAACATGTTTCAAATCTTTCCAACAGACTCGAGTCTGGTCGGAAAATCCGGTCGTCTGTGTGCTAGTCCGACGGATGAAAACCGACGCTAGGGCAGCTATTGGCTACTGGTTATGAACTTCCTTATTCTAGTCCGGTCGTACGTCATGACGTTCAAATCCGTTGGACTTTCGGGGTGATCGGGTGTGGGCAAGTCCGTTCATTTGAAAGTCCGGCGGACCTCCGCTGCAAAGTCCCTTAAAAAGTCTGCTCGTGTGTACGCGGCATTATTCTCTTGGGTCTCACTTTACCTTTATTTTTTTATTTAAATCTTCTCATATTTAAACAGAAATTTTTCAAAATTTCAATGAAGTAAATTGGAGATGATCTCCAGGTATTAAGCCCTGATAATAACCAAGTTCATTTTAAAAAGTGCTAATCTAAAAACCCCTTTTAGTTTCCTAAATGCTTGTTCAGTGGCAATCAAGGTTGTGAGTCTTCTTTCTTCTTTGATGCAGGGTAGGAGGGTCATTATTCAGTTGCCCACATTACTGCCTGGGTGAAGTGGACACTTTCTATTGGCTGTTCAGTGATGGGGTTCTCTCATGATCCAAAAAACTACAAGGCATGATGACTTCATGACAAAGGGACCTGTGGGTGGTGGGTCCAGACTGCAGTGCTAGATGACTTGTCTCCAATCTTAGAAAAGGGAATTGTGTGGGACACGTGTTGGTGATGGGTGGGTGGGTTCACTTTGCCTAGGGATGAGAATAAAGGAGCAGAGTAATTTGTCCTTTATTGAGCGAGTCAAGCTATTCTCTGCTCTAGTTCTGGTTATGAACTCTTTCTACTAGTTTCACTTGCCTAATTGCTGTCCATAGATGAAGGCCACTTCAAGAAGGTTTGGATTTTGTTGTCTTAGACGCAAAGAATAAAGCCAATAGACTTGTTAGACTAGGGACCGTTAAAAAATTGTAGAATCGCCTGAAAGAAACGATCTTTTTGCGCAATAGCTTCTCTAAACAGAGCTAGGCCAGATGTTTTTCGCACAGAATAGGTATACAGGATAGACAAGAAAAGGTGGTGTTCGGATGTCCAGGTTGGTGACAGAGAGCTGAATAATTCAAATCAGAAGACAGGCTGCACCATAACCAGAATTGCAATCAGGATTAGCAGGGCAAGCCCTGACACTCAATAAGCACTAGCTAGAACCTCTTTCTCAGACTCGGTCACAGGGCACTCAACAAAATTATTATAACACCCAGTATTGACCCAGGCACTCTGGAGCATACAAGGGAGCAGTCAAGCAGATGGTATACATGCACACATAATATCATGCCTTCTCTGAGAGAAAGATGCTGTATGGACAAAGAAACTGCAACTTATGCCACGTACACACGATCGGACATTCCGACAACAAAATCCCATGTTTTTTTTCCGACGGATGTTGGCTCAAACTTGTCTTGTATACACGCGGTCGCACAAAGTTGGTCGGAAATTCAGAACGTCAAGAACGCGGTGACGTACAACACAAGAAAAATTAAGTTCAATAGCCAGTGCTGCTCTTCTGCTTGATTCGGAGCATGCCTGGCACTTTGTGCGTCGGAATTGTCTACACACGATCGTAATTTCCGACAACGGATCGCAACATTTGCCATCGGAAAATCCGACCGTGTGTACGCGGCATAAGTGTGAATAAACCAAATCACCCAACCCCTGCTGAAATGAACTGGTCCTATAAAATTGAAGCACGTTCCCTGCCCCTGGATGTAAGGACATTAGTCTTGGCAGGTGAATGCACAATTAGATGCATGGCTGCACCCAACTGAGATCATAAAGAAGTACCCAAAACAACCCTCTCACTGTTGCAAATTATAACAATATTCAATCTATACTGCCAATGACAGTTCCACATTTAAAACCTCTGACTGCTGCCAAAAAAAAAAACCTGGAACAAAAGCTTTGCACATTCATAACTGAAAGATTTTTGAACAGGATGCCAGTGAAATCCTGTCGTCTTTCCTAAGCCTATGCAAAATACACATAGACAGCGTATATGTAAAGCAACAACCATTTGCTGTCTGAACCTTGCACTACATAATGTGCTTATAAAACAATGCAATGTAGCTGACAGTAAAACAAGTAACATTTCCCAAGTGCTCAAATGATTAGGTAAGCGATCGTTTAACTGGAAGGTCTGATACACTTGGCATGTGCGACGAGGAATGCTGAGAAGTTGCCAAAAGTTAAATGGTAAGATTTTTTTCTTCATTCAGTGAACTTGTAATCTTAATCACACGTTACTCGTTTTTCTGCACAAAATAAAGTTCTTTTGTTTAAATGTCACCTGGCTCAATTTAACTAAAAGTATAACTATTTGTATACCAACCTTTATTTTACGGCAATGAAAGCCAGTAAGCGCTGAAAATCGCAATCACATGGCTGAAAAAAACAATTGTTATGACAAATTAAAGTCACAGCTTCATGAACGAAGGCTTAAAGTGGAAGTAAACTCTGTTTTTGAACTTGTACCTACAGGTAAGCCTATAATAAGGCTTACCTGTAATGCCCCGTACACACGGTCGGATATTCCGATGGAAGAAGTCAGATCGGATTATGTTGTCGGAAAATCCGATCGTGTCTGGGCTCTAGCGGGCTTTTTCCGCAGGATCTCAAATTTTCCGACAACAAAATACGATCTGACTTTTTCCGATCGTGTTTCGAGAATTCCGACGGACAAAGTGCCACGCATGCTCAGATCAAATTATGAGACCAAAGCTATTGGCTACTAGCCTCTACGTAGTTCCGTCCTACGCAACGTACGTCACCACGTTCGGAAAGATCGGATTTTCCGACAACTTTGTCCGACCGTGTGTATGCAACACCAGTTTCGGACAAAATCCATCAGAAAAAATCTGACGGATTTTGTGTTCGGAATTTCTGACCGTGTGTACGGGGGCTAAGTGCAGTAAAAATCTCCTAAACCTGCACGGTTTAGGAGATATTCACACTGCATGCAGCTGGTGATGTCACCGGCGCCTGTGCACTGAAGGAACGGCATACTGTGCCACCCATTCAGAGCTCCATGCCACTGTCCATGCACATAGGAGTGACGTCATCGCAGCACAGCCAATCAGAAGGCTGGAGTAGGCGAACCCTGAAGGAAGAACGCTGGAGGGCTTCATTCTAAGGTAAGCCTTTCATAATGTGCTAGGGTGCCTTTACCTTGCAGGTTTAAAAAAAAAAAAATAGGCTGAGGTTTACTACTGTTTTTTTTTTTTTTTAACAGAAGGAATGTTTATTGAAGCTTCCAAACAGTTACATGTGAAACAGTGCAGACAATACATTGCAGTTTAAGTCTTCCTCACATGAGGAGTACATACATTGAAGACAGGTGGGATTGAATACATTGCGAACGTTACAGATATATCCACAAAAAAGAAAAAAAAACATATATCAAAGACTCATGGGACCAGGGCAAACAGCCAGTTTAAGGTTAGGAGGGCTGCGGCCCGTCGTCCTTTCCTCTTAACAGCAAGGTAATGTAATACAGCTTCCCCAGCGCCATCCTTCCAAAGGAAGGAGAAAAATAAAAATAAAAGAAAAGAACAAAGAAAAGGGGGGGGGGGGAAGGAAAAGAAACTTAATATAACCCGTACCCTGTACCAGCATAGATTGAAGCAAGTGGGGAAAAGGGGGGATGGGGGGGGGGTGGTGGGGGGGAGACCGGGTGCAGCTGCGACCCGCATCTCCTGACCTGCAGGAGCATCCCGTTGGTCTCTGTAGGAAGGTATGCTAGAGGTCCAGATGGAAGGGAGGGGAGAGGAAGGGAGTTTACTACTGTTTTAAATGCCTTTTCACGTTTAGGAAAACCTGTTCCAGGAGACACATGTGGGTTGTAATTGCTGAAGTCTCCTTATAATCCTACTTGTCTGACTCCAATAGCTTCAACACTATCTGAGCACTTGACTTAGAACAAACTTGTTAGTCGTGGATGGAGGAATCTATTAGACTTCTCTCGTTCAGCCCATGGGCAAAAGACTGTTGGTCTAGGAGAGCAGCAAGTACAAATCTGGTCCTGATCCTACTGTTTCTTTTATTTTTCAGACAAACTAAAATCATGTATTTATATGTGGAACTGGGAACCCCTTTATTTTGAGATGATTACAGTCAAAAGAACCCTTTAAGAACTCCAAAAACAAAACTAGCCCAAATTTAGAGGTGCACAAAATGATCAGAATCATAAAAATTGGTCATATACACTGACAGGGGGACTTACTGTATGACCAGATGACCCACTGCATTCATCTGTTGTCAGAATAGCTGTAAGGAAAGGCATGCTAATAAACGAGATGGCTTCTCTGGACGAACTTCTGTGCAGAGGCTAATACATGTTCCCTTGCGCAGTAGGGAGGACAAGGAGACGCCGAAAGTCTCCGAAGATGAGCAGCGCCTGCGTACTTGATAGGACCTTCTGCCCAGGTTCAAGTCCCACCATGCAAGTGGACATACGGTAGATGATATAAAACAGCACCCAGTAACAGGGCCCCTCGCGGGCTCGCTTCGCTCGCCACGATTTGGGCACGGCCTCGCTTCGCTCACAATTTTTTATTCTAACTCTATGGTGGGGCTTGAACCTGGACTCATTTTCGGAAACTTTCGGCATCTCCTTGTCATTTGCAACACATAATATCATGGCTTATCTGAGGAGAAAGCGCAGTACAGGGTGGACACTATCCGACGGGGGACAGTATTCGACACAACACCGGCGCTCACGTGCACTTGTGACAGATGTTGCTGCCAAATGGGCTAATAAAACTGGTCCAGTGTTCAGGATCAGTGTTGCTTTGTCTTAAGCATCCTGTGTATCCTGCGATCCTGATTCCAGTCACTGACCTGGCTTGTATTTTTATTTTTTTTTACAATTATTGGTAAATCAGGTTTAAAACTGCTTTAACTGTCATACTTCTTGGCCTACCTAAAGACATGGCTACCACTAGGAAACTATTTCCATTTCCTTACTTTTACAAGGACCCTACGCTTTTCAGAACTTTTTATTTCTGTAAAATGGAAACCTGTTACAATTGTACATACAGTATACGCAGGGAGAAGCAATTAGTCAGTGAGCTCACATTAGACAGGGACTGGTGTCTTTGAATATGTCATTATACTGATGATATCTAAGGAATATTTTTAATAGTCATATTTATAATTATTTTCCATTTCAAACCAGTGAAGCGATCTTTGCAGCTTAAAAAAGTAATTAAAATTGTTTATTATATATAACCAGAATACAGGTCAGTCACTCGGTAATGCACAAAATCTGACATAGATGGAAAACAAATATCCCTATTCACAAAGTGCAAGGGCCAATTCTGCAAACCAATTACAACCAATAAAATTATAGTTTGATGCAATCAGATTAATAAGAAATTATTTCTAAGGTATTACTACAATTTGAAAATGTTCATTGTTCATTGTACTTTTTTATAAATAGGCCTCAAATAGCATGGACACCATACCATAATCCTGTTTTATAAATAAAAGCTACAGTCGGATTTAAAGTGAAACTCCGGCCTAAACTTTCCTTTTTGTTTTGTATAGTGTTAACTGGTGAAAAAGCTCTAATGCCGCGTACACACGGTCGGAATTCTCGTCGGAAAAAGCTCTGATGGTTTTCCCGTCGGAATTCTGACGGAATTTCACTCAAACTGTCTTGCCTACACACGGTCACACCAAATTCCGACGGTCAATAACACCACGACATACAACACGTTCAACGGCACTATAAAAGGTAAGTTTAATGCTTCCGAGCATGCGTCAAATTGTTTCCGAACATGCGTTGGAATTTTGCGTGTCGGAATTGCATACACACGATCGAAAATCCAAAGTCCGTAGAAAATTACGACAGAAAAAGACCGATGTGCATACACACGGTCGGAAAATCAGATGAAAAGCTCCCATCGGACTGTTTCCATCGGAAATTCCGACCGCGTGTATGCAGCATAATAGTTTTTTATAGCACCCCTGTGTGTCTTGAGGATTTCTCCCCACTTCCTCTTCCAGTGACATTGTTTTGTTTCCGTTTTAAAGTAAACCTAGTCAGAGCTGGCATGGTGATACAAAAACTTCATATACTCCAACAAGCATGATCAAGAAATTCCTTCGTGAAGTCAGAACTCCTAACCTGTACACTTGCTCTAGGAAATTGACTATGAAAAGTGCTGAAATCACTAAGGCAGAGGTTTGACAAAGGGGGGCCACACCCCGAAATGCATAACCATGCCCATCGACATCACACATGACATCATCCCGGCCATTTTGTGGTTCTCATCCATGTTATATACAAACGCAGTCTGCTGCTTTTGCTGTTTGTTCCTGGTGTTCCCCTGGTCAACGTCCTGGTTGCAAGCACCTTACATCACCTCTATGCGGAAGGGCTTGCTCACCATTGACCACCTGGAAGGTCGCCATCTGCTGGAGACTTATTGATATGCCTGTTTAACTGTGAGTGCATTTTTAATGTCTTTTAAATGTGAGTGCATATTTATTGTTTTTCATTTCACTGATTTGTTTTAATAAATGCTACACTTAGGTAGTGGTGCTTTTCTTACCTTTTTTATATTTATACAAAAAATTTAATCAGATTTTAGTTGTACAGTATTCCTTTTACTTTTTCTAACAACTAATTTGAATCTTCACTTGAAGAATGATCTCTTCATCAGCAGATGGTACTGTTTTGTAAGATCAGTTTTTGCATTACACTTTGTGATATGTTGCTACTACCTTGTCTTGTTTGCTCCCTCCACAGTTGGGAGCAGCCTGCCTACAGTAAATTGCTCAAAGCTACCATTTCAATATAAATATAATTTTTTTCTTTTTTGTTTTTGTTTTTTTTTTAGTTGCCAGTGGCAGAGCTGTGTGGATCTCAATATAAAACCTATTACAATTTTGGCTCAGTCTCTTATGTTGGCCATAGACATTGTGATATGACCCTTATATAGAATTATTATTTGAGGAAAGGATCGTATCTTCTAGAAATTGTTTACCCGAAATGACAGTTTCAGTCTACAAACGTTTTCACTGAAAAGGTACAATCCATCCTGGCAGATAATCTAAATCTTTTTCACTAAATCTATTTCTTCTTTTTGTCAAGTGACAGTGAAAGTGTGACAGCATCCAGGCCATGCGATCAGTCGCTGGGTTTTGCATTTTCTGAGAGGCAAGGTGACTGTGACATGTTTCCCATTCTCTGCACCAAAAAGTGCTGATGTCAAAGGGAATTAGTTGTAACCAAAACAGTGTTACTGCATCTGGGCCATGCCAACAACAAGCTATAACCATGGATGGTAGTTTTTCTTCTAGGAAGAGTGGAAACCATCTTATCTACATTTCAGAAACCTCTATAGTAACCACATCGAAACCTCCTTTAATTCGTGAAACTAGCTGCAGGTAGAAGGTTTTTCTTACCTTAATGCATTCTTCCCTCCCCAGTCCCCCCTTATACTTAACTGGGCCCATTCTCGATCCAGCGCTGTGCTTGGGTACGACTCTCTTTCTCTCCTCAAAGGGCAGATTTTTAACAGTGGAAGCCATTGCTCCCGCTGCTGTCAATCTAATCCTGTGACGGGGAGGGTCAAGCCACACTGTGTCAATGGCTCAGGAGTAAGCCTGCACATGTGCCACCATAGGAAGTGGCACACCAAAAAGAGGAGAAGCCAGGAGCACCAGCAGGCAGAAGAGGAGGATTGAGGCTGCTTTGTCCAAAACCATATCACAGAGCAGGGAAGTATAACAAGTTTTTATTTTTATTTTATTTTTTTAATAGCATTTACAATGACTTTAAAGAGGAGTGCCCACTAAATTTTTTTTTTAAAAGTCAGAAGCTACAAATACTGCAGCTGCCGACTTTTAATAATTGGACACTTACCTGTCCCAGGGTCCAGCGATGCGGGCTAACGAAGCCCCCCTTGTTCCCCGCTCTGCTCACGGCGCCGGCATTCTTACTGTGGGCACCAGGCTGTGGCTTCACAGCCGGGCACCCACTGCGCGAGCGGCGCCGTGCGCCGTGATATGACGCTCAGTCATCTGGGACACGTGATAGGCGCCGATGGGAAGTGATGTCAGTGCCCGGGCACTGAAGGTGGCAGACTACGAGGGACCCCCTAGCAACAGGCATTTAGAGGTGAGTAAAACATTTTTTTTCTTGCAATTATTTTTTTTTTCATTTTTTTAATGATTTTTAAGCAAATTTTTATTTTTTAAAGTTAAAATGTAATTGACTGCTATGGCTTATTATTGTTATCTGTAGCATGTTCTTAACAAAGGCCCCAGTTTATATGCCCCAAGAGCCAACCTAGCTGTCTGTAAAAATGCTTGTCGCCAGACTATCTAAAGCAGGAATGGGACTAGAGAGACAGGAACAGTAATCCTTCACAAAACACTGCCACATTTTTATGGGAAGACACAGCTATAGACATAGGTTGCTAGAGAAAGTACAAGTCTCATCCACAGGGTGGACTTGGAAACTATTTCAGGAATTTGATCCTGCTTATGTCTGGAAATCTTGGAAGAGGATTCCTCTGCCTGTAAACAGTTGCCTCACTATTGGGAAACCATGAAATATGTAATTAACTCGTTCAGGTTCATGTAAGAAGAGAAAAGTCCATGTTTTCAGCTAGTATTTGAAAATCAGAATTGCACAGACACCATGCAGTCATATAGTATTATACATAGCTATACAAACATGCAGGAAGGGCTTCATGCTCCTATATAGATCTGTAAAGATACCCATGACAACAGCTAGATTTTGTAATGTAGTTGGAATTATTCCCAAACATTTTTCAGCATGTAAAGAGGAACATAATGTATTACAGCCAACAAAAAGATCATCAACTGGGGGTTTGGTGTGCTCCTGTACCTTTAAGAAGGGGTGGCTCCCCTTTAGTCCACCTGCCCTCATCTACCCATTAGAATGTATGTGCCTCCACTGTGGGGACACTCTTAGTTTAGTGTTAGGACGACAGATATCAGGGTGCCTTGACGAGGCTCTGTGGCTTACGCATGCGTTTGCAAATGCGTGCGGACTAAACCCCTGTTTTTAACGCATACTGTTAGACAGGTTAATTTGGTTGTCTGCGAGCTGGTGGTAAGTAGGCTTGGTTTTTTCCTGGGCATTCCCCAGGCCTTGTTGTTATCTGCTTTAGCCTTCCAATGCCTCTTACTGCGATAGCCAGCTGTAGATGGGGGCGGTGGCAAGTTTTTGTTATCACATCGTTAAGTTGGTTATACGACTTTCTTCTAAACTCTGCTGATGTAAAGTCCCACCCTCCCCTTTCTTAGCCCCCTTTCACTAAACTCTGCTGATGATGCATAGATTATTATTATTATTATTATTATTATTGTTATTATAATACAGGATTTATATAGCGCCAACAGTTTGCGCAGCTTTTAACAAAATAAAGGCAGACATTACAATTACATTACAATTTGGTACAAGAGGAATCAGAGGGCCCTGCTCGTTAGAGCTTACAATCTAAAAAGGAAGGGTCAATTAATACAAGAGGTAATAGCTGTGGGGGATGAGCTGATGGAGGAAGAAAAACAGTTAGTTGGAAGTACGATAGGCTTCTTTAACCACTTCAATACAGGGCTTTTAAACACCCTTCCTTACCAGAGCACTTTTTGCGATTCGGCACTGCGTCGCTTTAACTAACAATTGCGCGGTCGTGCGACGTTACACCCAAACAAAATTGACGTCCTTTTTTTCCCACAAATAGAGCTTTCTTTTGGTGGTATTTGATCGCCCCTGCGGTTTTTATTTTTTGCGCTATAAACAAAAGAAGAGCGACAATTTTGAAAAAAAACACAATATTTTTTACTTTTTGCTATAATAAATATCCCATTTTTTAAAAAAAAAACAATTTTTTTCCTCAGTTTAGGCCGATACGTATTCTTCTACATATTTTTAGTAAAAAAAATCGCAATAAGCGTATATTGATCGGTTTGCGCAAAAGTTATAGCGTCTACAAAATAGGGGATAGATTTATTGAATTTTTTTTTTTTACTAGTAATGGCAGCGATTTGCGATTTTTTTTTCGTGACTGCGACATTGCAGCGGACACTTCGGACACTTCGGACACATTTTTGGAACCATTCACATTTACACAGCGATCGTTGCTATAAAATTGCAATGATTACTGTGTAAATGTGACTGTCAGGGAAGGGGTTAACACTAGAGGGCGCTGGAGGGGTTAATGTGTGTCCCTAATAGGAGTGATTCTAACTGTAGGGGGAGGGGACCGATCATGTGATCCTCTGTACTGGGATCACATGATCGGTCTCCTCCCCGCTGACAGGACGTGGAGCTGTGTGTTTACACACACAGCTCCACGGTCCCGCCCGGTCCCGTTGTTTTAACGGGCAATCGCGGGTGCCCGGTGGACATCGCGGCCGCCGGGCACTCGCACCGGGTCCCGAGCGATGCCGCGGGCGCGCGCGCCCCCCAGGCAGCCGGGAATCCGAGGACGTCATATGACGCCCACCCAGGATGGTAGATCCACCTTGTGGGCGTCATATGACTATGCGCGGGTATTGAAGTGGTTAAAGAGAAGGGTTTTCAGGGATCGTCTAAAGATGGATAGATTAGGGGACAGTCGGACAGATCGGGGTAGCGAGTTCCAAAGGATGGGAGAAGCTTTGGAGAAATCCTGGAGGCGGGCATGGGAGGAGGTGACAAGGGAGCTAGAGAGCAGGAGGTCTTGGGAGGACCGAAAAGAGCGGCTTGGTATTTTGAGACTAGGTTAGTGATGTAGCTGGGGGCAGAGTTATGGATGGCTTTGTAAATTGTTAGTACTTTGATTTTTATTCGTTGGATGAGTGGAAGCCAGTGTAGGGATTGGCAGAGAAGGGTGGAGGACACTGAATGGTTGGTAAGGTAGATGAGTCTTGCAGCAGCATTCATTATGGACTAAAGGGGGGATAGTCTATGTAAAGGTAATCCAATGAGGAGGGAGTTGCAGTAGTCAAGGCGACAGATAACCAGGGAGTGAAATAGAAGCTTGGTGGTGTCATTAGTTAAAAAGGGATGTATTCTGAAAATGTTGCTGAGAGTAAGCCCCCGTACACACGCTAGGACATTCCGACCACAAAATCTGTCGGAAAAAATCTGACGGATTTTGTCCGAAACTTGTGTTGCACACACACGGTCAGACAAAGTTGTCGGAAAATCCGATCGTTCCGAACGAGGTGACGTACAAAACGCACGACGGGACTACGTAGAGGCCAGTAGCCAATAGCTTTCGTCTCCAAATTTCTTCTGAGCATGCGTGGCACTTTGTGCGTCGGAATTCTCTACACACGATCGGAAAAAGTCTGATCGGATTTTGTTGTCGGAAATTTTAGATCCAGCTCTCAAATTTTTTCCGTCTGAAAAAGCCCGCTAGAGCCCACACGCGATCGGATTTTCCGACAACATAATCTGATTGGACTTTTTCTATCGGAATATCCGATCGCGTGTATGGGGCATAAGGCGCCATGATTTGGACAGGGATTGGATGTGGGCCTGAAAGGACAGTTCAGAGTCTAAGGTGACCCCTAGCACCCTGGCATGTGGGGACGGACTGATAGATGTGCCATTGATCTTGACAGGGAAGTCAGGGGAAGGGGCACGTGGGGGAGTACATATTAAGTACATAGCAGAGCTATTTCTGTGGGCACCCGAGAGAGTCCAGGTTTGCGGCGGTGAGAGCACGGCAGCAAGCACAAGTGAGTGGGCAGCCTCCGCAGAGAAGGTTACAGGCCTGAGAGCATGGGAGGGAGAGAAGAGCTTCACCGCCTCCTTGATGGCCAAAGAGGCGAGCAGCGGGCGCAGCATCCCCGGTGCCTACTGGAGTCTGGACTCCTCAAACCTCCTCTTCAACAGTGAGGCCTGGAGAACAGGCTGACTGGGGGTCCGGAAGGACAGGTGGGAGGAGCAGGCTGCGATGGGAGCCGCTGGATGGAACAGAGCAGAGAGCTCCCCAGGATAAAAGGAAGGAGACTGGCATGGAAGGTACCGGACACAATCATACACCAACTACCCACATACAAATACTGGGGCAGGGGGCAGAGCAGGGACTGCAGATAGGGACAGAGCTAGAGGTCTTTCTCTCATCTCCCTCCTCACTCTCCTCTCAGCCCCCCTGTCTCAGCCCCCCTCCCTCTCTCTCCTTCAGCGCCCTCCCTCTCTCTCTCTCAGCACCCCTCTTCCTCAGTCCCTTTCTCTCTTTCACACCCCCTCTCTCTCTCTCTCATGCACCCCCTCTCTTTCTCACCCCTCTCTCTCAGCCCACTCTCTCACATCTACCTCTCTCTCAGCCCCCCCCCCCTCCTGCAAATTGCAGTGTTGGCACTTTGAAATAAATAAGTTTGTTTTGGGTTGCAGTTTGGGCACTCAGGCTCAAAAAGGTTCACTGGCCTATACAGGGGGTCCCCGACTTACGAACGCCCGACCTACGAACATCCCCTACTTACGAACGGGGCGCTGCGGGGACCCTCCGCCATTTTCCGCCGTGTTCCGGCCGTTCTGCGCATGCGCAGACATTTGGAGCCTCGGAAAACTTCGGAAATGTCCGTAATTTGCCGCGCATGCGCAGAACGCCATTGGACGGAACATCGGACATGTGCGGAAATGGTCGTACTTGTCGGTCTGCGCATGCGCGGCCGAATTACGAACATTTCCGACTTAAGTACAGGCGGGCAGTCCCTAACGAGTTCGTAACTCGGGGACCCCCTGTACACAGAAAACTCATATTGTACTTCTGGGTAATTGTTTATTGTGATACCATGAGGATCACATGGTATATTTTACAAATATTCACGGGACAAAAAAAAAAAAAAATCAGTTTTATAAAATAAAGGAAAACAAAATCAATGAATGAATATGTTCTACTTTGAGTTTTCAGCAGGATATGATTTAGAACAAGAGAAAAAAAAAAAAAGAGAAAAAACTTCAGTAAAACAAAGCGAATAAATTCCAAACAAATCTGAGTCCATCAGAGTCCCCCCTTACATCCTTACATCAAAGTTCTTCTGCTGCAAGAAAGGACCGGTCTGTCAGGGACACATAAGAAGTCTGTCAGTGGTTTAGCCTATCAGAGTCCACACTTAAAAACTTTTTTTTCTGCACAAAACTTATCTGAACACTTTATGCACAATATCATTTAATAAACTGTTCATAATCTAAGTGTTGCCTCAACAGTGCCTCACTTGATCTCAGTCCAGTGTCCTACACTATCCTGACGTTTGGTAAATATCCATCCACGTATTCTTAAAGGATTAGGAGCCAGACTGTATGGCTAGCTTTTTAGCTTGAAAATGGCACAATCCCAGAGTGAAGTGAAGCAGCCTTTTGTCTACAAACTTAATGATACCAAAACAACAATATTGCATATGTGTTTAAGTTTTTTTTTTTACATTTTAAAGCGGTATTAAATCCAAAACCAAAAATGTAATATATTGCAACTTACTACAGGGGGTCCCCGAGTTACGAACTCGTTAGGGACTGCCCGCCTGTACTTAAGTCGGAAATGTTCGTAAGTCGGCCGCGCATGCGCAGACCGACAAATACGACCATTTCCGGACATTTCCGATGTTCCGTCCAATGCCGTTCTGCGCATGCGCGGCAAATTACGGACATTTCCGAAGTTTTCCGAGGCTCCGAATGGCCGCGCATGCGCAGAACGGCCAAAACACGGCGGAACACAGCGGAAAATGGCGGAGGGTCCCCGCAGCGCCTCGTTCGTAAGTAGGGGATGTTCGTAGGTCGGGCGTTCGTAAGTCGGGGACCCCCTGTAATCATTAGATGTGGTGGCTGCATTCATTTTCTTTTTTTAGGCCTTTTTCCCTCTGGTGATCTGCCCAGTAACACACCTCTTGTATTATTCCCCGTACACACGGTCGGATTTTCCGATGTTGTTGGAAAATCCACCCGTGTGTGGGCTCCATCAGACTTTTTCCGTCGGAATCTCCGACTGAAAAAATTTGAGATCCTGCTCTCAAATTTTCCGACAACAAAATCCGACTTTTTCCGATCATGTGTCGACAATTCCGACGGACATAGTGCCACGCATGCTCAGATCAAATTACGAGACCAAAGCTAATGGCTACTAGCCGCTACGTAGTTCCGTCGTACGAAACGAACGTCACCACGTTCAGAATGATCGATTTTTCCGACAACTTTGTCCGACCGTGTGTATGCAACACCAGTGTCGGACAAAATCCGTCGGAAAAAATCCGTCGGATTTTGTGGTTGGAATTTCCGACCGTGTGTACGGAGGCTTAGAGTTGGTTGGCTTCAATACAATAAATATTTGCTTTTGGATTTAAAGTGGTTGACAAGCCACTAGGTTATTTACCTTTATGTATTCTATGCATTAAGGTAAAAAAAAACTTCTGTGTGCAGCACCCCCCCAGCCCCCTAATACTTACCTTGAGCCCCCTCTCGATCCAGCGATGTCCACAAGAACCTTGGCTCTCCAGGGACTTGCACTCCAGATTGGCTTTTGACAGCAGCGGGAGCCATTGGCTATGGCTGCTGTCAATCAATCACAGCCAGTGAGCCAATCAGGAGATGGAGGGGGCGAGGCCGTGGCTTCATGTGAGTATGGACACACAGAGCCATGGCTCAGGAGCGCGCCTGCTTGGGTGCCCCCAGAGGAAGCTGCTTGCTATGGGGGCACCTGGCAGAAAAGGGGCCAGGAGCGTCAGTGGGTGACCCAAGAAGAGGAGGATCTGGGCTGCTCTGTGCAAAACCACTACACAGAGCAGGTAAGTATAACATGTTTGTCGTTTTAATGTAAAAAAAATGCAAGGGTTTAGTAACACTTTAATACTGCTACCAGGAGGAGGTAAAGAGGAACACTTCCATAGCATAGTTAATGTTCTTGGTACAATGGACTTGGGCTTGGGCTTTATTGACATAGTTCAGTGGTTTCGACTGTTCTATAGAAAGTGATTACAGCAGATAATATTTCATTGTGCATGTAAAAAAAGTATATGTCTGAGCCTGAGGAAGCCCTCAAATGGCGGCATCTACCATTGCAACTGGTGAGCAGACAACATTTGGCTTTTAATACTGAGGATGGAACCCATTAGGCAGAATACATTTAAAAAGAGACCCAATTATCATACGAATTGATTTTTATATGACCAATAGTACACAGACCATTGAAATATTTTTTGAATGGTGCGAGATCTACACGATCCATAGAAACCAACCAGAAACCATCCGCTGATCTGACATCAATACGTTTAAGTGGGTACTTTGAGGCACTAAGCTTTGCATATCATTGATTTTTGCTCTTCTTTAGCAACCTGGTCTAAGGATAAAATGCTTATAGGACTATTTTTATTTTCAATATCAATTTCCAAAATGCTACCAGTCACTTTTTGTATATTCCATAGAACTGTGTCCCTATACACATCAAGGACACAGTGGTGGCTGGTGCTCAAAAATTTTTGGGGGTGCAAACTGAAAAATTCAGAAAGAAACCCCATCAATTGCAGCCTCCCTGTACCATCAATCGCAGCCACTGTGCCATCAAACGCAGCCACTGTGCCCATCAATTGCCGCCACTGTACCATCAAATGCAACTACTGTACCATCAAACGCAGCCACTGTGCCATCAAAAGCAGCCACTGTGCCCATCAATTTCCGCCACTGTACCATCAAATGCAACTACTGTACCATCAAACGCAGCCACTGTGCCATCAAACGCAGCCACTGTGCCATCAAACGCAGCCACTGTGCCCATCAATTGTGCCACTGTACCATCAAACGCAGCCACTGTGCCATCAAATGCAGCCACTGTGCCCATCAATTGCGCCACTATACCATCAAACGCAGCCACTGTGCCCATCAATTGCGCCACTGTACCATCAAACGCAGCCACTGTGCCATTAAACGCAGCCATTGTGCCCATCAATTGCCATCACTGTACCATCAAACGCAGCCACTGTGCCATCAAACGCAGCCACTGTGCCCACCATCAAACGCAGCCACTGTGCCCCATTAAATACAGCCACTGTGCCCCATTAAATACAGCCACTGTGCCCCATTAAATACAGCCACTGTGCAGCATCGAATGCAGCCACTGTGCAGCATCGAATGCAGCCACTGTGCCCATCATATGCAGCCACTGTTCCCTTCAAATGTAGCCACTGTGCCCATCAAATGCAGCCTCACTGTGCCCCATCAAATGGAGCCTCACTGTGCCCTATCAAATGCTCCCACTGTGCCCCATCAAATGGAGCCTCACTGTGCCCTATCAAATGCTCCCACTGTGCCCAATCAAATGCAGCCACTGTGCCATATCAAATGCTGCCAGTGTGCCCCCCACCCACCATCTGTACTTGCCCTGTCTCGTGGCACTGGGACAGCTCCTCGATGTCTTCTCCTGTCCTCTCTTCCCATCCTCTGCTATGATTGGACCCCTGATTGGCTGAAACAACAGGCGCTGTGATTGGACACCTATCAGGTGACGCGTAACAAATCCGAGCACCTGATTGGTGGAGAGGCGGTTTAGTGTTAGGAAAGCGAATATTCATTTGCTTTTCTAACACAGCTGAGTGACCTGCGAGTGCCCAGCATGGCACTCGCAAGTCACCTTTTTTGATGCCTATTAGAGCCTATGGCTCTAATCAAGTGCTTAAAAAAAAACCTGCTGCTGTATATCAGGCGCCCAGCGCCCAAAAAGGGGCCAGGCGCCTGAATAGGGGATGGCAGCGGAGGCCATAGATAGATTCATGCAATGCATGAGTCTATCTATTGGTGCTAGAGGGGTGACTGGAGAGAGGGGGCGGCGCCCTTATGGACGCACCGCCACTGCAAGGACAGATAAACAATTCTGTTTTTATGTATAAAATATTCATGCTTGGGAAATGTAGACTGCTTACCTGGCACTTTTGTACCTGAAACACAGTCAAGATGTTATTAGTTTTGCTCTAATTACAGGGTGCTCCTTAATGACACCTAAAACTTGCTATTAAAACTGAAAAAAAAGCTGAATTTTTCAATTGGATAATTAACTTTTCTGTAATCTCTAAATGCATTCACCTACCTACCAATCTATTGGCACTTAAAGATATTTCTTTATCAAGCCAAGTGTCCTGATGACGTGGGCAAAGTATAATATTACAGGCAGGAGGGTACTTTACAAAGGAAAAATACAGGAAAGACATTGTTCCCAATAAGATCTCTGCCCCTTTATCAGGTGTAGCTATAAGAACATACATTCATTTCTTCTTTGATCCTTTCAAAGACTGTCTTCTCATGTCTCAAGGGAGTTTAAAGAGTAACTCCACTTTTGTGGGAAAAAATTGCAAAAAAACATTAATAATATAACATGAATGTTTTGTTACAAATGGCCTTTCCTTTTCAACTTGCAGTGCTGTAATTTTGTGTAGAATGCTATAGAATATGACAACCTGGAGATATTCTGTACACAGAAATGTCACTTCCTGCTTGTGTGATTGGCCTATTGATTTTCCCAGAAGCCTGCACTAAGATACAAGTCAGATTTTGGGTATCGCCTGCAACAAAAAATACATTTTTGGTGAGATACTCCCACAGGGAAATCATATCTGAAGGGATACAGACCATGCCACTTTCCATCTTAGAACCCTGCAAGCACAACAGCTGACTGATACCTTTAAAGAGGGAGTAAAGCCTCCATTAAAAAAAAAAAAAACGGAACCTGCAAGGCAAAGGCATAATGAGCTGACCATCAAATGCAGCCAGCTGACCTGAGAACGAAGCCCCCGAAGCGACCCTCGTCCACGACCTCCGCCGCCGCCATCAATCCCGGGTCTCGTCGCCGGTGACTTCCGGGTCTCGCCGCTCCAGCGCTGTCATTCGCTGGAGCGGCGATGACGTCACTCCCGCGCATGCGCACGAGAGCGGCATATCGCCGTGATCTCGGCATGCTCAGTGCGCCTGCGCGCCGCTGTCTATGGCGCATGCGCCGTAGACAGCGATGCCTTTTTTTTTTCTAAATATCTCCTAAACCATGTAGGTTTAGGAGATATTTATTGGACCTACAGGTAAGCCTTAATCTAGGCTTACCCGTCGCTCAAAGTGGTTTGTAAGGGTTTACAACCACTTTAAATTCTCTCCTGTTCACATCCATTTTGCACATGGACACAGACAAACAGCTATTTCTTCAGAGTATCAAAAGGTAGGGATCTGCAATAAAGTTTAAAATCCTTGCTATGTACATAGATCACCCAGAGGGGAATTTTTTTTTCAACAAAAGTGGAGTTACTCTTTTAACCACTTGACATCCGCGCTATGGCCGAATGATGGCCACAGCACGGATCTGAATTCCCGGGAGGCCGTCATATGACGGCCTCCCCTGTGCACGCTCCCGGAGCGCGCTGTGATCCCCGAGTCACTGAGACTCGGGTGATCAGCGATCTGATCCGGTCCCCTTACCATGTGATCAGCTGTCAGCCAATGACAGCTGATCACATGAAAAAAAAAGCCGATCACCGGCTCATCTTAAAGGGACATTGGTCCCAAAAAGGAAGAGGCAAGTATGCCTCATGTATGCCACCTATCAATGCCCACAAGTGCCACCTGTCAATGCCCACAAGTGCCACCTATCAATGCCCATAAGTGCCACCTATCAATGCCCACAAGTGCCACCTATCAATGCCCAAAAGTGCCACCAATCAGTGCCACCTAAAAGTGCTGCCTATCAGTGTAACCCATCAGTGCCCATCACTGCCACCCATCAGTTCCCATCACTGCCACCTATCGGTGCCCGTCACTGCTGCCTCATCAGCGTACATCAATGACGGACAAAAATGAACCATTTTAAATTTTTATAACAAAATATAAAATACATTTTTTTTTTTTTAATTCAGACTTTTTAAATTTTTTTAACAAAAAATTAAAATCGCAGAGGTGATCAAATACCACCAAAAGAAAGCTGTATTTGGGGGGAAAAAAATGATAACAATTTCATTTAGGTACAGTGTTGTATGACCGCGCAATTGTCATTCAAAGTGCGACAGCACTGAAAGCTCAAAATTGGTCTGGATAGGAGGGGGGTTTAAGTGCCCAGTAAGCAAGTGGTTAAGGAAAACTTAAATTTTAACTTCTGATACTTAAATAGGGTCAGGCTAGCATTTATCAAAAAGAAAAAAGAAAGGGTGCTCAAGGGCGGCCTACCGGTATTTGCATTTCATAACATGATACGCCAAACCATATAAAAAAATCTCATATGATTTATTGTACAAAATCCATATAACATTATAAAACATACACAAGTGCTTGTACCCAGATAATCTATCTATTAAACATAGAAAGTTACTGTCAAGTGAACAGATTCCATCAACACTTTTCGATGTTGTACCGCTTTCTCAGAATATTGTGTTCACCTTATGACAGTTTTCTGATAAAAGATCTCTTAATTCTGAAAAACGAGAGGCTAGCATTTAACAGCCGCTTATTATGGATCCCAATGTCTAAGCCAAGTGAGCTTGCAGTGCCTGACCTACACTACTAACGCAATTATTTCTTTGCCCAGTACTCCAACTACTCTGGAAAGGGGTGACCAGGAGACAATTGGGTTAACCTTTAGAGCTGAACTTCAGGTAAACAGCTAAATATGCAGCTGAAACACACATACAGTGGATGAACCATACTAGATAACTATAGCCCATCTATACCACCATGTTTGATTAGAACACTCCATCCCTCATTTGGTACAGCTATTTTTTATTTGGCACTTTTCAGGTGCTACAATGATTATAGCAACGACTACTCTATAAAATGTTATATAATACAATATTTACAAAATGGGAAACATTGATCAACAGGGTAAAACTGGAGGTGGAAGGAACAGTCAGGAAGACACCCAGAGGAGGATCAGGGCTGCTCTGTGCAAAACCATTGCACAGAGCAGGTAAGTATAATATGTTTGTTTTGCCTATCAGGGCTTCTTCAGGGGTTTTGATGGCCGCTGTTAGTATAAGAGCTATATGAAAACAGGTAACAAAATGCCACAGAATGTCAGAACATGGCCACCTCCTTAGGGTAAGCTTATGATGATCCGACTTACTGAACAAGCTATTTATATGTATGTAAGTAACATATCTTATTGATGTAAATCAGGGGTGCCCAACCAGTGGCCCGGGGGCCACTTGTGGCCCTCGGAGCCCTCTGGTGTGGCCCTCGACCTCCTGCTCTAAGATGGCAGGTTGGCAAGCCCAGATCACCATGCCAGAGCAGCAGTTTTGTGAATGAAGCCGCTGGTAGTGGAAGCAAGTGACTGCGGAGCAGAGCCACACAAGCCAATGCTTCCTGTATAGCGCCACCTCCTGTCACAGGTGGAGTGATACCAAATGCACTCCGCCTGGGACAGCAACAGCCAGTGATACCAGAATGGAAGATGGTTATTAAAGGTACGTTTACTACTAAATTCACAGTATATATGGATATATCTGTTTTGCAGGGCTGCTTTCAAACTGATCCACAGCTGCGGGTTACCTGCATTGAGCCATAGACTTCTGTTATTACCTGCAGGTTTGTTGCGCCTTCAGAAAGTGCGCCACACCTGCAGGATATAATTGAATTTTACGGCAATGTGCAGCTAACCCACAGAAAATCCACAGGTTCACAAACCCACGGTTTGGGCAAATCGCAGCGCATCAGTGTGAAAGCTGCCTTAGGCCACTTTCACATGATTGGTCCGACTCAATCGGACTTACTATTCACATGGAGCAGCAGATGTAAACGGACTTGTGTCTGTTTACACCCGCCTACCTAAAAAAACAAAACTAGAAAGGGATTTGCCCCTTCCGTCTGGGCCAATCGGATCAGAGGGCCCATAGATTAGAGTAGGCTGTGTCCATGGACACAGACCTGTCATTCTCCCGCTCCGCTCATTGTGGCCCACGACCAGTTACCAATTCGCTTAAGTGGCCCTCGCTCTTCAAAAGGTTGGGCACCCCTGATGTAAATCATGTATCATGTTCTGACATTCTGTAAAATTTTGTTACTTGTTTTAAAAAAAGGTCTTATACTAAAATGGGTCATCACATCCTCTGAAGAAGCCCTGATTGGTGAATGTTGGGAAATGGCTGTGATACCGCTGAATATGTGAACACACTATGATAGTGTAACCGAGATATGTGTACAGTATATTGCCTATTTTTTTATTGAATTTTAATCTTAAATAAACTGTAAATGTAATTTTAATTCTCCTCTCAATCTATGTGTAGACTGTTATATGGCACCTAGAAAATCCCATACTACCATGACCATTTTCTATTGACAATTTAGGGATGTGGTGCTTTGAGATTTGATCACCAACCCACATTGAAATACTTTCTCGCTATAATATGTTTGTTATTAAAAAAAAAAAAATACATAAACTTTACAATCACTTTAGGAAAAGGAAATGTTACAGGGCACGCTTATTTACATTATCATATCGCTCCCACACCGATGTCTCTGGCTTAAAAAAGAAAAAAAAAAAAACATTCTTATGCCGCGTACACGCGGCCGGAATTTCCGATGGAAACAGTCCAATGGGAGCTTTTCATCGGATTTTCCGACCGTGTGTACGCCCATCTGTCTTTTTCTGTCGGCATTTCCAACGGACTTTAGATTGAGAGCCTGTTCTTAATTTTTCCGATGGAAAAACTTTCTATCGGAAATTCCGATCGTGCGTATGCAATTCCGACACGCAAAATTCTGACGCATGCTCGGAAGCATTAAACTTCCCTTTTATAGTGCCGTCGAACGTGTTGTATGTCGCTGTGTTATTGACCGTCGGGATTTGGTGTGACCGTGTGTAGGCAAGACAGTTTGAGCGGAATTCCGACGGGAAAACCATCAGAGCTTTTTCCGACGAGAATTCCGATCGTGTGTACGCGGCATTACACACAGTTCTTGTACTTTATTAACATGGACAGTGCTTGACAAGTGGTCACACTTTACATCCATGGCGTGTCTTTAACAGAAGCCAGTGGACTAGTGTATTTATGCTTCACAACATGGATAACATCACTTTCTAACCTTCCTGCGAGGGGTATTGCAAAACCTAACAGACCACAGACCAGTGCCCAAACAGCCCTCAGTATTCTGCCATTACACAATGTTTCTCTTAGCTGTAATAATATAGGATGTGGAGATCTGCACATTGGAAAAGGACAGAACAACAACAACAGCTGCAATCCAATTAGATGCGACTCCTGCTCAGTGTCCAAAGCAGTCAATCTAAATCAACTTGGTGCCGGTCTTCCTTCAGCCGTCTGGTGCCTGCCCAGAACTCAGGAAAAGAAATGTCTGCCCACTTTACTTCAACAGCCAAACAAGCCCTTTCCAGCCTTTACTCCCAAGGAAAGGGAGGGAGGGGGGAGCTTGGCTGGAGATAATGTTTAAAGCACCACAGCTTTGAAGGTTCTGACTGGTTTAGACAGAGTTTAGAATACTTGTTTTTAAATGTTTCTTGCCTTCTATCGTTCTGCTGTACAAGGGTTAATAGTTTCTTGGAAATGCATGTGCTTCGTGTTCTGTGATTCAACCCTTACAGAAATGTACACTTTATATCCAAGTTTTGGGAATGTTTCCTATACGCTACAGTTTTAATTAGGAAAACATTGTTTATTAGAACGTTTTTCAATAAATTAAAAACAGGAAAATTTCCACTGCTACCCAGAAAGCATAAGCCCAAGTTTATACTTTTTCGGTGCGTTAAAAGAACACGTTAATTCAGGTTATGTCATATGCAAGTCCATTCACCTTGGCATTTGCATTCTCATTAATTTTGCATTGCCCATTCACCTTAGCACACCAGGAAGCACACAGTAATGCATTACTGTGCACTGCAGCACAGAAACATTGCTTTAGAGACTAGGGGTGCCAAAATATATTCAAAATAATATAATGCAATAACATGAGTGGCACTGAGGTTGTGGAAATGTGCATTACCACAATTCAAAAATGTGAACCTAGCCTAAAGTCCAACTCCACCCAAAAAAAAAAAAAATTCTCTTTTTTTTGTTTTTTTTTTGTTTTATGTAGACTGGAGACCATTGAAACCTTGTCACCTTCAACATGAATGGTACTGGTACAGGACAAGAGGTGAAAGAGGTTCTTTTCTGATGACAGCAGAGCAGGAAGTGAGTAAAATCTCCCTAGAGGGGGAAAAGTCCATATTAAGAACCCAATAGGTTCAAACCCTTCCACATTCCATACTCTGAAATAAAAAAAAAAATTATGGCTGGAGTAGGACTATGTAGAAGACTAAAATGCAACCTGTAAAGACTGCAGATAGAAAAAACAAAAAGCTAAATAATGATGATAATAATAATAATAATATTAGTAAGAATAGTAATGATATCAATGATAAAAGTAATAATAATAATTGTACCTTCCAAATAAAAAGCCCTTTTTGCATAACACAAAGTGCAGTACCCCTTAAAAACCAAGCAAAATAATTTCTTATTTTGTCGGACTATAGTAATATTACATTTTAGCTTGTACATTTTCATTGCTCTTTGCTCTGACCATTGTATAAATCTGATATCAGTACTGGTGACTTTGGGTTACTTATGTTTGCCATAAACAGCCTTGTTTCCCCTAGTAATGCACACACATAGCATTCACTGGTTAGGCTGGACACATTTCCCCCATTTACCATGGAGGAATTACCAGGGTACCCACCCAACATCTCTATTTGGTCTCTGAGGCCCTCCTACCTGTAAGACAATGAGGCATAGCCCAGTGATGTACTTTGTATGCAGAACTATTCTCAATCTCTCTGCTTCCCCTTGGCTTTAAAACAACTGCTATTGGCTTTTTCTTAGACACCATTTGGAAGTCAGGGAAAGGCACACAGAAAGTATTCTAACATTTGGGAGAAGGAGTTATGGATTCCAGTCCTAATAAAGTAGATGGTCCAGCTGTATGTCTATTATTCTCAGGTAGATTTGGTGGGAGTAGCTTTATGTAACTGGTTTACCATACCATTTTCTGGCAAATGGTAGTCTCTTGTAGCATTACAATAGTCTCTGCGTAAAAGATGGGGTCCTAGGTCTGAAAATGTTAAAGCAGAGCTCCACCCAAAAGAAAAGCTCCGCTGGTCTGCCTCCTCCACCCCCTCTGCTGCCACATTTAGTACTTCCGGTTGCTCTTATGGTGGCAAAGTCACCCTGAAGTTCAGCCCCCCATCCTCCTTCCCCCGCCGCCGGGCCATTCACAAAGCGCAGTGTACTTCGCTCATACGCAGTAGGGAACTGGCTGTGAAGCCACAAGGTTTCCTTTACAAGAAATGGCAGTGGCAGCACCCGAGAGCCGATTGAAAAATCGGCTGGGGTGAACACACCGCTGGACTCGTGGACAGGTAAGTATCAGTAAAAGTCAGCAGGTACAGTATTTGTAGCTGCTGACTTAGATTTTTTTCTGAAGGAGCCTGGAGCTCCTTTAACATTGAACTATGGGAATTAGACAACATCTAACTTTACAGTGGACTCGGGAGCTGAGATCGCCCCCCCCCCTCAGAGAATGGGCCACCCCCTGCAAATTTAACCTAGGGGTGCAGGGATAAGTTGTATGTATATACGAAAATAGAATCTGTTGGAAGTCCTTCGGTATCATCACATACATTGCAGGACCTGTAAGGTCTGCATTGTATATGGAGGAAGCAAGCATGCAACCACAGGAGGGAGTACCTTAAGCTGGCCATAGATGAAGCAATTGGTGGTGGGGGACCGGGAGCCCCCACCGGGAGCCTGCCAAAACATGTTTTGAATCTCACCCGGCTTTAGAGAGGCAGTACTGGACTGATTACATGGATTGAGGGGGACTGCCAGATCCAGGAATAAGCACTACACCTTATCTCTGCTCCCTACACTTTCCGAGCATTTAACTCCTGCAGTTTGGGGGAGAAGACATTCTGCAAGGATAGTGTCAGGGAACCTCTGCACTAAGCAAGTGAATCCAGGATCCAATATGCGCATTTGCGCACCTTTTTCTAACATATATATATGCGCATCGGCACACGGATGTGTGCATTGGCGCACAGATGTGCGCATCGGCACATTTTTTGTGGAACGGACATGCGCACTGTGCACGTTCTTGTGCGCATGCCGGCGAATCACAGCGCACGGCGCCCTATTTAAACGAGCAGCCACTTAGCAACAGTGCTGGATTGTCTCAGCTTGTTCCTGCATACCTTGCTGTTGCCTTGTCTGACTTCACCTGATCTTGATTGAACACCCGGCTCTTCCTGACTACTCTCTTGGATCACCCCTGCAACCTTGTCTGCTTTGTTTACCTGCACCGACCCCGGCTTGAACCTCTGACTTCGGCTTTGTCTCCTGATTCTGTACTTCGCTGCCTGACCTGTTGCCGACCTCTGCCTGTCCCCGACCACGAGCCTGCCTGCAGTCTGTGTACTTCTCTGCCAGCCCGTTGCCAACTCCTGCTTGTTCCTGACCTGCTATCTACCTGCCTACAGGCACCTGCACCCTTCCGCTGCCCTAGCAGTTCCTGTCTCCACCTCCAGGGGTGCTAGGACTGGGACCGTGCAAGAGGCCGCCCTCGTCATTTCGGACTGCGCTGTAAGGTACGTGACAGATAGACTTTGTCAAATTCTTAAAGTTCAGCTTTAAGGACTTAATTATTTACTACGGGGATTTATATAGCACTGACAATTTACGCAGTACAATGTGTTGTACATTCACATCTGTCCCTCCCCACAAGGTGCTTACAATGTGCATTTGTTTTGTAAAGAAAATTGTTTCTTCACTTAATCTACATAAAAGTATATTCATTTATTATATTCCAATTCTTCCTAGTATGGGGCCCAAATATTAAATAACAACAACAAAAATCCGATACAATGTAATTTTTCAAGTAGAAATTGGCAGGTCTAATTTCCATTGTGTTTGTTTTCATAAATTCTATGCTTCCCCAGCAGAAATAGCTGCAAGCTGTTAGCAAGTCACTATAGAAAGGCAGGTAAATTAGCAAATATTTGGTGTGTTTGATAACATTGTAATATGTGCGCTCTTTATCTTAAGTACTGGAAAATGTTTCAAGACATATAATGAATACTAATTCAGTGGACACATTTCAAGGCATTCATTCATTTAAATAATAATTGAGGTGTCTAAATGTTTTGTTGTGCTTTCCAGGAGTTCCTGTGCAGAAATATATTACTGCTTTATATTGCTTTTTATTCATCTGCGGCATGAAAGCAATTGTATAAAAAGCATGCGATTTTTTTTAATTTTAAATTTTTTATGCTTAACATTATCCTTTTGCTGGTAAGTAGTCATTTCATATAGCTGGTCATACAAGGGCAATCCTTTAATACTGAGAAGATGCAAGGGTTGCCACTGCTGACCTTACCTTCTGAGAAGTGCTAGTTGCCTGGCTATCATGCTGATCCAGTGGCTACAATACTTTCTGAAGCGCAGACCTGAAGCAAGTATGCAGCTCAGAAGTTCTAACTTTCTACTGACTTCCTAAGACTTGTTTCGGTTGGAAAACCATAAAATCTTGTACATATTTTATATGCTAGAATTGCATTTTCAGCCAGCAGGTGGAGTGTTGGGCTATTTTTAAAATGTTTCCCCTTTCTCTTTAACTACTGCTGTTTGCAGAGCTCAATAGCTCAGAATGGAAATCTCAGGATTCTTCCTTCTTTCACCACTACTGAATGCAGGGGAAGTGGAGGGTGATGTGGGGGCCTAGAGAGAGGAGGGTGAGGGCACTACGGCCATGGGGTGATGTCACAATTTGCAGTCTCCATCACTGCATTGTCTCCATACAGCTGTGCCCTGAGCCTGGCTGGGGCCAATCATACAGCTCCTTCTGTCCTGCAGGTTAGAGAGGGCTCAGAGGGTCAAAGGATTGGGGACTATGCTCAGAGGGGCGAAAGAGGGTGATGGCAGTGTTGTTTTCTGGCTTTCAGTACTGGAGTTGTGGACACCCTATCAGTCGAGGGAGATATTAGTGTGGCAAGGAGGGGTGGAGAAGCACAACCTTTTTCTTGGTATAGTATTAGCAGTGGACCAACCAGAAGCTAGGAATAGATGGTCAACACCCCCTCCAGAGGGCTCACACTGAGTATTGGCCACAGACCAATTAGAAGCCAACATTAGATGGCCACAACTCCTCCAGAGGGCTCTTGCTGAGTATTGGCCCAACCATAGACCAATCAGTAGCCATCATTAAATAGGAAACCCCCCTTCCAATCCCCCCTACCAATCGAAAGCCAGCGTTAAAATGTTACACCCCCAACTGGCGCTAAACATTAACATTTTAAAGTTCAACAATTAAAGTATTATTCACCTAATAGCATATTACAGTTCAATATTCCAAAAAATAAATAAATTAGGCAAGCAATGAAGAAAATGTCTCAAATGCAATAAAAACATTTATCTATAAAAATGCATTACTGGTTAAAGATATACTTTAATGTTTGAATGATACACAATATTTTGTTATAATAAAACAATCTGGTTTGTTTATTGCCCATTCATATGTCCTCTTGAAAGTGTCCAGATCTATTTCATGTAGACATAAAAGCAGATCCCTGATAAGGACCAATTTGTCCATGCTGGCCAATCTATTTCCTGCCTGGCATAAAGCCTGGTACCTGTTGCCCTTTTATCTTCCTTTTCTCCTCCCCGAGTGGCTAAACCTGCAACACAGCTCACCCTGTGTATCTAGTAGCCTTTGTACAGGATATTGCACAGAATTGTTTGTGTATTAATTGTAAGCAACAGGAAAAGCCTTGAAATCTAGACATGTAGTTTTTAAGTGAAACTTCCAACATTAGGTGCTCCTTGTATATGCATTGGAAACAAAATAGCTGCCTGTAAGCCGCTGTACACAACTTTATAGACTTAGTGACATCCACATAGATTTGTATTACTAAGGGGTATATTTATAAAACATTTCTTGGATGAATGTTACAAGCATTTGTCCAGGCTGCATTAATTGTCCCCAAATTTTCTCTAATACTATGACTTCCTATAATCACCAGCTCCATCTAGTGGGGAAAAAATGCTGTATATTTTCATAGAATGCATTAAGGTGAAAAAACTTTTACCTTTACAACCCTTTTAAGCTCTGACATTTGCTTACAATCTGATTTGTTTAGAAATACCAAAACAACAACAACAACAAAAAAACCTCCACTTCTGTGTCCCAGCTCCACCGTCCTAGCTAAAGCATTCCAACTCCCCAACTCTCAACTCTGCACCCACTCCAATTGGGTAATACTAGGGAGGGAGAGGTTTGGTGCCTTGCAGTCAATGCTGCTAAGAAGCCATAGAATATGGTGCAGTCAGTGCATATCTGTAATAAACCTGTTCCAGGCGCTCTTAAATAAATCTCCTTGGTCTGATTATTACTTAGAAATGTGCTCCTGATAAATTGAAGAGCGAGTCTTCCTTTAAAACCATACATAAACAAATACTGCTTACGCAAAAGAGCCTTCTGTAAACCCTTTTCTGGGCTCATGCAAATAGATGAAGACAGCCTAGTCAGCATGTTGTTAAGTTCTAACTTTCATATCTCTTATACAGCTATTAGATGCAAGAAAAAAAGCAGCTTGCTAGTACAGCCTGATATCAGATGCATCACAAAAACAAAAGTACCAACAAACTGCTGACAGTCGTATTCAGATCTTTTATAAAACACATTATCATTTATTACTTTACCAATTACCAAGCCACAACTTAAACATCAGCTATGAGCATTTTAAATGTGTAAAATAGGAATTACAGTGCCTTACAAAAGTATTCGCCCCCTTGGCTTTTTACCTATTTTATTACATTACAGCCTTTAGTTCAATGTTTTTTTTTTATCTGAATTATATGTGATGGATCAGAACACAATAATCTAAGTTGGTGAAGTAAAATTAGAAAAATATCTACATAAAACTATTTTTCAGAAATAGAAAACTGATAATTGACATGTGCGTATGTATTCACCCCTTGTTATGAAGCCCATAAAAAGCTCTGGTGCAACCAATTACCTTCAGAAGTCACATAATTAGTGAAATGATGTCCACCTGTGTGACATCTAAGTGTCACATGACCTGTCATTACATAGACACACCTTTTTGAAAGGCCCCAGAGGCTGCAACACCTAAGCAAGAGGCACCACTAACCAAACACTGCCATGAAGACCAAGGAAATCTCCACACAAGTAAGGGACAATGTTGTTGAGAAGTACAAGTCAGGGTTAGGTTATAAAAACATATCCAAATCTTTGATGATCCCTAGGAGCACCATCAAATCTATCATAACCAAATGGAAAGAACATGGCACAACAGCAAACCTGCCAAGAGACAGCCGCACACCAAAACTCACGGACTGGGCAAGGAGGGCATTAAACAGAGAGGCAGCACAGAGACCTAAGGTAACCCTGGAGGAGCTGCAGAGTTCCACAGCAGAGACTGGAATATCTGTACATACTGGACAACCTCAGGACAACAATAAGCCGTAAGCTCCATAGAGTTGGGCTTCATGGCAGAGTGGCCAGAAGAAAGCCATTACTTTCAGCAAAAAACAAAATGTCATTTGGGTGGGAGACTCCCAAAGTGTATGGAGGAAGGTGCTCTGGTCTGATGAGACTAAAATTGAACTTTTTGGCCATCAAAGAAAACGCTATGTCTGGCGCAAACCCAACACATCACATCACCCAAAGAACACCATCCCCACAGTAAAACATGGTGGTGGCAGCATCATGCTGTGGGGAGGTTTTTCAGCAGTCGGGACTTGGAAACTAGTCAGAGTTGAGGGAAAGATGGATGGTGCTAAATACAGGGATATTCTTGAGCAAAACCTGTACCACTCTGTGTGTGATTTGAGGCTAGGACGGAGGTTCACCTTCCAGCAGGACAATGACCCCAAACACACTGCTAAAGCAACACTTGAGTGCTTTAAGGGTAAACATGTAAATGTGTTGGATTGAGGTCTAGGCTTTGACTAGGCCATTCCAATAGAAAATCTGTGGTCAGACTTAAAGATTGCTGTTTACAAGCGCAAACCATCCAACTTGAAGGAGCTGGAGCAGTTTTGCAAGGAGGAATGGGCAAAAACCCCAATGGTAAGATGTGGCAAGCTCATAGAGACTTATCCAAAGTGACTTGGAGCTGTGATAGCCGCAAAGGGTGGCTCTACAAAGTATTGACTTTAGGGGGGTGAATAGTTATGCACATTGACTTTTTCTGTTATTTTGTCCTATTTGTTTTTTTCTTCACAATAAAAAAAAAAACACCTTCAAAGTTGTGGGCATGTTCTGTAAATTAAATTATGCAAATCCTCAAACAATCCATGTTAATTCCAGGTTGTGAGGCAACAAAACACGAAAAATTCCAAGGGGGGTGAATACTTTTGCAAGGCACTGTACATACACACAATAAATTCATATATGCATGGAGGAAATGTATATACTTTTTTACAAGGCCATCGTATGGCAGACAGAAAAAAGGATGTAAAGGAAAAAAGAAATATGGGAGTTGCCACTGCTGACCTCCTTCTGAAAATGTTAGCTGGTTGCTATACAAACACGCTGACTCAGTGCAAGTCTAAATATCAGCCTCTATCTACATACTTGTTCGGGGTTAGTGACTCACAGTATTGAAACAAGAGATCAGCTTAAAAAAACGAATTCCCTAAGGCCCAAATAAGAGTCCAATAAGCCCTTAGTAGTCCAAATATGTATGCACAGTCACTTATTAATTGGCTGCATCACCTCTTTGGTCAGAGTTCAGGCAATCCTCTAGACACTAATGCACAGAAAAGAAAGAAAAGAGGACGCCACCATCTAAATGTAGCTTTATTGAAACATTGGATTAAAAATAGCATATGCACTCACAAGAGGCCTGTGTAACTTCCATACCCTCTCAACACATTGTACATAGAGCTGAGAGATTACCGTATATATATATATATATATATATATATATATATATATATATATATAGAATGCTTAGTTCTACATCTAAAGCCCCTTGTGCACGGGCTGTCTAGTGTGTCCCTCTCATTCAAAATCTTTGGCAGGCTGCGGCTGGAAGGGGCTGAACGCTTTATCGAGTGGTTCCATATTTAAGTCCCTATGCATTCTGGGATGAATGCTCTACAAAACACCGGAAGAGACACACTACAGCTCGATGGCCTTGCCTGCAAAGGACTTTAAAGCCATACTTACCAGAATTTAGAGATCTAAAACTAATATACTAAATCGTATTTCAAATAACATCATTTTTCTGTATGCTTCCATTCATAGTTTCATAGTTAGTAAGGTTGAATAAAGACACCAGTCCATCCAGTTCAACCTGAGTGAGTGTCTACAATTGTCCCTATCCCTGTACATTGCACACTCACATCACATGTCCCTACCCTCAAGGAGCCCACAATCCAAGGTCCCCATTCATATACTAGGGCCAATTTTGGACAGAAGCCAATTAACCTACCTGCAAGTCTTTGGATTGTGGAAGGAAACCGGAGTACCCGGAGGAAACCCACGCAGGCACAGGGAGAACATGCAAACTCCAGGCAGGTAGTGTCATGGTTGGGATACGAACCAGTGACCCTTGTCCCATTGGGATTTCCTGCCCATGTTTCATTTGAGATTGTACGCCTTTTCTTATAACTAGACAAAAATGTGTAAATGGACTACATAGGGGCTGCCACTGCTGCCCCCTCCTTCTGAAAATGCTGGTTGTCTGGCTGCATTGCTAATCAATTTGTTTTAGTATTGGGTCCATCTGAGGTATGGGTGTCCCTTCCTAGCAATACGGTGGTAACATCAGGGTATTAATTAGGTTGTATCTGGTAGTACATAAGTGGTTGATTGTCCCTGAGCCGGTGTAGTTGCAGCTGGGGGCCTTTGATTGGGTACAGATACAACCGGTTAATCGTGAGTATATAGGCTTTCTAAGACCTTAGTCCTTATTTTCTTGTCATAGCAGCAGGCAGGGGGTCTATTGGGTCTTTGAAGTAGGTGCTGGTTAAATAATTGTGGGAAATTGCGGGTTGGGCCCATCTTAAGGTATGGGTGCCCCTTCCTAACAATACGGTGGTAACATCGGGGTATTAATTAGGTTGTATCTGGTATGACGTAAGTGCTTAATTGTCCCTGAGCCGGTGTAGTTGCAGCTGGGGGCCTTTGACTGGGTGGCAGATACAACTGGTTAATCTGAAATATATAGGCCTTCAAGCTGAGGTTGGTTTATTTTTTATGCATTGGCTGTATTATATGCATTAAACTTTTCTTGTGAATGTTGTATTTAATGGTTTGTAATAAAAGGCTGCTATGGCCATTCGACTCCAAATAAAATGTGTCGTCTGGTCATTTTGGAAGGAGGGATTGGTCAAGTGTTTAATGTTTTATAGATAATCGGAGCCTCTACACTCTGCAGGTCCCTCAGTCATGGACTGATGCCTCAGACACAGCCAGGACACTAGTAATATTAAAAAGGAGGTTAACAATAGCAGCTGCTGTTTTTCATCTGGTAAAGTTTCCCTTGAAGGGAAAAACATCTGTCTCAAAATCCCCAATTGAAACTGCTGTTCTCTAACTTGCAGGCTACATATTCGCTCCACGGCAAAATTCAGTTTACCGGAATATTCAGCTTCACTGTAAAAGTGTTGCTGGCTTAGAACGAGCATTCAGATTCTGAGACATTGGAAGGGCAGAAATTGCTGAGAAGTATCCTACCAATACATAAAGATTTTATTTTTACAGACAGCTCAGTTTTCACTATCACCATAACATGACTGAACTGCCAGCAAACAGAGGATGATCAAATTTTTGGCAGCAGTCCTTTATAAGTAACACTTTATGAATGATATTAGAACATACAACTGTTGTGTGTCACAATAATTGGGTAAGTGGTATCACACTTTAGAGAGCTGTGATATGTAAAGCACTCTTTGGCAAGCTACTGCCAAATATATTTTCAGTTAAAGTAGCAACATTTTTTTATAATTTTTTATTTTCGATAAAGGGAGTTATAACCCCTGCCAGTTTTTGTCACCCTCAGTGTTCCATTGGGGAGATCTCCCTTCACTTCCTGTCCTATAGCCAAAACAGGAAGTGAGAGGAAATACCTCTAAAGTGAATTAATTCCGGGTTGTCATCAGATCTAGTGTCGCCATTGGAAGATTTCCCCTCTATTTCTTTCCTTGTGACAACCCAAAGTTTGTGATTTTCCCTTACTTTAATTCTCAGTGGTAAAGTAAACAGGACAAATAGCGAATCTCCCTAAAGGGGACAAAGATAGCAGATTTTCTACTCCCTTTTCACTGTCCAAAATAAAAACAAAAAAAATTGCCGATAGGTGCAGAAACCAGGTTAAACTTTTACAGTCATTTGTTTTCACATGCTTTACAGAGAACCTTTACTTGTCTGTATATTTTCCTACAGACTGTCGACACATTTGTGGAAGGCCAGTAAACATTAGAAAAACAGAAGAGCGCCTCTAAATGTAATATGTATTTGTACATTAAAATAATCCCACAATTGGAGCATGTCAGAGCATGCACAAGTCTTGGACAGAGCATGCGCGCTCCTTTCTCATCATTTGAGAAAGGAGCACACATGCTCTGTGCGAGACTTGCGCATGCTCTGAAACGCGTTGTGGTTCCCCTTCCATCTGGTGACGTCACACGTAGTGCTGGTACTGCCTTCCAAGCCGCTCTCCATCCACCCACACCCGGAAAGCGGCTCGGACTTGCCGGCTTTCATCCCGACCATCTCCCTGTTATACCGTGCTTTGTCACACACTCGGATTGGAAGATCTGGAGACACACTCAGCTTGATTTTGAGCATTTCATAGTCCTATATCATGTGAGTGTTCAATTGTGGGATTATTTTAATGTACAAATAAATATTACACTTAGAGGCTGTTTTTCTTTTTATGCTATTTCTCAGAGTCTGCTTCACTCCAGAGAAGAAGAGCTTGCCATTTGTGTACTACTCCACTTCTAGCCTGCTCATAGATAGACATTCCTATACCACATGGACTTTTAATAAACTTTATGGACTTTTATTTGATTGGTTTTATTTTAAGCGCTGGCATTGTGTAAGCTTGAGTAAACATTAGAAGGATGACTATTGTAAAATGCAAATCATATTGGTGTCTTTAGTCACTCTGGGGCCTATTATGGCCACTTTGTGCAGTGGGTTCCGGTGGGGTAGGCCAGGATATTTGGAGTTTGTCCTCTTAATTTTTCATAAAACGGTAAGCCTACCCCTTCAATAAACAAGAGGACTGTTATTGTTTATCTCCTCCTAGGAATGTTAATTGCCTGGCTGTCTTTGACTTTATCACAATACTCCCCAGCTTACCAGTTCTCTTTGTTCAGGCTGCAAATAACACATCTCCTGTCCTAGCGTGGCTACACTCACTTCATTGTATCTATGGAAGGAGACATGGTTGCCACCTAGGCCGGGGTCCCTGATTTTGACTAGAAACATGTCTTCCCTTCTTTGTCTCTGTTCCATGGGGGGAGGGGAGGGGTGTACAGAAAACAGCTTCCTAGTAAGATTTAGCTTTATTTAGTTAAATTTACAGGAAATTACAAAAATGTTGCAAGTTTGGCAAGATCAACAGATTGTGTTTTGTACTTCTTGAAAATGTAATTAACCCTTATAAAAATCAAAATGATACAGCAACCCCACCCAATGACTGATAAGGTGCAATACAAGAAAGCTTTGTTTTTAAGTTTAGATATATTTAATAGTTAGCTTTGAATCATCCTAGATCTTTCACACAGTGTGATATGCAGTGCTAGTAGAAGCAGTATCTCTGTCTTTCAGAAGTTTTTCGCAGCATCACTTCCTGTTTAATCTGTGCCCATTTCCCCACCCACACAAAAAAATGTTCCTCCAAAGTACCCCCCCGCCACCCTCATCCCACTCTGTACATTACATGGAATTTTCTTTTCCTTGCTGAACTCCCTTACTGACTATAGAAAAAGGAAGTGTCTTCTGAATCTCTTGTTATTCCTAATTACAAGAATTTCTGCGTTATGTAAATGGGTGAAGGAAGTGCTGCTTGAAGTTGCTGCTTACATTTGACTGGGAAAGGCAATGGGGAAAAATGCAGGAAACACTCAGAATTCCCAAGAACACCACTAAAGGTTAAAAAAAAAAGATCATAGAGCTAATGTAACACGGAGAGTTACATATTATGGTGATTGTTTCAGAGAAAATCTAAAAACCTTGTGTTTTTTTCACTTGAATTTAGGTGGTGTGCATATACCCCTAACAAACAAAAAGCCTTCATTTGTCTGCTGCTGGAAGCTAGTAACTAACAATGGATTATGAAATCCAATGATTGTTGTGCTATATTAATAAATAAGTCTGTATAATACAAATTTAATATGTGGGATGTTATTTCGATTCACAGACTGTGTCAATTTCTGTAATAAGATAAGACAGTTACAATATAAAATTGTGATAAGTATACAGAATCGACCTTATATCTCTGATCAATGATGATTTATTAATAAAGTTACACAACTGAGACACACCATTATATTCTCCTCAACTTGGCCAACAACTTGCCCCCCCCCCCCAATTAATTACTTGTGTGTTTATACTGGGCCAAGTCTTTCCTTACAAATGTAAAAAGGCTAGAAAGCATTAACAGTTCATACTTTCTCTAGAGCTGGCAATAGTAGTAAGCTATGAGTAAGCACTACGGATAGTGCGAAACGCGCCAGATTGTGCCCCCCCTTTTGCTTTGCCGTGTTTTGGATTTGATGTGATTCCTGCTTTTTAAATACATTTATTGAATTTTTATCTTCTTCCGGTGTGCGGCTGTCCAGAGTTCTTCCTGATACTCTAAAGTAGTTGTGTGGACTAAAGAAGCCTGTGGTCTCAGTAGGCCACCAAAGTTGCAGTAGCACTAATGGCCATGTGTTGACATGGGCAGAGCTTTTTGGCCTGTTTGTGTTTGTATTCTGAGCAAACTACCAGGTTCTGAAAAACTGGGTCCCTTTCTGTATAAACAACAAAATTGGTGGGCAGTGGGTGGCATTTGCTCAACGCTTAAACAGAAAGCCAAAACTATTTATTTATTAGGATTTATAGGATGAGTGTTTTAGCCTGTACACGATCCGAAAATCAGACGTCAGATCATCTGTTTTTTTTTTTTGCATGCTAGTCGCATATCGAAAATAAAGAGGTTACTAAAGTGACGAAAATTCTCGTACGACAGAATAAAAAAATCGGAAGTGATGTCATGTGTTGTAGTGTGTTTCTATTGTATTTTCAGATTACAACTGTACTGATTAAACTAAAATCGTATTAACTGGTATCGTACGAGAACATTTTTCGTGTTTGTCTGATCCGATAATATCAGATGAACTGTCGTAATCGGCTCTCGAAAGCTCTGTAGTAATCATCCGATTATCGTATGATCGCTTCGAAAGCGGTATTTTTTTAGTCATCTAACAAAAAGTGAAGTGGCAGAAGAATGAATAGTCAGGTATAGTCATCTACTGTATACAACTGCAATCTGTGATAAATATCGTCATTTGGATGTTGACTTACAGCTGATGAATGAACACTCAATTATTAGTCAAAGCCTCCAACTTGACCAACTTGGTATGAGAAGTGTAATGTGCATAGAAAGTGATTGTTTTTTTATAAGCAGAGTTATACTGGGAGTCAGAGTGGATTAAAATCAATAATTAAAAAAAAATTATATATATATATATATATATATATATATATATATTGTAGCAGAGCGTCCCAGAGAGAGCCAGGAGAAGTCCTGTTCGGGGTTTATACATCTCCCAGGCTCCTCTCATATACATTCAGAGGTCTCTGAGACATGATCCAGTTCGGATCTTAGTCCTCCTCTCCAGGCTAATTTAAGCTCACCTGAGCAAACAGCCTTTGCTCTCTGCCTGGGACACACAAACAAGGATGGTTTGTGAGGAGCCAAAAGGTTGGTAAAACCCTTTAAAAACTCTTTACAGAAGCTGACAAGCGGTAGGCTTGCTCAGCCTGATAGTTAGAGACGGTGTATGGTATAGTTAGAGCCGAGACACGGCTAGGACTTTTGTTTGTTTATTTCTGTTTTGATGTGTTTTCTGGAAGACTGTGCAGCACCTGTGTATGGACTTGTATTTAAATCAAATAAACCCAGCACTGTTTTCACTACCTCAAGTGGATTTGGTATCTGTGCCTTACTAAACAGCTCATCCCAGGGAGCTTTGTACCTGCTACCTGTCCCCCAGGTTACATATGGTGGATTTCAGCGGGCAGCTGTAGTAAGTTACTACTTAAAAGGCCAGTACCAAGAGTGACTAAACATGGAGGAAATCCTAAAACAATTGATGATATCCAACGCTGCACTTCAAGCTGCACAACAGCAAGCAACCGCTGAACAGCAGAAAACAAATGCTGCACTACAGCAAGCAAACGCTGTACAGCAGAAAACAAGCGCTGCACTCCACGCTGAACAGCAGAAAACAAACGCTGCACTCCACGCTGCACAACAGCAAGCAAACGCTGCACAACAGCAAGCTAATGCTGCAATCCACGCTGAACAGCAGAAAACAAACGCTGCACTCCACGCGGCAC
This sequence comes from Lithobates sylvaticus, assembly GCA_028564925.1. NCBI lineage: Eukaryota > Metazoa > Chordata > Amphibia > Anura > Ranidae > Lithobates > Lithobates sylvaticus. The sequence continues at coordinate 43,702,440 of CM053033.1, forward strand.
AACAGCAAGCAAACGCTGCACAACAGCAAGCTAATGCTATCGCACAGGAACAAACGCAGAGGCTGTTTGAACAGCTAGCCACTGATGCAAAAGCAGATAGGAAAACCTTGTCTGAGGTTGTGGAGACAATAGCACAGTGGTCACCTGCTAACGTTGATAATGTTGGAGACAAGCCCTCAGCCATCCATGTGGCTCGCTTTTTGTCTAAGATGACTACAGATGATGATCCAGAGGCCTTTCTGCTAACGTTTGAACGGACCGCTGAGAGGGAAGGTTGGCCTAAAACCCAGTGGGCAGGACTGGTCGCCCCGTTGCTTACTGGGGAATCGCAGAAGGCCTACTATGATTTGGAGTCAGCAGAAGCAGCAGACTATGAAAAGGTCAAACAGGAAATACTGGCACGACTTGGTGTCACTTTGGCAGTTCGAGCACAGCGGGTCCACAGCTGGTCCTTCCAAGACGAGAAGCCTCCAAGATCGCAGATGTTCGACCTAATTCACCTGGTGAGGAAATGGCTACAGCCGGAGTCCCTGTCTGGGCCACAAATAGTGGAGCGTGTGGTCATGGACCAGTTTCTGAGGTCACTACCCATTTCCCTGCAGGAGTGGGTGAGTCAAGGAGACCCCAATTCGGCAAACCACCTGGTGGAACTTGTTGAAAGGTATTTTGCTGCAAAGAACCTGGTCACCACCCCTACAGCCGCACGGACTTTCCGCCCAAAGCCACGGTCTCCCCAGGCAACCGGTAAGACTGTTCCAGGGGAAGTGGGTGGTAAGCATGGCAAGGAAATAGGGGGGAGGATTTTTGGTGCCAGGACTGAAGCTTGGCATCCCAAACAAGGGAAGCCAGTGCCTGTCAGCAAACCAAACTGGGGAAACGTCAGGTGTTTTCGTTGCCAAGAAATGGGACATGTTGCGGCAAATTGTCCATTGACAGATGAACCAATGCAGTGTGATTTATCTATTAGAAGGCAGTCTATGTTTGCAGCGGTTTCATGTACTGCAACCCCAAATATGGGAAAACCAATGTGCCAAATGACTGTGAATGATAAGCCTATTACAGCCTTGTTGGACTCTGGAAGTCTAGTGACTTTGGTTACAGCTGAAATGATTGAACCTGTGAATTATCATGCTAAAAATATTGCTGTGATCTGTATACATGGGAATACCCGGGAGATGTATAAACCCCGAACAAGACTTCTCCTGGCTCTCTCTGGGACGCTCTGCTACATATCCTCCCCCCTTGTTTCAACCCCAGGGTTGGAACACCTGTGGCCCAACAGGAGTGAACACGGGACAGGGCATCTACATTTCCCATCTCCACACCTGGCCTGTGTTTTACGGTGAAGGAGTAATCCTGTAGAGCCAAAAACCACCGGTTCACCCGTCTATTAGTCTCCTTCTTTTGGGCCATCCATTTCAGGGGAGCATGGTCAGTTATTAAGTCAAACTGGCGCCCTAACAAATAGTATCTGAGTGCGTCCACGGCCCATTTTATGGCTAAACATTCTTTTTCAATGACTGCATACTTTTTCTCATGGTCATTGAGTTTTCTGCTTAGGTACACGACAGGGTGTTCTTCCCCATTGTATACCTGTGACAGTACCGCCCCGATACCAACATCAGACGCATCCGTCTGAACCACAAACTCTCTGAAGAAGGCTCTGTGTGCACAGCCAGTACTGTACTCTCCCGATTTCTCCAGAGAGTTTGTGGTTCAGACGGATGCGTCTGATGTTGGTATCGGGGCGGTACTGTCACAGGTATACAATGGGGAAGAACACCCTGTCGTGTACCTAAGCAGAAAACTCAATGACCATGAGAAAAAGTATGCAGTCATTGAAAAAGAATGTTTAGCCATAAAATGGGCCGTGGACGCACTCAGATACTATTTGTTAGGGCGCCAGTTTGACTTAATAACTGACCATGCTCCCCTGAAATGGATGGCCCAAAAGAAGGAGACTAATAGACGGGTGAACCGGTGGTTTTTGGCTCTACAGGATTACTCCTTCACCGTAAAACACAGGCCAGGTGTGGAGATGAGAAATGTAGATGCCCTGTCCCGTGTTCACTCCTGTTGGGCCACAGGTGTTCCAACCCTGGGGTTGAAACAAGGGGGGAGGATATGTAGCAGAGCGTCCCAGAGAGAGCCAGGAGAAGTCCTGTTCGGGGTTTATACATCTCCCAGGCTCCTCTCATATACCTATAGAGGTCTCTGAGACATGATCCAGTTCGGATCTTAGTCCTCCTCTCCAGGCTAATTTAAGCTCACCTGAGCAAACAGCCTTTGCTCTCTGCCTGGGACACACAAACAAGGATGGTTTGTGAGGAGCCAAAAGGTTGGTAAAACCCTTTAAAAACTCTTTACAGAAGCTGACAAGCGGTAGGCTTGCTCAGCCTGATAGTTAGAGACGGTGTATGGTATAGTTAGAGCCGAGACACGGCTAGGACTTTTGTTTGTTTATTTCTGTTTTGATGTGTTTTCTGGAAGACTGTGCAGCACCTGTGTATGGACTTGTATTTAAATCAAATAAACCCAGCACTGTTTTCACTACCTCAAGTGGATTTGGTATCTGTGCCTTACTAAACAGCTCATCCCAGGGAGCTTTGTACCTGCTACCTGTCCCCCAGGTTACAATATATATATATATATATATATATATATATATATATATATATATATATATATATATATATATATATATATATATATCAAATTATTTTGATTTAAATCGATTTTTTTGATTTTTAGCAATTTTTTTTAATAAAATGCTTTTGGAGTAAAAATCTATCTAAAGATAGTTTTCTATTTAAGATACATTAGTAATTTAGTTTATTTAGCATGAAATGAAGCTTAGTTATGTGGCATGAGGCTGTATATTCTGCAATAGTTGCATTTTTGGTAAACACATTCAATGAATCCAAGCTCTGCAAGCTGAGATAACATGCACTGCATTGATGCATTCACACAATTTCACAGCAACTATAAGATAAAACAAAGTTCAGGAATATTCCTTTATCCCATTGTTTTGTAAATCTATATACACTACAAACTGTATGATTGAATCAGTTCTGATATTGCTGTTTTACTAACCTGACAGCTTATTAGTCTAAATAGGAAACCTTCATTTTGTTTGCAAATATTAAAGATTCTAACTACCAGCAAGAAGTCCTTACATTTAAAGAGCACCTGTCATTTCAGTTCCATCATGGCAGCGCCTGTTAGCGGGCATCCACTCACCTGCTGCCGCCACGTCCCTCACCTTGTTGTGTCTGCCCCATCACCAGCCGTCCCATTAAAGTGAATGGGACTGTCGGTGAGTCAACAGCGGGTAAGAGGAGGAAACACCGCGGGACAGAGATTAGTTGCTCTTTAAAAATTATGATTTTAAATTATGATTTAAATCAAATTGATTTAGATCAAGCCTTTTTTCCAGTGATTTAAATCATAATTTAAATGGTGGTTTAAATCGACTTGATTTAAAATCAAACCCACCCTGCTGGGAGTGCAAATCATCCAAAGCCAATAAGGTTTTAGCAAGTCTGGTTGTACAATAGTATTTGTTTTCTTTTCCATACTGACAATTAATTTACAAAAAGCAAATAGGCAGTTGACTTTGCAAGGAAAGGGAATTTTCCCAAGAGCTTAGTAGATGTGGTGACATTTCACTTTGCAAAGAATACCCAATCCTGTGCAAGGAATAAAAAAAAAAAAAAACAGCTCTGCCAACAGAAATTCGCTTAATTCTCTATGCTCTGAGGAAAATGTATTTGCAAAGTGAACAGCCTACAGTATTTGCTTTTAGCAAATCAGCCCCATAGTTTCTGTGGCGACCAAGTTCAGGGTACTTTGTAATTTAAAAAAAACATTGGTGTTTTAACCACTTGCCGACCGCCCCATGTAGATATACGTCGGCAGAATGGCACGTACAGGCAGAACCACGTACCTGTACGTGCCATTCTTTAGGCGGTTGGGGGGTCCGATCGGACCCCCCTCCGCCGGCGGGGACGGTCGGCATCGCTTCAGGAGCGATCCGGGACGAGGGGACGGCCAGTGGTTTCTGGCCACCCCCTCGCGATCGCTCCTGGCGAATGAAAAGCTTCCCCTTCCTGTCTATTGTATAGACAGGAAGGCGGAAGTGATGTCACGCTCGGTGCGCCGGTCTATGTGACCGGAGACGCCGAGCGGCGAACATGTACAGGTTAGTGCACAACACTACACTGACACCAGTACAGTTAGGCACACAAAACACCCCCCTGTCACCCCCTGATCACCCCCCAGATCACCCCCTCCCCCCCCAGTCACAGTGTCACTAATTGCAGTGATCATTTATTTACTGATCACTGCATTTAGTGTCAGTGTGACTGTAATAACTGTCAGGGCAGTTAGTTTTAGGTCCTAGGTAGCCCCCTACCCCCCCCTAATAAAGGTTTAACCCCCTGATTGCCCCTAGTTAACCCCTTCACCCCCTTTTGCCAGTGTCACTAAGCGATCGTTTTTTCTGATCGCTGCATTGTGTCGCTAGGTAACCATTTTTTTTTTATTTTAACCGCCATGTTTTATATAGGTTCATAAATAGTTTTATAGGTCAGGTACCCCCATATTACAACCTAAATAAAGGTTTTAACCCCCTGATTGCCCCTAGAGTTAACCCTTTCACCAGTAATCACCGTATAACTGTCACTGGTGACGCTGGTTAGCCAGTTAGTTATTTCGTTATTTAGGTTCCCCGTCAGGTTTTTATATAGCGTCAGGTACCCCCATATATTACCTAATAAAGGTTTAACCCCCTGATTGCCCCTAGTTAACCCTTTCACCCCCTTTTGCCAGTGTCACTAAGCGATCGTTTTTCTGATCGCTGCATTAGTGTCGCTAGGTAACCAGTTTTTTTTTTAGGTTAACCGCCATGTTTATATAGGTTCATAAATAGGTTTATAGGTCAGGTACCCCCATATTACAACCTAAAGGTTTTAACCCCCTGATTGCCCCTAGAGTTAACCCTTTCACCAGTGATCACTGTATAACTGTCACTGGTGACGCTGGTTAGCCAGTTAGTTATTTCGTTATTTAGGTTCCCCGTCAGGTTTTTATATAGCGTCAGGTACCCCCATATATTACCTAATAAAGGTTTAACCCCCTGATTGCCCCTAGTTAACCCTTTCACCCCCTTTTGCCAGTGTCACTAAGCGATCGTTTTTCTGATCCCTGCATTAGTGTCGCTAGGTAACCAGTTTTTTTTTTGTATTACTGTTACGGGTGACGCTGGTTAGTTAGCTTGTTTTTTTATACTGTCAGGGCACCCGCCATTTATTACCCAATAACGGTTTAACCCCTGATCGCCCGGCGGGTGATATCAATTAGGTTTTAGGGTCAAATAAGGTCTGCGTCGCCCCAGGTTAGTGCCAGTACCGCAAACACCCACGCGCAAAGCATACACCTCCCTTAGTGGTATAGTATCTGAACAGATCAATATCTGATCTGATCAGATCTATACTAGCGTCCCAGCAGTTTAGGGTTCCAAAAAAACGCATTGTTAGCGGGATCAGCCCAGATACCTGCTAGCACCTGCGTTTTCCCCCTCCGCCCAGCCCAGCCCACCCAAGTGCAGTATCGATCGATCACTGTCACTTACAAAACACTAAGCACACATAACTGCAGCGTTCGCAGAGTCAGGCCTGATCCCTGCGATCGCTAACATTTTTTTTGTGGTAGCGTTTTGATTCAGTCGCTAACAGTCAGGAGCTTTTTTACCTGTGAATCTCAAAAAAATAAAAAAAACAAAAATAGTTGTCGTTTTATTGTTCTCTCTCTCTCTCTATTGTTGCTCTTTTTTTACTCCATTCTATTCTGCAATGTTTTATTATGTTTTATCATGTTTTATCATGCTTGCTTTTCAGGTATGTAATTTTGTTTACTGTGTTTTAGTGTTAAGCATTTTTTTTGTTTTCAGGTGCGCCATTCAGTTGCAGCGCGGAAAAAGATTACAATATATGTCCAGTATGTTGCTGGACTTTGAATGGTTATACCAGAATGATGCCTGCAGGTTTAGGTATCATCTTGGTATCATTCTTTTCAGCCAGTGATCGGCTTTCATGTAAAAGCAATTCTAGCGGGTAATTAGCCTCTAGACTGCTTTTACAAGCAGTAGGAGGGAATGTCCCCCCTCCCGGATATAAACCGCGCCATTGGGAAATTGGGAAAGCATTTTATCACACCAATCTTGGTGTGGTCAGATGCTTTGAGGGCAGAGGAAAGATCTAGGGTCTAATAGACCCCAATTTTTTCAAAAAAAGAGTACCTGTCACTGCCTATTGCTATCATAGGGGATATTTACATTCCCTGAGATAACAATAAAAATCATAACAAAGAAAAAAAATGGAAGGAACAGTTTAAAAATAGAATAAAAAAGCTAAATAAATAAAAAAAAAAATAAAAAAAAAAAAAAAAAGCACCCCTGCCCCCCCTTCTCTTGCGCAAAGGCGTACACAAGCGTTGGTCTGGCGTCATATGTAAACAGCAATTGCAGCATGCATGTGAGGTATCACCGCGAAGGTCAGATCGAGGGCAGTAATTTTAGCAGTAGACCTCCTCCGTGAATCTAATGTGGTATCATGTAAAGGCTTTTAAAGGCTTTTAAAAATGTATGTAGTTTGTCGCCACTGCGTGTTTGTGCGCAATTTTAAAGCATGTCGTGTTTGGTATCCATGTACTCGGCCTAAGATCATATTTTTTATTTCATCAAAAATTTGAGCAATATAGTGTGTTTTAGTGCATTAAAATAAAAAAAAAGTGTATTTTTTCCACAAAAAATGCGTTTGAAAAATCGCTGCGCAAATACTGTGTGGAAAAAAAAAAAATGCAACACCCACCATTTTAATCTGTAGGGCCTTTGCTTTAACAATATATATAGTGTTTGGGGGTTCAACGTAATTTTCTTGCAAAAAAAAAATATGTTTTCATGTAAACAAAAAGTGTCAGAAAGGGCTTTGTCTTCAAGTGGTTAGAAGAGTGGGTGACGTGTGACATAGGCTTCTAAATGTTGTGCATAAAATGCCAGGACAGTTCAAACCCCCCCCAAATGACCCCATTTTGGAAAGTAGACACCCCAAGCTATTTGCTGAGAGCAATGTTGAGCCCATTAAATATTTTTTTTTTTTGTCCCAAGAGATTGAATAATGAAAAAAAAAAATATATATATTTTTTTTACAAAAAGTTGTCACTAAATGATATATTGCTCAAACATGTCATGGGCATATGTGGAAATACACCCCAAAATACATTCTGTTGCTTCTCCTGAGTACGGGGATACCACATGTGTGGGACTTTTTGGGAGCCTAGCTGCGTACGGAACCCCAAAAACCAAGCACCGCCTTCAGGCTTTCTAAGGGAGTAATTTTTTTATTTCACTTCTCACTGCCAATCACAGTTTCGGAGGCCATGGAATGCCCAGATGGCATAAAACCCCCCAAAATGACCCCATTTTGGAAAGTAGACACCCCAAGCTATTTGCTGAGAGGTATTGTGAGTATTTTGCAGATGTCGCTTTTTGTCACAAAGTTTTGAAAATTGAAAAAAGAAAAAAAAAAAATTTTTTTCTTTACTTTCTTCATTTTCAAAAACAAATGAGAGCTGTAAAATACTCACCATGCCTCTCAACAAATAGCTTGGGGTGTCTACTTTCCAAAATGGGGTCATTTGGGGGGGTTTTGTGCTATTTTGGCATTTTATGGCCTTCGAAACTGTGATAAGTAGTGAGGAGTGAAATCAAAAATTTGCACCCTTAGAAATCCTGAAGGCGGTGCTTGGGTTTCGGCGCCCCGTACGCGGCTAGGCTCCCAAAAAGTCCCACACATGTGGTATCCCCATACTCAGGAGAAGCAGCAAAATGTATTTTGGGGTGCAATTCCACATATAACTATGGCATGTGTGAGCAATATATAATTTAGTGACAACTTTTTGAAGAAAAAAAAAAATTATTTTTTATTTTTGTCTTTATTCAATCACTTGGGACTAAAAAAAAAAAATATTCAATGGGCTCAACATGCCTCTCAGCAAATAGCTTGGGGTGTCTACTTTCCAAAATGGGGTCATTTGGGGGGGTTTTGTACTTCTCTGCCATTTTAGCACCTCAAGAAATGAAATAGGCAGTCATAAATTAAAAGCGGTGTAAATTCCAGAAAATGTACTCTAGTTTGTAGACGCTATAACTTTTGCGCAAACCAATAAATATACGCTTATTGGCATTTTTTTTACTAAAGACATGTGGCTGAATACATTTTGGCCCAAATGTTTGACTAAAATTGAGTTTATTAGATTTTTTTTATAACAAAAAGTAGAAAATCTCTTTTTTTTTCAAAATTTTCGCTCTTTTTCCGTTTATATCGCAAAAAATAAAAATCACAGAGGCAATCAAATACCATCAAAAGAAAGCTCTATTTGTGGGAAGAAAAGGACGCAAATTTCGTTTCGTTACAAAATTGCATGACCGCACAATTACCAGTTAAAGTAGTGCAGTGCGAAATTGAAAAAAGACCTCTGGTCCTTAAGCTGACAATTGGTCCGGGGCTGAAGTGGTTAAATCAACAACACATAGATCACCAATCTTTGAAAAGCTGCCATTTTGAAATTGACTAAAATGGGAGACTAGTAGTATGGGCCTGGCCCTAAGAAACCTTTTTACATATTTATTGATTTTTTTTTAATTATGAATAATGTATGGTGTCAGCTAATGCCCTTTTCCGCAGCAACCTTCTCGCCATATGTTTTGTGTACCGTATATACTCGAGTATAAGCCGTCCCGAATATAAGCCGAGGCACCTAATTTTACCACAGAAAACTGGGAAAATGTATTGACTCGAGTATAAGCCTAGGGTGAGAAATGCACAGCTACTGTAAGTGGAAAAGAGGGTCAACAATGCCCATTTGCAGCCTCACTGTGCCCATTTGCAGCCTCACTGTGCCCATTTGCAGCCATAGGTCCCCTGAACTTCAAACTTGGTAGTTAAGGGTTCCTAGATGTCCCCTAGCTGCAGCCATTTGGGTCCCGAAATGACAGATGGACACAGTTGACCGACTTTGGGGCCCTGTATCTCGGGGCCACTTGGTGCTAGGAACCCTAAATGTGGATATGTTTTAGTGCTGGTTTCACTGGGTTTGCACACTAAGTGGCCCGAGATACGGGGCCCCAAATTCGGGTCGGAAAATGTAATTCTCTGCTGCAGAAAAGTGCTTGACTCGAGTATAAGCCGAGGGGGGCACTTTCAGCACAAAGAAATGTGCTAAAAAACTTGGCTTATACTCGAGTATATATGGTATTTATTGGACTACTACTGTTATGAAACATTGAAGGTTCCTGGCATAAAAAGACCATAAAACGTTGGACCACCTGATATATAAACATAAACCAGCAGGAAAAAGTAAAATGATACATACAGTATGAAAATATACGCCCCAAAACTTAAAAAGCTGCTTTCTTAGGTGAGGGCACTGAAGAAGGTTTGAAGTACACGTCATTGCTAAGCAGACATTTTCGCATTTTTTTTTACGTATGTTGGTGGTTTCTCTAAAGGTACTGTATTCTAGTACATTATAGTCTCCCTTTTACTCAATAGAATGGGGGGCATTTACTAAGGCTCGTCATAGATGGAATAACATTAACCTGGCTGGACAAATTTCGATCCATCTATGGCCCCTCCTGTTCAAGAAAAGTCGATCTAATGATCATTAGAATGACTCCTCTTGAACGGGACTGTTGGTATATTTTCGTTCGATCTGCACTTGCACTCAATCAGCTGCAGCACTGATCAGTGCATTCTGACAGAGGAGGAGTCCCACTGTCAGAGGAGAAGTCCCACTGTCAGAGGAGGAGTCCCACTGTCAGAGGAGGAGTCCCACTGTCAGAGGAGGAGTCCCACTGTCAGAGGAGGAGTCCCACTGTCAGAGGAGGAGTCCCACTGTCAGAGGAGAAGTCCCACTGTCAGAGGAGAAGTCCCACTGTCAGAGGAGAAGTCCCACTGTCAGAGGAGGAGTCCCACTGTCAGAGGAGGAGTTCCACTGTCAGAGGAGGAGTCCCACTGTCAGAGGAGGAGTCCCACTGTCAGAGGAGGAGTCCCACTGTCAGAGGAGAAGTCCCACTGTCAGAGGAGGAGTCCCACTGTCAGAGGAGGAGTCCCACTGTCAGAGGAGAAGTCCCACTGTCAGAGGAGAAGTCCCACTGTCAGAGGAGGAGTCCCACTGTCAGAGGAGAAGTCCCACTGTCAGAGGAGAAGTCCCACTGTCAGAGGAGGAGTCCCACTGTCAGAGGAGGAGTCCCACTGTCAGAATAGAATACCTTGAATGTGAAGATGGGGGAATCCGTTTGGTGATCTGCTTTCAACATTGTTCATTGATCAAAAAAAGAAAAAAAAGATCCACCTATGACCAGCCTAAAACTGAAGCAGACAGAAAGAATCTAAAGCAGCTGTGAATAGTATCCAATCAGCTTCAGCTTGTTTACTTAAACTCCGAAAATGAAAGCTAGAAGCTTATTGGTTGCTATGCAAACCGATCCAGATTCTGGGTGCTTTAGTATTAGTTAATTCCCCTCAATGCTCTTGATGATCATATGATGCAGTTTGCAAATGTAATCATCTGACCCTTAAATAGGTTGGCTAAGCAGTAAAGTATCCAATAATGTATTGCTGGCTTGGTCATCTAGCTGCAAGAAGTATACAAGATTTAACATTCTTCTTTTTTTAAGAAAAGTACATTTCAGTAGTTTTGGATAATTAAAAGCATAGTTACATTTTACAGAGATTATAAAATGGGCTCTTTACAGTCCATTAAACAACTGGAAAGCTTGTATATAAGAAACATATACATTTTAAGCCTTACTTTCAGATGTATAAAATAAAGGAGTGTGTCTATGGTCAAAATGTAAAATCTTATATTCATTTCTACATTGTATTTTAAGCGGTTTTCCACCTGCAAATTTTTTCTTTTAAAATGAGCAGCTAAAAACACTGTAGCTGCTGACTTTTAATAAGGACACTAACCTGTCCAGGGAGCCCACAATGTCTGCCCCCCAAGGCTGATCCGTCCATCAGATCGGCTGCAGGCGCCGCCATTCTAACTAAGGGAAACTGGCAGTGGAGCCTTGCGGCTTCACTGCCCATTTCCTACTGCGCATGCACGAGTCGCGTGGCGCTTTGTAAATGGGCAGCTGTCGACACAGGTCCCAGAAGACAGCGGGAGGGCTCGCCGCACAAAAAGCATATGATGTCCTGCGCCGCAGAGCAGATGGATCGGAAGTACTTCATAAAAAGGTACGATAGAAGAAGAAAAAAAGCTTTAATATCCAAAAACGAGAGGTGGTCTTTTGTTTAAGACCACCTCTCAAAAGTGGGTGGAACGCTGTTTTAAATAATTTCTAGCCTACACCTATTAACCCGAACAATCTTAAAGGGGCTGTAAAGGCAGAAGTTTTTTTTCTTAATGCATTCTATGCATTGAGATAAAAAGCCTTCTGTGAGCACCTCTGTCTGAATATTCACTGGCCAGCAGGAGACCATACCAGTGGAGATCCGAGTCTGACACTGGAAGTAAGGACTCCTGGAAGCAGAGCAGCACTTCCCACATCACAGCACCTGCACTGCTGCCTCAAGGAGACTGGAGACACTCGCCCTCTGCTTCCCACCGCTGATCAGTGGAGGTCTTTGGGAAAGACTGAGGGGGACACCTTCTACAGCGAGTGATCACCTCAGTATCCTTGGGACTGGTGAGAGGGCTATTTGCCCATTGCTGATATTGCTAGCAGTGACTGAGTCACTGAGTACAGGTTACCATATGTACCCAATTCATACTCTACTCTATACCACACTTTTTCCAAACCTAATCTGCACATATACCAACCCTATACCAGATTATACTGAACCTTTATCGCATCTGAACCAGATCTACCTTGCCAAGACTATACTGTATGCAGGTTAATAGACAGTCAATAAAGGAGAAGTACAAGCAAAGCTTTTTTGGCTATACTTCTATGGATCACAGGAGTGCAGTGGGTCCTGTGACTCGTTTTAAACCGACAGCAGGCTAAAGTCTGCTGTCAGCTGATGTCACTGAGCTAGTTCAGGTCCGGAAACATCCAGACCATATGATTTGGGGGTCTTGGTCTAGAACTATTGACTGTTCAAACTCATTTAAAGCTGTTTATAACTTCCATGGATTCTACTCATGAAGTTCCCATAGGAGCTCCATAGAACTGGCACAAAGAAAACAATTTAATTGCCAAGCAACGAAAGGGCAAATAGAGGCTTTCCGGCAGTCTGGTCTTTACAAAAATGTAAGTAGGCATAACAGGGTGCCTAGGACTAGGACTGCAGCAGATAAAAGGGAATCCCTGTTTTTGTTGCATGCTGCACGCAAACACATATGATCCATGCCCTTTAATTGTAACATATTACTTTTGTAGTTGCTTGATGGCGGCATATTTAAGATGAGTTGACATTGATGATTAATAGCTTCCCAGACCACAAGAAATAGATTTAAGATTAAAGAGTGAGCTATGAAGGCAGATATTAGCTTACAATTCCAATTCCATCTCCACTGTAGTACAGGAATCCATCAGGGAAACCTCACACTTAAGCCTGAGGGATTCTGGGAGAGCTCTCCTGATTTGACACAGCCCTGCAATACAGATGTCTTTTCATTGCCCCTTCTAATAGCATCTGGCCCTGGAGGGGAAATATTAAGCTTTGATATTCATATTAAAAAATTGTGTGAGAAAATATAATGGCTATTTGATATCTTGTTTCACATTCCACTTATACAATATGGGGCCAAATTCCACTCTATACTGATGAGACCCAGAAGGCTAAGCCAGCTGCCTGAGATTTTCTGACATATTGGTTTATACACTCAACAAGCATGGGGGACAGCATGATTAAATGCGATCTGCATAAACACAATTTTCCAAAAGAAAATGCTTTTCAAATGTTTGTGCTTAAATACATTTAAAAGTGAATACGAAGGACATTATTGTGTATGAAATATACAGTAAAGAATAAAGAGCCAAGATCAAAGGAGACACAGTCTATCAGTCTTCAGTAAATGGTATGGTGACATAGAAAAGTTAGTCCATCTTTTGACTTGAAATTAGTCTGCATTTGTGAGTTCACAGGGTCCTACATCATCTTTAAAGAAAACATGCTAAACACTAAGGAAACTATAATGGTTTGGGGGCATAGGCCTGCACAGGCGGTGTGCTGGGTGTGCCTGGGCACACCCTAATCACTCTGTGCGGTGAAGATTCCCCCTACTGCCTGGGCTTCCCCTCAGATAGCGAATAAAGTTCATGTAATTGTGCAAAAATAAACAGAAGGTGTGTGTGATCCAAAAATCACCAGCGTGCTGCACCACCCAGTGTAAGATGGACTCTTACCAGAGTTGCAGGACTCTATTATGGAGTCAAATGTGCTCAATATGGTGTATCATCAGCAAACAGCCATCACATATCCTCCAGGAACAGACAGTTATGTGCATTGTGGATATAAAATGAAGGAAACATCGACATGTAATGTGTAATACCTTAAACACTCTTTTATTATGCCAAACGGGATTTAAAATACTCACATCTCAGAAGATAAAAGCAAGCATGTAAAATCAATCCAAGGAGTATAGACCATGCATGGAGATAGATATGTGGGTGTATACAGCAGGACTAGCGTGGCAACGGCACATACATAAGCTCCTCCCTACATGTTTCGTCACAACTGACGTCTTTCGGAGGCATGTGATAACTATGTGTGTTGTGGATGAACAGGGAACCACTCAGCACAGAGCACTTCCCATTCATTCACTGCCCCGTGCAACTGAGGCTGCAAATAAACGGATGTGTGTCTGAGCTTTGGGGTGCACACCCTAATGCAATGGGCTGCGCAGACCTATGGTTTGGGGTCAATTATTATTATATTTTTTTAAAGATAAGAAGTTGTTAAAATTATGTTTTATATTTGTTTTTTTTTCTATATGTGTACATTTTAGTTTAACAAATAAACAATCAATACATGACAGAGAATTTCAGAATCAGTATTGTTAGCTAAAAAGAGATAGCACAGAACTCCTGTGTCTGTAGCTTCATAGCTGTATATCTGCAGTGTGAGATTTAAGGCACTGCTGCCCCTGATTATTAGTCTCGGGAGATTTAGAGTGAGTTTTTGTGATGTTACTACTATGCTGCTCATTGTTCTCCCTGTTAGAGGCTTTTATATGAGGAAGCAAAGCCCTGCCTCTACCAAAATGTCTGCTTCCACACAGTGCAGAGCAAGACCTGATAAGTCAGTGGTGGTGAAAAGATTAGTTACAGGGAGCCACTGATAATACTGGTGAATAATCTTTTGCCCCGTGCCCGCTTTCTTTTGGGGAAGGAGGTCACAGCTTCTTAAATTCAGTTCCTCCCTAATTTCTACTTTTGCTGTAAAAAAAATTCCATATACTGCAAGGATTGCAGTGCATTTCTTTGCAGAGAACGGCTTCTTTTTGTGCTGAAACTAGCAAGGATTCCACTCACTGTCCTCTTCTTGAGTGGGAAGGTCTTTTTGCTATAGTCACATGATCAGTACCAGGAGTTGACTTACTAACGGCATATAGACGGAGCTGTTCACATTACCAGGGATAAACATTTCTGAGGGAGCAGGAAACAACATTTCTGGGGGGATCTGGGCCCCAATATGTTACAGAATGAAAGTTCTTAGCAATATGCTGGACCACCATGGGATATCTCAAAGGAGAATCTGTGGTCTCTCTTTGTTTTCTATATATTCACAGGTTACCATTGGCATAGTATCCCTGGGCAACTATAAGGCCATGGGATTGGTGCACATTATTAAGCAGCTGAGCAGCGGACTATTTTGGCGGTTGCAAGCCTGCGCTATTGAAGCCTATAAAAGGACCTAAAGCAGTGCTCTCACAGACCGCTCTGACTAGAGCTGCAGCTCCCACCCTCCCTCCCTATTTTCAGCAAGTCATGATGTTGTCCAAAATGGGGGAGTAGTTGTCCAGCATTGACTGGATGGATACCACTTAAATTTTGAACAAATGCATTTTAGCCAAGATGGCTTTATATTTATATTTATTTAAATTTGTAATGTTCAAGTTAGCCCCCCATGGATAACAGCGTGGCCATATAAATCCAATAAATTAATAGATTTCTTCGATTAATATTGTGTTGTCTTTTATTAATGTATACCTTTGTGCTAGCCCATGTCCACATACAAGAAAGCCTTGCTTATTGTTGTTGGGTGCAGACTGAAAAAAAAAAGTTTCAACACTAATTTGTAAGAAACCAAGTATAGCAGTTATACTGTCTGTTGTAAAGCCTTTTTCTTAGAGTGGATGTAAACCCAAATTTTTTTTTTTTTTTTTTTGATGTCATAATGTAGAGAATAAGATTTCCTTTCATTTGAGCCCAGTCTTGCCACACAGATTTAAGCAGTCCTCTTTTATTGTTCAGTTAGAGAAATCTTGACAAAGTCTTGAAAACTTTGTCAAAAACGCCCCCTTGCTGTGAGTGACAGTTGATTTACATATCATGCACTAGCCTGAGACAGGCACATCCTGTGTAAAAAGTTCACAATTCACATCCCCCTCCCCTCCAGCTCTCCCAGCTTTACTGTGTTTTGACTGGATGTTTCTCATCATGGGATGCAGTGAACAGTCAGCAGACTATAGACAGACAAGTGATTTAGGGGACATGTATGTAGTCAGAGCTGGGCAGAGTAGAACATCCAGTGATCTGATGATAACCTGTCTCAGGCTAGTGCATGAGATATGTAAATCACCTGTCACTCACAGCAAGGGGGCGTTTTTGACAAAGTTTTCAAGACTTTGTCAAGATTTCTCTAACTGAACAATAAAAGAGGATTGCTCAGGCCTCGAGTAAATCTGTGTGGCAAGACTGGGCTCAAATGAAAGGAAATCGTATTCTCTACATTATGACATAAAACAATTGGGTTTACATCCACTTTAACTATTGGTGACAATTGATTTGGCAAGAATGTATTCACAGCTGAAACTCTTAGTAGCTAGAAAATAGGATTTTTCCAAAATTGGAACAAGAGTGGGCATATTTGTTGCATAAAAATTTGAATTTAAGCTCCTTGGGGAGAGAAATGATATAAGGAACTCATTGTTCTTGGAAAAAGCCCAAAAAACATGACTGAAATACATGACATAAACATAAAAAATAATGTAAAGAGTAACGATTACCTTTTTAATAAAACAAGTAAATGGCAAAACTAACATACACAATGCTATTGCATACTGTACTGCGTATGACCTACTAAAAAAACTATTTTAGTACCTTAATGGAAAAAGAGTGGCAAGCTGTAATTCATACTTCTTTCATACATGAAAAGATAAAAGCAACATTCATAGACCGTTAACATTATGCATGGAATTCTTTTGCTTGCAGAGCTATTCTAGGATTCTGCTGGTGACATCTCTTACATCAAGCATTGCTGTTTAATCATCATAATTTTAGTCACGCTCATTCCCATAACAGCTGCTTTTATATTTGACTGAAATTAAATCATTTTGTGCACTTGATTAAAAACATTTAAAAGGGGTAATAAAAAAAATCTGGCCAACAGTAGCTCATTTGCTAGTTTACTTTGTCTGCAAAAAAACTACTTTTTAAATTCAATTTAAAGGATCTGTTGGTTTTATGTATGCAAGTAAGTAGCTGGGTAGCCCCTAAATAGGCCAACAGGCAGCCAAAGGGCAAATACTCTTTACTAAGCTGCAAATCCAGAGAAGTGATGTTGGTCCTGGGCTATGGTGTCATTGAACAATTCCAAGCTTATTGCCTTGACTTATCAGTTGCATAGCCTGATTTATTACATGTACTTAGGTCTCTAAAGATAGCATATTACTGGTTTAGTGATCACTGGATGTTAGAAAGAACATGGGCTTAGTTACAGTTAAAACCTAAATAATGCCTCACCCCTTGGTATCTTTCTGGGTAGCCCAAAACCATCATGGTATGGCGTTGAACAGGTTTCTGCCTTAAAATGATTTAAAATACCTTTGTTTATAATAGAGATGCTCTTCCAGCACACCGACTCCAGTGGTCCATGCTTGCAGTTTATCGAAAGCATTCTCACACAAACTCGCTCCACTAAGCAAAAGAGGAGGAGAGTCTGACCAAGTCTACTGTGGTGCCAATTGGACTGCACAGTCATACTTATGCCCCGTACACACGGTCGGAAATTCCGACCACAAAATCCGTCTGATTTTTTCTGACGGATCTTGTCTGAAACTGGTGTTGCATACACACGGTCGGACATAGTTGTCGGAAAATCCAATCGTTCGTAACGTGGTGATGTTCGTTGCGTACGACGGAACTACGTAGAGGCTAGTAGCCAATAGCTTTGGTCTCGTAATTTGATCTGAGGATGCGTGGCACTGTCCATCGGAATTCTCTACAAACGATCGGAAAATCCGCCGGATAAAGTCCACTAGAGCCCACACAGGATCGGATTTTCTGACAACATAATCCGATCGGACTTTTCCCATCGGAATTTCCTACCGTGTGTACAGGGCATAAGGGTTAGTGACATATATCCTTTGTGTTATTTTGCCGTTGGGGACAGGAAAAGCTTTCTGTCCCTGTCTAATAACATGCAGATTGAAGCCGGGCAGTAAGATTAGGGCACACAGTACTGGAGTAGTACCTGTTGCCATTACCACAATCTCAATGGTGGTTTCATAAAAGAGGGACATGGCAGGAAATCCAGCACTGGGATAGCTTTATCCTCAGCTGCACAGCTGACCCAAGGGCTGCTAAAACTCTGGTTCTCCCACTGGGCAAAAGTTGGTATAATTACACATAAAAGTTTAAGTCGGCACATATCAGCTACTGCAAATAAAATGCAAACATTTGCATGTCACCTTGACTGTGGCCATACAAATGATTGTAAGCATAGGTTCCTAAATGCTTCTTTTCCAATATGGTAAAGCACCTAAAAGCCTGTTCTCATGGGTTTATGTCACAACAGCTGTGTCTTTCCCTCTGCTTTGCTGTTTGCTGCAAGTATCAGATTTCATGTCTTTGTGTTCCCACTCCAACTGGCAGCTTTCCACATTCCTTTTCAGTACACAAGCTGCACCTCTTTCCATTAAATGGAGAAAAAAAACTGCTTCAATGAGAGATTTAAACTATCCCAGGCCTCTTACTACTAGCTAAAGAACATGCAACTATACAACAATGTGTACAGCAATTAAATAAATCTATGACCAAAACAAAGATTGAACCAGATTGTGTTGAAGAATAGTCCTGATCAAGCTGAGAGTCAGAGATGAGAATTACATTTAATGTCACAATTCTTATTTTACAAATAGAGGGAAGCAGATTACTTACAGGGTTAAGCACAAGCAGTTAAAAAAAATGTCTAAAATTATTTAAACCATTGGCGAAAAAACTTTACAGATGCCACCATCACAGAACATTTTCTGTTGATCATAAAAATGGTTCCAAGTGCCCTGGGTGGACTGCAGTAAATGTAAAGCCGTGTACACACGGTCGGAATTCTCGTCGGAAAAAGCTCTGATGGTTTTCCAGTCGGAATTCCTATGGAATTTCGCTCAAATTGTCTTGCCTACACACGGTCACACCAAATTCCGATGGTCAATAACACCGCGGCATACAACACGTTCGATGGCACTATAAAAGGGAAGTTTAATGCTTCTGAGCATGCGTCGAATTGTTTCCGAGCATGCGTCTGAATTTTTTGTGTTGGAATTGCATACACGCGATCGGAAAATCCAATAGAAAGGTTATCCGTCGAAAAAATGAAGAACAGGCTCTCAATCCAAAGTCCGTTGGAAATTCCGACAGAAAAAGACCGATGGGCATACACACGGTCGGAAAATCTGATGAAAAGCTCCCATCGGACCGTTTCCCATCGGAAATTCCGACCGTGTGTACGCGGCATTAGAGATAGTTTGGGCACCAAAGGTGCCCTATTTACACAATCAGTGACAGTTTTCATATTCTAAATATTTACTTAAAGTGGAACTTCACTCTCCCAATCAACATCAATTATTTCTAATCCTTATGCTGCTAGCATTAGTAAATGGATAGAAAAGTATATTATATTTACTTGTCTTAAACTTTTTTTTTTTTTATATTTCTTCAGTTACTCCCTAGTTTCCTGCCTTTGCAAATGATGTCATGCAACCCAAGAGTCTTCAGGAGGGGAGGAGAGAATGAGGGGTTTTCTCTTGTATGCATAGTTGAGCTAAGGGCAGGAAGTAAATGCTACGTGAATCATTTGCCCTTACTCAAGATGGCCATGGCCAGAAATACTAGAGGGTGATTTTCAAAGCGATTTTTCAGCAAAATAAAGCATGGAGACATGGATGGGTTGGCAAAGTTTGCTTTGAATAGCATTTTTGGTTTGTGGCGCTCAAATGCAGTGAAGATCCACTTTAAATTAAACAAATTTTTCTGGATCATTTTTGCGAATTCATAAGAGATACACATGTCCAAGGACCACGGCTATGGAACGCGCTACCAACCGACATCCGCATGGAAGAAAACCATCAGGCCTTCAGGAAAAAACTCAAGACCTACCTCTTCTAGAAGCTCGACAGCCAAACGCCAATACAGCGCCTTGAGGCGATTCAGTTCGCATTGTAGCGCTATACAAGTTATTCATTCATTCATGTGTGAATTACATTATCAACAAGCTGAAAAATTAACAATTGATGTCAAGTAGTGAAAACTGCGATCTCTCATTCATAGATTATTTCTGGCTTATTTAACACTGTCAAACTGGGACTAAAATAAGCTCTGGTACATAGTACATCAAAACATATTTATGTAAGCAACCAGACTTTGCTAAACCACAGAAACCCTTACTGCTTTTGTAAATCATTGATTATTGTGATGCAAGAACCGCAACTATCCAATGCCAGTGAAAAAATGCCCTTACATCTCCTGCAAGATGTGCCAGCAATGGAGACTCTTGGTTATCGTTCCCCAAATCAGTTTGGGATTGCAAAGCAGGGAGTGTATCTTCTGGAATTGGTTGCGTGAACCTGTCTTATCATTTTCATGTAGACAGACTAGCAGAATGCTTGCAGTAGAGAGGAGAAATACTGTACACAATGTAACATATGAGCATATATATACATTTCCCCCTCAAAATAACACACAGCCATTAATGTCTAAACCGCTGGCAACAAAAGTGAGTATACCCCTAAGTGAAAATGTCCAAATTGGGCCAGAATAGATGTTTTTCCTCCCCGATGTCATGTAACATGTTAGTGTTACAAGGTCTCGGGTGTGAATGGGGAGCAGGTGTGTTAAATTTGGTGTTATCACTCTCACTCTCTCATACTGGTCAAGGGAAGTTCAACATGGCACCTCATGGCAAAGAACTCTCTGAGGATCTGAAAAAAAAGAATTGTTGATCTACATAAAGATGGCCTAGGCTATAAGAAGTTTGCCAAGACCCTGAAACTGAGCTGCAGGTGGCCAAGACCATACAGCAGTTTAACAGGACAGGTCTCGCCATGGTCGACCAAAGAAGTTGAGCGCACTTGACGTATGAGTGCTGTCAGCATTGCTGCAGAGTTTAAAGGGGTGGGGGGTCAGCCTGTCAGTATTCAGACCATACGCCGCACACTGCATCCAATTGGTCTGCATGGCTGTCATCCCAATAGCAAGCCTCTACTAAAGATGATGCACAAGAAAACCTGCAAACAGTTTGCTGAAGACAAGCAGAATAAGGACATGAATTACTGGAACCATGTTCTGTGGTCTGCTGAGAGATAAAGGTAAACTGATTTGGTTCAGATGGTGTCAAGCGTGTGTGGTGGCAACCAGGTGAGGAGTACAAAGACAAGTGTGTATTGCCTACAGTCAAGCATGGTGGTGGGAGTATCATGGTCTGGGGCTGCATGAGTGCTGCTGGCACTGGGGAGCTACAGTTCATTGAGGGAACCATGAATGCCAACATGTACTGTGACATACTCAAGCTGAGCATGATCCCCTCCCTTGGGAGACAGGACAGTTTTCCAACGACCCTAAAACAAACCTCCAAGATGACCACTGCCTTGCTAAAGAAGCTGAGGGTAAAGGTGATGGACTGGCCAAGCATGTCTCCAGACCTAAACCCTATTGAGCATCTGTGAGGCATCCTCAAATGGAAGGTGGAGGAACGCAAGGTCTCTAACATCCACCAGCTCCGTGATGTCATCATGGAGGAGTGGAAGAGGACTCAGTGGCAACCTTTAAAGCTCTGGTGAACTCCATGAGGGTTAAGGCAGTGCTGGAAAAAAATTGTTGGCCACACAAAATATTGACACGTTTAGGCCCAATTTGGACATTTTCACTTAGGGGTGTACTCACTTTTGTTGCCAGCAGTTTAGGCATTAATGGCTGTGTGTTGAGTTATTTTGAGGGGACAGCAAATTTACACTGTTATACAAGCTGTACACTCACTACATTGTAGCATTGTGTAATTTCTTCAGTGTTGTCACATGACAAGATATAATAAAATATTTACAAAAATGTGAGGGGTGTACTCACTTTTGTGAGATACTGTATATATATATATATATATATATATATATATATATATATATATATATATATATATATATATATATATATATATATATATATATATATATATACATACATACATACATACATACATACATATACACATACATACATATATACACACACACACACTATATGGGACGCCTACTTTTACACGCACATGAACTTTAATGGCATGGTGTAGGGTTAAATATTGAGTTGGCCCACCCTTTGCAGATATAACAGCTTCAACTCTTCTGGGAAGGCTGTCCACAAGGTATAGGAGTGTGTGTATGGGAATATTTGATCATTCCAGAAGCGCAAACCATAGGTTTTTAAAATTAAAAATGTTTTTTTTTTTTTGAATTGCTTGATTCTAACATAGTTAGGTGAACTCATTTTTACATGGTACTAAAATTATTGTCACTCATTAAACTTCTTTTGGTATTAGAAAAAGTACACTTTAGGGGTAGAGGTAACTTTTCTTGAGTAACACGTTTTCTTGAGTTGTTTTTGTATCTAACTACCAGTTTCCAGGAGGGAAGCCAAATTGTTTTGCGAATAGATCCTTTTTTAAATCTGGTTATTTCCTAAATGGTGCTGATCATCAGGGTTTACTTCCATCAGGGTTTACTTCCTCTTTAAGTGATGAGAGTGTTTTTTTATATTTTCCTCATTAGGATTTAAAATACAACTAAATGATATCCTTATTCTCCAAAAATGCATACACATCCACTACTTAAAGCGGAAGTTCACACAAAAAAGGAACCTCCACTTATCGGAACCCTCCCCCCTCCGTTGTCACAGGTATTTGCACCCACTTCCGGGCATAGATATCCGCAGAATCTGCGGGTATCTACGCCACTTCCTGCCCCCCCCCCCCCCCCTGTCTGCTGGGAAACACACGGATCCCAGAGACAGCAGGGACCATCCGTATTGTGCAGCGCGACTCGCATATGCGCAGTAGGGAACTGGGAAGCTTCACTTCCTGATTCCCTTACCTAAGATGGCGGCGGCAGCACCCGAGAGCCGAGCGACAGATCGGCTTCGGGTGCCGACATTGCGGGCGCGCTGGACAGGTATGTGTCCATATTTTAAAAGTCAGCAGCTGCAGTATTTGTAGCTGCTGACTTTTAAAAAAAAATTTCGGCGGAACTCCCGCTTTAAAGCTGAACATTTGTGTTTTGTCTGAAGTTCTATCAGTTGATGAATGGATGTCTTTATTATATTATTATCTTCTTCTCCAGCTACATGGATTGACAATAATTTGGTACCACTATACAGTTCTACTTGAACTTGAGTTACTGGATGCGTGGCCGTATTCCTGTTTCTATTATTTATGGGAACCTTTCCTGATTTGGGTTCCCTTCAATGGCTGAGTGGACTAATTTATTTTCCTGGTAAAGTTTGAGGGGGACACATATTTTCCCTGGGAACATCATAAAGCTGGCCTTAAAGTGGAACTAATTCCAAACCCTTTTTTTTTTTCATTTTGGATAAAGTATGTTTATTATGCCTGCCACTCTTTTTCTATCTGTACCCCATTGGGGAAATTTCTCTTCACTTCCTGTCCTATAGGCACAACAGGAAGTTCTCTCCAAAGTGAGAGAAATCCTCTCAGACAGTTGTCACCAGTGTCCCCATTGAAGCTTTGGAAAGATTTTGGCTGCACTTGCAATTTAAGTTAAGCTTCTGCATTGTACTGGTTTTACTGTTGATATATGGTCTGGTATTTATTGTCCTAACATTCATTGTAGCGGTAAAATGATTGCCAAAATTTTGCTGTAGCAGCAGGAGCTACAAATTTAGGTTGGGACAGGCACCTTCCCAAGGGGTTTATCTTTTTGCTTTTGGGAAAAACATTTCACTTGGTTTCCTAAATGACAATAATGACATTGACAAGGACGCGTGTTCGTCACCGATCACGTGACTTCTTCAGGGAAGTCACGTGAACGGTGACGAACACACGTCGGGACCACAGCATAGTATACCGACCGGAAGTGACGCTAATCGAGCTCGCCGCTCGTCTGTACCTTGCTCTTGACTCATTGAAAGAATGTGAGTACCCCTTTTTAAATGCACATTGTTTTATTTGATTAAAATAAACTATTGTTGAAGTAACATACTACACCATGAGGCTACTTCCTTCCTCTTTTATATACTGATGTGACCCCCCCCCCCATAACTGGATACACCTATATGCAACTAAAGCACCAATAGGACCTGGGATACAGATTGGAGCCCCAAAGGAGGAAGGTCACCAGGGACCACAAAGACATACAAACCCATGCTGTAACCTTACAGCTGTAAGGTAAGGGGCCAGCTATACTACCCGCTTTAACATAACTTTCAGAATATTTAGTTCTCATTGGTCCAATATCTTCTGTCCCCATTCATTTCCTGTGTGAAAGAAGTACCCTTAAATAGCACCCTTTTATTTCCATGGGCAACAGTATAATATCTCCCAAAATGTCCCCAGCCTTCAAGTGAAGAAAAAACATTTCACTAGAGAAGTGTTTCTCAACTCCAGTCCTCAAGACGCCCCAACAGGTCATGTTTTCAGGCTATCCATTATTTTGCACAGGTTATTTGGTCAGTTTTGCTGCCTTAATAGTTACCGCAGCCGTTTCATCTGAGGGAAATCCTAAAAACATGACCAGTTGGGGAACCTTGAGGACTGGAGTTGAAAAACAATTTCCCACAAGTCCCTTTGCTCCTGGTCACACCTAGGGAATTTACATTTCTCACATTCCCTTCCTCAGGAGTTTAGAGAGGCAACACCTGATTAGGAAGAAATAACCAGGCAAGTGATGTACAGCCAGGTCAGAGGCCTGGGATGGAGCCTAATCGCACACAACTTCCCTAGAACACCAAGCTACTATGGGGATGCCCTCCCCAATTGCTGCCAGAGTAACCCAGTTCCAGGGTACTTGCCCATTGTTCTTGGATTCCTCTAGTTATTCATTGGGGCTACCAGAGCTATCCTGGACTTTACTGTCAAAGACACTTCTTATGAGTACAATTACAAGTGGCTGTGTTCTGAACTGTTTTACTGAAGTAGCAATTCTCGGGCTGACTCTCTGTTGTTATAGAGTGTTACAGAGACTATGCTCTATGCAGCCATATGTTACTCTGACTGAATCACAGAGACTTTGCTGTGACGGGTTCAGATTTATGCAGGTTCTTTGCCACCCAGAATGTTTTCATTATTGTGCAGTGTGTGCATATTTTTGCCACCCTGAACCTCTTTGTATTATTGCTTCTCAAACTTTTCATCTGTTTAGTAAACTGCAAGTTACAGTTACTCGCTGTATTATCATTTAACTGATAACTTATCCTGTTAAAGCATTTTTTGATGAACTCAAATTGGGTTGACTTGAAATTGTGAGGGAGCAGGAATATTTAATTTAACATCTAATGTGCAAACTGTTCAGATAGACCAGCACCCGAGACCTATTCAGGTTGGGCATGTCTAAAGCAAGCTTCGGTTTTTCCAGGGTAGACCCAAATACATCCTGTTCATTCACATTGTTATAGAGCACTGAATCATTACTGTTTTTCTTTTGTTAAAACATATACCTATATAGAAATACATTTCTCAATGAATGTAGTTTCACATCTGCTAGAAAAGTGTTTTATTGCACTGTTTTTCCTCATGTTTCCTTTCAGTGTATGATACTTCAGTCTCAAAGCTATTCTGGTACTCATACCTAAAATTCACTTCCTTCCTGACCTTTGTTAAAGTGGAATTTCAGTCAAGTACTAACTTAGGCTAAATCTACTCCCATCCCCATTCTAAGACAATTCTATCTATCCTGTAAAGAGAAAATGTATATACTTACCTATTCTGAAGCCGGCTTGGTCTTGTCACATGATCGGTGGCCAGCACCGGCTTCGGTGTAGAGGAGAGAAAGCAACAACGACTGCAGAGCCTGAGCAATGATGTCACTTATAGGTTTATTATGGGTCAGCCATTGTAGGCTGTCCCTCCTCTACACTGAAGCCGGCACTGGTAGACGGTGACGTGACCAGACCAGAGCGGCTTCAGAAAAGCTGAGTATACGCATCTTTTCTTTGACAGGGTAGATAGAATAGTCTCATGCCCCGAACACACAATCGGATTTTCCAACAATAAATGTTGGATGTGAGCTTGTTGGCTGAAAGTCCGACCGTGTGTATGCTCCATCAAACATTTGTTGTTGGTCTTTCCACCAAGAAATGTTGGCTAGCAGGTTCTCAAGTTTTCCACCAACAAAACTTTGTTGTCTGAATTTCCGATTGTGTGTGCACAAGTCCGACGCACAAAAGTTCACGCATGCTCGGATTCAAGCAGATGGAGCCGCACTGGCTATTGAACTTCCTTTTTCTCGGCTCGTTGTACGTCTTGTACGTCACCACGTTCGTAAATATTCGCCAACATTTGTGTGACCGTGTGTATGTGTGACAGACCTAGCCGGGTTAGAGGCTGTTGGAGGGGACTGAATGCGAGCCTATTGCCTTGCGATTATGGGCCCTGGCATTTGGGGGAACGGTGCTCTTTGAGCTGCATGCCTGGGGACCCCTGAGCTCGTGTTACTTGGATTCGGGTCCATGCTGGCCCCACAAGACACAGACTCTGTATATGTATTTGCCATATTAGCAATAGACTGAATGACACTGTTGGGACACAAGCTGTCAGATGCTAATGTCATCAACTCCAGCCAGCCTGTCTGTTGTCTTGTATAATGTAAATGAGGCTGGTCTGGCTTGACGCAGATTCTAAGGAGTATTTCACCTATTGTTGTATGTGCTAATTAACCCTGCAATTGAATGAAGGAGTCCAGTGTTGATTAAGATAATTAGCTCATGCTAATTAGGTTAGCTTTTAGTCATCCGGCTGTATAAATTTGTGTGACATGTTAAATAAAAGTTATTCCTGATGTACTCCAAGACTGGTGTTGTCTAGTTCTTGGGGGCTCCTATAACCAGATCCATTGGACTCATGTTCCAGGACTTAGGAAGCATTTACGGCAGACACCTTGAGTACAGGATCCGTCACAGTATGCAAGACAAGTTGGAGCCAACAACTTTCAAACCAAATTCCACGGTTTTGTTGTCGGAAAGTCTGATCGTGTGTACTGGGCATTAGAATGGGGGTGGGAGTAGATTTTGCCTTTAAATCCAGAGTGAGCTGAGTACTTGGGGAAATTTTGATAACTTTCCATTGTGCAAAGTATCAGTGTGGTGAAGCCTTTAAATGCTAAAAAACTGCACTTGAAAAAAAAAATGATCTGTGTTGCATGGATAGGGCTCTTAAATGATATTCATAAGAAGATGCATATACAGTAATTGAATCTCTAAAAGTTACATGTATGACCAGAGCTATCATTAGGCAATTAAGCTATGTGCATAGAAATGGCAGAGATTAGACTTTTTTTCTTAATCATGATGTTAAACACTTTCCTTTTATCAAGTGGAAATTTAGCTCATAAGCTTATTAGTAAGTTTGCATAACATTCTACATTGTAAAAGGACCAGAAGGATAATATTCAGCTTTTAAGAAGTGTCTACTATGGGCTGCAGCACTTAATCGCTTGCCGACCAGCCGCCGCAGTTATACTGCGGCAGGTTGGTTCGGCTGCGTGAATATCTGTAGGTGTACTGTGGGCGATTGATGTCCGCTGGCTGCCCGCGATCGTTTCCCGAAGAGACAGAGCGGGGATCTGCCAAAGTAAACAAAGCAGATCTCCGTTCTTATAGGGGATGACATAGAGATCCTGTCTTTCTGCTATAGAGGAATATGGATCTGTGTGTTGTCCCAGGCAGCCCATCCCCCATACAGTAAGTAAACACACCCAGGAAACACATTTAATCCCTTCATCACCCCTGATGTTAACCCCTTCCCATTAGTACAATGTCAGTGCCTATTTTTAGCACTGATCACTGTAATAATTTTACTGGTTCACAAAAAGTGTCAAAAATGTCAGTTAGGTGTCCGATTTGTCCGCCGCAATGTCGCAGTCCCGACATTACTAGTAAAAAAAAATTATAAAAAAATTATAAAAATTGCATAAATCTATCCCCTATTTTGTAGACTCTATAACTTTTGTGCAAACCAATCAATATACGCTTATTGTTTTTTTTTTTTTTTTTTTTTTTTATCACAAATATGTAGCAGAATACAAATTGGCCTAAAATAAAGAAGAAATTCGATTTTTTTTTGTTTTATAGCAGAAAGTCAAAAATATAGTTTTTTTTTTTCATAGCGCAAAAAAATAAAAAACGCACAGGTGATCAAATACCACCAAAAGAAAGCTCTATTTGTGGGAAAAAGGACATCAATTTTATTTGGGTACGGCGTCGCACGACCATGCAATTGTCAGCTAAAGTAACGCAGTGCCGTATTCCAAAAAAACGGCTTGGTCAGTAAGGGGGTAAATCCTTCCACGGCTGAGTGTATTTGTAGGACCATTAAAAAAGCAATACATGCACACTTCCCTGTCCATTCACACCAGATGTGGTGGGACTGTGCTGGGCGGTTATCCCAGCGCAGGCCCACCGTGTGACAAGGCAATATGCCTTATCTCCTGTTTGCCAGGTTCACACCATGATGCTCTTAAAAAAGGTACAGAGAGCTGCAAGTGGTGTATACAGCCCATACAAGTGAAAGGCTGTAGGTGGCCACACTTGTGTAAGCGCAGATTGTTTGCACATCAGTGTTTACCCATCACCTGTGGCTTGCTAAGCATGGAAAAGTGCCAGATATTTTACAATAGAGGACTTTGCAGCCTCTAAAAATCTGTGTTCATGAGACCTTATCCCTTTAAAGACCTTACAAGTACAGAGAAATAACCTTTGATCTGCCTGAAATGCACCCAGCTCCTAAGTCCTGTTATGGGCTGACAACACCCAGCATTTTTTGTCAACTCAGTTGTCTTTTGAGAAACTACTCAAACCCTTCCCCTATTCATAAAATAGATACTACAGACCTGTTCACCCCTGAGCGTGGTGCGGGAAACCCGTATTCCGCACTTTTCCCAAACCGCATTGAAAAGTCACTGCCCTTGTGAACTGCAACGGGTGTCAATGATATGCCAATGACATCCCAAATGCAGGTTGCAATCGCATTTACCTGCACTGGATTGCATGGTACAGAAGTACCATGTGATTTGGTTGCATTGCGTTTTTTAAAGTAGTGCATGCACTACTTTTGGCACTGCAGCACAATTTCAGCCCAAAACACACTGCACTCAAATCACACAGAGATTGCAAAGGAATTCTAGCGCGTTCCTGCACGATTCCTGGTGTGAGCCAGCCCTAATTATTCTGCATTGCAAGATAAGAGCTAAGGGACTCCTACAGCCCAACTCCAAGCAATAAGATAACACAGGAAACGTGCACCGGACACACTGGCAGCTCTTGATTTCTGACACGATCAAAGGGTATTTTTTTTTAGCACTTACTGAACAGGTATAACAAAACACTTTAATGCTATTAACAGACCAAAAAGTAGTAAATAGGCTAAGTTCAATGTTAAGGTTAACATACATTTTAAGGGCTTGTTCACGCCAGGTGTACAGGCATACCCCACTTTTAAGTACACAATGTGGTTTATTTACTAAAGCTGGAAAGTGCAAAATCAGGCTCACTTCTGCATAGAAACCAATGAGCTTCTAACCTCGGCTTGTTCAATTAAGCTTTGGTAATAAAATCTGTAAGCTCATTGGTTTCTATGCAGAAGTGAGCCTGATTTTGCGCTTTCCAGCTTTAGTAAATTAACCCCATTGTGTACTTAAAAGTGGGGTATACCTGTATTGCGCTACATTGATCGGCATTGATCAACGTAGGCTTAATGCAAGGACATTTAGTGTGCCCTATCGAAACCATACAATGTGTTGATGTGCATTGCATAAAAAAGCATCATGTCTATATTTTAATGCAACACACAAAAATATGCTGCAACACACAGCAGCACACTGCAATGCATTCGTGTCCATAGAGTTAAACAGAAGTGTTTCTTGTTAACTTTAAATACAGTTAAAGAAAAAATGGTACTCCAACGCCAGCCTGCTGGTGTGCATGGGTTTCAAAAGTGCGAAAAGTTGACTTGCGGTAAGCTACAATTATGTAAACCCAGCCCTGCTTATGCTACATTATTTTAGTGCAGCTTAAGTCAAAGTAATCTTCCTTCCTCTTGCTTTTTTCTGTCAAACTACTGGATTTGTATAATTAGAAAAAAAGCAGATCAATTACCTGACGGGGCTGACCAGGCAAACCACTGGTCTGCATTTGTCTCTGCATTCGGGAAGGTTGCATTAACTGACGTATCTGTTGCTGGAGAAATTGATTGTTGCTGACTTGCTGGGACTGTTGCACTGCTGAGGACTGGTGTTGCTGCTGCTGTTGTTGTTGTTGCTGCTGCTGCTGCTGTTGCTGCTGCTGCTGCTGCTGAAGATAATGGATTAATCCAGGGTTTGTTGACAAATTCATTTTTTGTCCAGCAGAATCGGGTGCAAAGTGGGACAGTGGTTTGGTGTTGTTAAAGGAAAACTGATCCACTGGGTTTTCAGAGACTATGCCAGTCTGCAAGCCATTTGATGGTTGCTGCATAATCATGTTCATGTTTTTTGGCTGGTTTGTGGACATCTGTTTGAAGAGAGTGTTCTGTAAGCTTGACTGGCTGCCTGCAGGAGTGAGATTAGACATCAAGGTGTTCTGTGGACTAAATGGCTGTTGATGTAAGGCTGGGCTTGAAAGCTTCTCTGGTTGATAGGGCGGAGAAGGTCCAGCATTGGCAGATGCCATATTTGGCACCATATTGTTTTGGGGACTTTTAATTGCATTTCCTGGTATGTTGCTTGATGTTATATTCTGTAACATGGAATTCTGTGGACTAAATGGCTGCTGGCTTAATGCTGGACTTGCAATCTTTTCTGAGCCATAAGGTGGAGAAGGCCTGCTGGTAGGATTACTGGTAGAAGACATACTTGATAACAGTGTACTCTGTGAACCTTGTACAGCATTTCCCTGCAAACTGCTTGCATTCATGCTGGGTACCATGACATTTTGTGGACTAAAAGGTTGCTGAGGAGAGGATCCAGGCCTGTATGGTGGTGAGAGTCCTGTCGGTGAAATTGTTGGCCAGTTACTTGTCGGCACTTGCTGCTTGGCTGAGGATCCTTGTTTACTGGCAGCCAGCTGTTTAAGCTGTTGAGCGTGCCAATTTCCTCCAGGCATATTAGCCATTGATGAAGGTAATATAGACTGTGACTGACTCTTATTCTGAGCTGTAGAGACAGGTGAGGGAACAGGTTTGTTTGGTGGAGGAATGGGATAGTTTGTTCCAGTAGATGATGGTCTAATCTGTGGGGAACCGGCACTGGCAGAATTGCATCCACTAGTGAAATCTTTGTTGGAGATATTTTCCAAGTGAGAGGATTGTGGGGAGGATAGATTTGGAGTTGTACTCAAGGCTGGTTGTGAATGACTAATTACAAGTGGTTCATCTGGCTTACCCCCCAATATCTTCTCAAGGTCCAGATCATTTGGAGATGGATCAGGCATTTTAGTTAATTCTTCCAACAGGTCCTGTAGTTCTTGGTCCACAGTCTGTAGATTGTTATTTTTTTCTTCATATGGAACCTTTTGACCAATATCTGTGCTCTGTGATACAGAAAATGGAGAAGCCATTCCTCTCCCATTCATGTGGTTATTTTCCAGCAGAACTTGATGGCCACCCACTCCCATAGATGAAGAGTTCTGGTTGGTGGAGAAAGGGGAGTGCTGCAAATCAGGACACGCAACACCTGAGTTGCTGCCTTGTGTTTGGCCCATAGGAAGTGTTACATCATCAAGACATAATCGCTTATTGTCATTTGAAAAAATGATATCATTTATACTTGAGGACACAGGAGAACTGTCTTCTTCCAGCTTTCTCTTTATGGATCCTTGTAGCTGAAAGATAAGATTAGACATCATTATGTTTACTTAATCAATATTCAATGTAAAATAAATACTCTAAAATTGATATATGGGGGGCTTGTTTTCTTGTCTATTGAAACGAAAAACAATCTGGCATATTAGGGTGCAAAGAGACATGAAAATTGTGGTTACTACAAAATACCCAGTTAACATTTACCATATATTGCTCAGAGATAAAAATGGAATAGCTGCCATAGATTAGTACAGCCATTTTAACAACCAAAGTGCTGGATTCCTCAGGGGTGCCTTGGCAAATTGCCTAGAAATTGCCCAAAACACGTCCAACAATTGTTATAAAGCTGGCGGGTGGCAAGCTTGTCACAGATTTTTAATGTGCAGCATTACAACTTTGGGACCAGCTGCTGGTGTTCTAACCACCGATGATGTCATAGGTTGATAAGGAGAACATCCTTGTTTGCCCCTCCCTTGCCCCTCTCTGTCAGCACTGGGGTCATGTTAGCTGAATGAAGGAGAGAAACTAAGGAAGAAGAGAAATGCTAGAATACGAGTCAGTACCAGTGTGCAAAGGTATATATAAAATTGTGTGGTTGTAGGGGGTTCTATAAATCTGATCACACTCTAGCTGCAACAATATTAAAGTGCAATGTGCTAAAAAATACATATAATATTCATGACATAAGTGCAAATAGACACTATAGTGAATATTTCATCAAAACAAAGGTCCATATTTTGATTGTGATACGACTTCAATCTATACACCGTCACCAATGTAAAAACTTCACATAAATCACCCGGTGGATGTGAGTGACATGCCGACTCACCAGACCACCATGACCTCTTTAACTAAAAATAAGGTTGGTATAGGCTGTGTTTTGTGGGTCAGGGATCTTGCTGATGCACCGGTATTGATATAGCTGGAAACCTTGTTTGTCTCCACCACAGTTGCTCATTAAAAAATAGATAAACATGGGACCATAGTGTAAAACCATTTCATAAAATGTTGATTAAGAAAGATAAAGCCAAATGGCCGATTACATGAGTTGGTGCCTTAGCCTGGCACTGAGGATAATCTAAGAATTGGTAAGCTACAATATAACAAATGTTTGCTTTTGGGTTTGATACAACTTTAAGCATTTGTGGAATGGTCTGCTTACATCATCCCACAAAGAACTTGATGCTTTTCTTATTGGCAAAGAAAAAGATTCCAAGACCTGCAGGATTGAATGTTTAAGGTCACCACATCCCAAAATTGGTAAAGAAAAAACATTCACATCGACTTTTCTTAGTCGCTGGGCCTGCGTCATGACGTCCGCGCACCGATGTGCATGCGCGGACGTCACCTGGGTATTTATCATAGTCGTCAGCGGTGTGTAAACACAGCTGCGACGGCTCTGATCACCAGCTCCTTTGGCGTACAACTAGACGGATGTAAATAGAAATAGTCTGAGATCCTTTGATGTTCTGGTGTACGGCTTTATTAAATGCCCTTACTCTCCATTATCCATACGCATCCCTACAGGTATAATTCCTGGGCTGGACACCACTGAAATTTTCCAGCCAAACTTTTGGAACTTACAAAATTTTGGATGTTGTCTGAGTGATATTTCTGATACACTACCCGCCTAGGTATGCACGCTGAACCTGCTTTGTCTTTCGCCTACATATATGCAAATTTCAATACTATATCTTGTTAGCAATATAGTATTATATTATATATACCCTGTCTCCCGTTTCAGATCATTCGATCTGATCTTTGGCTGGGGATTTTTTCTGCACCAGTGATCATTGTTGGATAATTTTTGGGCCTTTTGACAGCAGCTTCCTTACGTATTTATCTTTTTGATACATAGGACCCATTTTCCCACTTTGTTTGGGTTATTGATACTTTTTTGGTACGTGACCTATAGTGCTCACTTTTTTGTGTTTTATGTAATTTTATTCTAACTTGTGCTTGCGATGTATTTTGTATTAATGCCTATTTGTGTCTATATATGTATCATAATCTATACAAATGTTTATGCACTTTTCTGTCTTTGATGACTTAAAGTATTTTATTAAATATACTATTTTGGAAGAAACTTTTGTTTTATATGATATAGTAGTGTTTCTTGTCACTTAAAAAGTCCCACCTACCAAAAGGGGTTCTGTGTATTTTCTCTTCTTATTGACAAATTGAACAAAACCCAATTACAAGCAGTTTAGTATTTGTATGCCAAGAAGAATTATAGCTGCTCTCAGGGCTGTTCCTACTTCTTATTTCGTTTTAGATAATACCATATTCTCTACTAACGTGTCTTCCCCCTGTATATTCACTTAATAAATGTGACTGGTCTATAGTAAAACCTCAAATGAAGCAGCGGACTATATTTTTTTTCCTCACCTATTACGCTGTGATTTAATGAGTAGGGGAAATTCACCCATGTGATCAGCTCATAATGTAATGAGAAAATGACTGGATTGATTGGAGTGTTAACTGGAGTTTAGCAGCCTAAAAATCATTTATTGCGGCACATTTTGACATGAATAAACCCCCTATTGCCTGCATGTAATGAGGTGCAGTATTCCACTTAGGCTACAAAGGAAACTGTCAGTGACTGTTGGGTTTCTTTAACCACTTACCGCCTGGCCTATAGCAAAATGACGGCCGGGCGGTGGTTCAGTTATACTGACTGGACGTCATAGGACGTCCAGCATGATAACATTGTGGCGATAGGTGGTGCGGTGTGTCAGTCCGATGGAGGCTCTTTACCACGTGATCAGCCGTGTCTAATCACGGCTAAACACGAAGTAAACAGGAAGAGCCGTTGATCGGCTTTTCCTCACTCGAGTAGAGGAGAGCCGATCGGTGGCTCTCCTGACGGGGGGGTTTGCGCTGATTGTTTATCAGCACAGCCCCCCCCCCCCTCGGATGCCCAAACTGGACCACCGGGGAAGCCGCCAGGACCACCAGAGAAGCCCCTAACATGTGGGTGACCAGGTACAGCCCCCATGGCCATCCACATGTGCCAACTTATGCCCAACATATGCCAATCAGTGCCCACAAATGGGCACTGACTGGCACTATTATAGAACTAATAAAATCAGTGATGCGCAGCAATGCCACCCACCAGTGTAATCAGTGCCACCCATCAGTGCCCCCTATCAGTGCCCATCCGTGGCTATCAGTGACCATCAGTGCCCATCCGTGCTGCCTATCAGTGCCACCCATAAGTACCCATCGGTGCCACCTATGAGTGCCCATTAGTGCCGCCTATGAGTGTCCATCAGTGCTGCATATCAGTGCCGCCTATCAGTGCCCATCAGTGCACATCAGTGCCACCTCATCGGTGCCCATTGGTGCCACCTTATCAGTGTCTGTCAGTGAAGCCATATCAGTGCCCATCATTGAAGAAGAAAACGTACTTATTTACAAAAGATTTTAACAGAAACAAAGAAAAACTTTTTTTTTCAAAATTTTCACATTTGTATTTGTTGCGCAAAAAATAAAAACCGCAGAGGTGATCAAATACCACCAGAAGAAAGCTCTATTTGTGGGAACAAAATTATAAAAGATTTGTTTGGGTACTGTGTAGCATGACCGCGCAATTGTCATTCCAATTGCGACAGAGCTGAAAGCTGAAAATTGGCTTGGGCAGGTAGGTGTATACGTGCCTGGTATTGAAGTGGTTAATATTGTAGTGCAAGTTCAAAGAGCTGTACTTACTGCAAAACTCCAGAACAGCCAATAAACATTGGCCTGGTGTGAAGTTTGGTTTACAACATTCCAATGCATTCAGCCCCCTACTCTTTGACCAAGTCTGTAAGAAAACTAAAGGATAGGGGAAGTGGAGGTGTTGCTGCCTGAAGCAACCAATCAGATGTCTGCCTTTTTTTTTTTGTACCTGTGAAAGAATATGTAAATCTGATTGTGTTACTAACGGCAACAGACTTTTCTGTACTATATCAGCATTGAGACCTCCCAGCTATCATAGTCTTCTTTCAAATAAAATACAATAAAAAATATTAATGTAAAATTTAAATTTTTGGTATGTTAATTGTTACAGAAAATTCTGCATTGTGTTTTAATTTCTAGAAATATATATTTATATTTTTTCAAAGCAGAAATGCAACATAACACAATGCGGAATTCGTGTTATTATAGCGTGTGCAGCCACTGGTTTAATAGCTATGACCTAGATGTCAACTTGATTAATCTATCATTAACACCACTGCTTCACATAATGAGGAAAAATCTTTATAGCCCACAAGAAACACAACAAACAAAGAAACCAAATCACTGGGATGTTAACAAGACTTAACCAGGACAAAAGCAGTTGAAACAACAAGGTGTACACAATCTGACAGGTAATGCCATTATCCAATGGCACTATGTACAATGGAATGTGATTTTATTTAATTGCAATATATCTCTTGCATATGGGCCAGACTACAATAAATAAGCAATATTATATTATAGTATTTGCGTTTAACTAGTTTAAAGCTGAATTTTGGGTAAAAAAATCATGTGCTCCTAGCCAATCTTTTTAAAAGAAGTTTCTAACAGCATAAATACTTACCTTAACATGACTATCGATGCATGGGCCTCCGCAGGTAGGGGCAAGGGGGGTCAAGTGCCCCCCCCCCTGGTAGGGCCGGCGCTACCTATAAACAAGTGCGCATATCAATCGGGGGCACCGCGCTGCATGTCCAAGAGTATCTGTGTGTATGGGGGTATAATGTATCTGGGTGTATGGGGGTGTAATGTATCTGGGTGTATGGGGGTGTAATGTACTGTATCTGGGTGTAATGTATCTGGGTGTATGGGGGTATAATGTACTGTATCTGGGTGTATGGGGGGTGTAATGTATCTGGGTGTATGTGTACTATGTCTGCAGTCTCTGACCATCTCCTGTAGTATGTCTGCAGTCTCTGACCATCTCCTGTAGTATGTCTGCAGTCTCTGATCATCGCTTGTAGTATGTCTGCAGTCTCTGACAATCTCCTGTAGTATGTCTGCAGTCTCTGACCATCGCTTGTATCATGTCTACAGTCTCTGACCATCTCCTGTAGTATGTCTGCAGTCTCTGACCATCTCCTGTAGTATGTCTACAGTCTCTGACCATCTCCTGTACTATGTCTGCAGTCTCTGACCATCTCCTGTAGTATGTCCACAGTCTCTGACCATCTCCTGTACTATGTCTACAGTCTCTGACCATCTCCTGTACTATGTCTACAGTCTCTGACCATCTCCTGTAGTATGTCTACAGTCTCTGACCATCGCTTGTATCATGTCTACAGTCTCTGACCATCTCCTGTAGTATGTCTACAGTCTCTGACCATCTCCTGTAGTATGTCTGCAGTCTCTGACCATCTCCTGTAGTATGTCTGCAGTCTCTGACAATCTCCTGTAGTATGTCTGCAGTCTCTGACCATCGCTTGTAGTATGTCTGCAGTCTCTGACCATCTCCTGTAGTATGTCTACAGTCTCTGACCATCTCCTGTAGTATGTCTGCAGTCTCTGACCATCGCTTGTATCATGTCTACAGTCTCTGACCATCTCCTGTAGTATGTCTACAGTCTCTGACCATCTCCTGTAGTATGTCTGCAGTCTCTGACCATCTCCTGTACTATGTCTGCAGTCTCTGACCATGATAATGACATTGTCGAAAAGGGGCAGAGCATGGGTGACCTTAAAATAATGCCCCCCCCCCCTGAAAAAAGTTCTGCGGACGCCCATGTATCGATGGTGACTCTTTTGGTAATATACTGTAGACTGGCCAATGGGTCTTTTTTCTGTGACAACATAGTGCTTCCAGTTTAAGAATATTAGTACTGATTTTGAAAACATCAAGTAATGATTTTTAGAATGTCTGTAAGATTCCTATGGCCTTGGTTAATTCTTTAAAAAATAAGGACCATGTCATACTGGTAACTGGTGCTAAAATTTTACCCACCAGTGACAGATTGGTACAGGCTATGATTCTGAATCACCAAAAAGATGGTCTAAAGCAGGGATCCTCAAACTACGGCCCTCCAGCTGTTGCAGAACTACACATCCCATGAGGCATTGTAAAACTCTGACATTCACAGACATGACTAGGCATGATGGGAATTGTAGTTCCTGAACAACTGGAGGGCCGTAGTTTGAAGGCCCCTGGTCTAAAGGGTTTAGGAACCACCTGGTGTTCACTACCGGCATATACAGTATTGAAACCGTAATGAATCAGGGAACAACTTAGAAAATAAAACACAGCAAAGCACAATTTATTCTCTAAGGAACTGCCAGACCTCACATAAATCTATGCACTGCTACCAAATAATAAGTCATGTTATCTTTATATTTCGTTTCCAAGTTGATCACACTACTCCCTGAGGCTCTGTAAATCTCTATAGCATATTGTAAGTAGTCATGCTGTACAAAATGTACCTTTGTATGCATAAGCCTTGCAGAGCTAGCAATTTCTTGGTAAATATACATGCTTTATGCCTACGGCAGAAGATTTTCAGGATTGGTGATACCCAAGTCCCTTTTCTATGTCACTGAGCCAGCAATTCCTAGGAGAGATGAAGTACTCATCCATTTTAATAGCCCCCCTGTAGTTACCCTTTGTCTATTCTCAGCAGACGTCTGTTTTCTGTATTACATAGCTTAAGCGGAGTTCCACCCATAAAAATAATTTTACTTAAATGTGCAGCAAACAACATAACAAATGACATATGGAGATATTTTTTTTTTGTTACTCACCTTTTAATTCCTGTTGCTATGTGGTCCCTTCTAATCTTCCCCTTGGTCACCGGGGCTCCTGACGTCACTTCCCTCGGCTCCTCTGCTCGCTACTGCTCCTGGGAGATGTGTGTCATCATTTCCCAGGAGTCAGTGGGCAGCGCCAAGGGCTAGGTTGCCATAACAGCAGGGAGGGCACTTCCGACGACGACGCCCATTGTGATGGCAACCTGTATAGTTTGCTATTACTGCGCATGCGCAAGAACTGGTGGTGCATGCTGGGAATACAGCAGCGCCATATCCCGGAAGAATATACTTGTGGGCTTCTCCTGCCCACAAGCAAGATGGGAATTCACAAGAATGTGTTGAATCTGCTATTCTACAGATACCCCATCGGATAACAGTAGGGTATTCACATTGGGTATGCATAAAGATCCAGTGGTCTATGGCACCCTTTATATTATTGGCCCCAATCTGATAAAGGGTCTGGAGGACATTAGTTATGAAGAAAGGGGGCGAGCACTGAACTTATTTTCTCTGGAGAAGAGACGCTTGAGAAGGGATACAATTTAAATTTACAAAATACCATACAATAGGGATAAAACTTTTTCGAGGAAGGGAGTTTAACAAGACATGTGGCCAAGAAAAGAGGTTTAACCTTAAATTATGTAGAGGGTTATTTACTGTAAGAACGGCAAGGATGTGGAATTCCCTTCCACAGGCGGTGGTCTCAGCAGGGGGCAACGATAGTTTCAAAAAACTATTAGATAAGCACCTGAATGACCACAACAAACAGGGATATACAATGTAATACTGACATATAATCACACACACAGGTTGGATTTGATGGACTGAGGTACAGTAGTAAAGTACATGCAATGATTTTATAGTGTTACTAAGCCCAGGACCCTGCATTCACTATATCTGGTCACCCACAATACACAGAACATGGAAATGAAATCATTTTAGTAAATCTAAACTGCTAAATACCTTTTCTCATCAACAGTTAGATCAGTCTGGTGAATTCTATCAGTGTCCAGCCAAGCAATGGTTAAGGCTTGTAGGAGGAGTTTTATGACTGTCCTATGAGACTGCAGGATCCCTGGCCCCCTGTCTGGACAGTGATAATTGGCCCTGTGCTGATCACATGCACCCTCCCAAGAAAAAAAAAACCTCTAACAGTACACACCCAACTGAGCATGTGCAGAGTGACTCCATAGACTCTGTGTTATCAGGAAATTATTAGGGGACGGTGCAAGGAGGGGAGGATAAAAAAAAGGATCAAACAGCTTTTTTACACAATGCGGACGATAAACCCCTTAAGTTCCACGGTGAGTATAACAAGCATGCTTTACTGCATATACAGACTGATTTTACTGTTGTGGGTTTAGTAACACTTTAATTCTAGCCTTCCTCAGAAGTAAAACAGGATTTGTGCAAAGTTCGAACAATTTGGAAAATGTGTGGGATAACAATTTCAGTAAGCAAAATTGCTTCTTATTATATCTTAGTAAATCCCCAAATGCACTGATAAATGTCCAGCCTTCACAGGCGATGCTCAAATCTGTCCAGAATTAGTCCATATATTTTAGACATGTGCGATTAGTTTCGTACGAATCCAAAATTCGTACGAATCCAAAATTCGTACGAATTTCCGGAAATTCGTACATTTGTACTAATCCGAAATACGAATTTTTATGCATACGAATACGAAATTCGTTTACGAATTTCGGATCCAAATTAAACAGAAATGTGACTGGTGTTTTGTTCACCAATCACTCAGAGGAAGTCAGCACAGCACAGGGATGGTGGGAACCTCTCATAAATGATAAATTCATCATAACGAACTTTCGTTATTTTAACGAAAATATTACAAAACTAAAGTTGAAAAACCCAGGAAGTCAGCACAGCACAGTGCGAACCCCTCATAATGATAAATTCATCATAACGAACTTTCATTATTTTAACGTAAAGTTTACGAATCTAACGAAAATTCGTATTTCGTACGAATCCGAATTAAATTTCGTACACGAATTACGATTTTTTTTTTATACGAAGCGGAACGAAACGTAACAAATTTTTTGACGGCGCCCATGTCTAATATATTTCCCTTCCTTGAAAAATAAACATAGCAAAGCTGGCTATGGCAGTGCAATGAACTGTTCCATATCCATCCTTTCACAGTTCTCAAATATTGCAATCCCTATACACCCTAGTAATATACACACAAATATCTCTAAAACCATGCCATGTATAAAAAAAATACAGAAAATACTGCTAGATTTCCATTTAGATACCATACTTCTAAAATCCTTCTTTGCTCTTATTACACTTCTTTAATTTTTTTAGACATGTGCAATTCGTTTAGTTACGCATTCGCTATTCGTCAAAATTCGCTATATTCGTTCATTCGTATCGTACGAATGAATGAATGATTTAGTAAAAATTTTAACGAATAACGAATTATCAAATCGAATGTGAAAAACAACGAAAATACTAAATAATTAAACTAGAAACAACGAAACTACGAATGAATGAAAATCCGAAAACGAAAACAGAAACAACGAAAATACCGAACAAAGATTCAAAAATAACGAAAATCAAAATGAACGAAAAAATTTGTACATTCGTAACTTTTTTTTTTTTGTTTGTTGATTCGTAATTTTCCATGTCTCTTACAATGGTGCTGCTTAACGTGCTTCGAATGGATTCGTAAATTCGTTACTTTTTTTTTGTTAGTTGATAAACGTGGTTGGGTCGGAGGCACTGTTTTGGTGGATTTTTGAGTTAAGTTCTGACTTGTGAGAGAGAAATTCTTTGTTTCAGGAGGGCCAATCACCGAGCCCTCCTGCCGATCCGAGATGCGCGGTGTCCGGGTGACACGGCCGCATCGGGATCGCGCGTGTGCGATCCCTCTACTTCTGAAGGACGTTCCGGAACGTCCAATCAGAAGTAGACGGCTCCCACCCGGCCGTATATGTACAGTGGCTGGGTGGGAAGTAGTTAAACATGTAATAGCATACACATTACATAAAATTATGAATTATGCTCCGATTTCGAATCTACGAAAACAATGTTACGAAAGTACGAATAAATCAATCTTACGAAAGTAACTAAATCTACGAAAATACGAATGCGTCCGAATACAAAATATAACGAAAATACGAAAATACGAATTTCGAATAAACGAAACGGAAAAACAAATCAACGGAAAAATAACTCTTACTAAAATATGAACGAGTCCGAATACGAACATCGATGACTTACGAAAATATGAACGAGTCCGAATACGAACACCGGCGACTTACGAAAATACAAACGAGTCCGAATACGAACACCGACGACTTACGAAAATACGAACGAGTCCGAATACGAACACCGACGACTTACGAAAATACGAACGAGTCCGAATACGAACACCGACGACTTACGAAAATACGAACGAGTCCGAATACGAACACCGACGACTTACGAAAATACGAACGAGTCCGAATACGAACACCGACGACTTACGAAAATACGAACGAGTCCGAATACGAACACCGACGACTTACAAAAATACGGACGAGTCCGAATACGAACACCGACGACTTACGAAATTACGAATCGTTACGAATCAACGGAAACGAACAGAAACTAAACAAATTTTTCTATTGTGCACATGTCTAAATTTTTTTCGTTTCACTGCTTTTTATTTTTTGTGACATTTGTTGGACAGCATTTGGTATAGCTGTATTTTTACAACTCTAATGTTTGATAAATGATATCATTACAAAAACAAAGTAGAAATGTATAAGGGTAAAAAAATGACACTGACTCCATAAACGTATAACAACCAACTTCTTCCATTAGTCAGATAAATGATAAGAATGAAAGGCTATTAGCTATCAACTCGTGACTTTACAAATCACTCTGGTGGTGACACTCTAGAGCACATGACGGAAGCTTCACTGCTTCAGGGGGTTTTAAAATACCAATATAGAAAACAAAGCCTAGTTTATTTGCTCTTTACTAAATAAAACCATGAACTCATGCAGTGGCATCTAAAAAAAGGAACAGCCTGAAACAAAACACAACAAGAGGGAATAATTTCATAGGAAACACCCAGGCATCGTTATAACTTATTCATAACAGAGCCTTTGTTTGAGAGCATTGTGCGCATAACACACTGCGGCCTTGATAAAAGCATTGTAAAAGAAGGAACAGTGGGGTTTAATATGCAATTAATTAGCAAAAAGAGTCATTCTTAGCAGTGATTAGTATGATTTCTTTTAAACTCCTGAAAATAGCAGGCAAAAAATATATTGGAAAAACAGAAATGCATAAATGCTTACTGTATTAATATAAAACAATAGCAAACAAACACTTTAATAATATGAAAAGAAAACACCAAATAGTTTAGGTATTGTATGTGTAACACATTGTAATGACATCACAGTGTGGAATTAGGGGATCATGTAGCTGCATTGTACTAGTTTTCAGGGGTTTATGTTTGAAACTCAGCGGGATGCATGGTGAAGCCCAAACGTTGACTGTCTGCCACTTTGGTGGAAATCAGTTCCTGGGAATTACAGAGGTTTCCATTATTCAAAGTTCCTCTGTTGATAGGTACATAATGATCAAAATAATGAAATCAGTACAAGTGGCAGAAATTACAGGTCTCTATAATATTACTGCCCTCATTTTTACTGTGCTTGGTATCAACTCATCTGAACTTAAATTAACCTGGCCTTCAGGAAGAAGCTCAAGACCCATCTCTTCTGAAGACCCAGATGGACACTGGCGGCAAAAGCACCTTGAGGCGATTTAGTTTGCATATGTAGCGCTATACAAGTTATTCATTCATTCATTCAACCAACTGAAGTGGTTTGAATATCCTTTACGAAAGGCTCCTGGGACCAATGGTTGAACATGCTATGGATATTTTGGATATATTTAAAAGGGATCAGACAGCCTCACCAGAATCTCATAACATTTTGGAAAAGTATGCCCTAGGATTCCCAGGAAAGAATTTCCTTATCGAATCCTAGTTTGGTGATCAGGTAAAGAAAATTCTGTAATTTTGTCCAATCCTTTTTGAATAGCATTGGATAAAAGAGTGCAAAAGTGTACCGTATATACTCGAGTATAAGCCGAGATTTTCAGCCCTTTTTTTGGGGCTGAAAGTACCCCCCTCAGCTTATACTCGAGTCGCCGCCGTCTGCCTACCTGATCAGTGTGTCATGCAGACAGACGGCGGCCATTGCAGTGTTCAAATGCCGTGCCTCCTCGTCTGTGATAGGTGGAACACTCTATTTTCCAGCAGTCAGTGTTCCGCCTATCACGGACATCCTCTCATCCTCGTCCGTGGTATGAGGATGAGCGGATGTCCGTGATAGGCGGAACACTGACTGCTGGGAAATTTAGTGTTCCGCCTATCACAGACAAGGAGGAGACACGGCTTTTGAATACTAGAATGGCCGCTGTATCTTTTTACACGCTGACCGGTGCAAATGCGAGGGACAAGGAGGCTGCAGAGGGACACGGAGGCAGCAGAGGGACAATGAGGCAGCAGAGGGACAAGGAGGCAGCAGAGGGACAAGGAGGCAGCAGAGGGACAAGGAGGCTGCAGAGGGACAAGGAGGCTGCAGAGGGACAAGGAGGCTGCAGAGGGACAAGGAGGCTGCAGAGGGACAAGGAGGCTGCAGAGGGACAAGGAGGCTGCAGAGGGACACCGAGACTGCAGAGGGATACCGAAGCTGCAGAGGGACAAGGAGGCTGCAGAGGGACACCGAGGCTGCAGAAGGACACAGAGGCTGCAGAACGGCACACGGGGGCATGCACAGGACACAGGTAGGCTGCAATGGACACAGGGAGGTACACAGGACACAGGGTGGTAGGCAGATCTGCGCAGGTAGACATGCACAGGACACAGGTAGGCTGCAATGGACACAGGGAGGTACACAGGACACAGGGTGGTAGGCAGATCTGCGCAGGTAGACATGCACAGGACACAGGTAGGCTGCAATGGACACAGGGAGGTACACAGGACACAGGGTGGTAGGCAGATCTGCGCAGGGAGGCATGCACAGGACACAGGGAGGCATGCAGCTGAAGATGGGCATTGTTGACCCTCTTTTCCACCTACAGTAGCTGCTGCATTTCTCACCCTCGGCTTATACTCGGGTCAATACATTTTCTCAGTTTTTTTGTGGTAAATTAGGGGCCTCCGCTTATATTCGGGTCGACCTATACTCGATTATATACGGTACATTTCTTTTTTAATCAACAAATGAGCTCATTCTATTGCCACCATACTAAAGTTCTGGATTGTCAATGCATACTACTACTCTAAAGTGTCAATCAGTTGCAATTAGAGGGCATGCAGAATTAAAAAAAATGAAATGGGCCCCGTGACCTCATCAATAACCTCCGAAACATGCAAGAATTTAGTAATTTAGACAAGAATTTTGTAATTTAGCTATAAATGTGAATAATTTTTCTCAGGCAAAATTCATCCATCCAACTTGTTCTCTTACAGCCTAGATCACACCGGAGAAGTTTATTTATT
Source organism: Lithobates sylvaticus (assembly GCA_028564925.1). Lineage (NCBI taxonomy): Eukaryota > Metazoa > Chordata > Amphibia > Anura > Ranidae > Lithobates > Lithobates sylvaticus. Next base: position 43,747,203 of record CM053033.1, read on the forward strand.
TAACCTACATTGCAACATTAGATCAAGCTAGTAGCAGTTAGTCACATGCAATTGGACTTGTTCTATAATGCTAAAGGTGTTTCTCTGTGTATCCAAGCAGCTTCTTCTGTTCTCATTAGAATTTAAAAAAACTGCTTGAATAAGCAGCAAGATGTCTTCAGCACTGCAGAACATGGTAACTTCTACTAGCTATACCATGACCTGGATAATTGAGAACCTTTAAACACATTTGATCTAGTACATTGCATGACAATACTCAGTTAGATGGGTTTTCTAATGACTGAAATCACCAATAGCGCTATGCAAAGATTTTTTTGACTGTACTTTGTTTTGAAATATCTCTATTAGATGACAAGATGCAGAGAATTCTACGTTTAGTGCATTAATTGCTGCGTGCCTGATGATTTAATGCGCCCTCCTTTGAACCTACTGTTCTTCTAGTGTGTTAAGGAGAGGCGTTTTATTTTCCCTGATTTATTCCAGAAACACGCCGTGTTTCTGACCTTTGTTTGTGGCTAATATCAGCAGAGAGCATTAATCTTGGTAAGCCTTCTTTTCTAACAGCAGGGTATGAAAATATAACAGCTCTGCATATGGCAGAATAAACATATACTGTATCACATTTAAAGGAACTCAAGATCATTTCAAGGTTGGATCCCTACATGGCTCAAATTTACCCTGAAGGTCTTTTAGTACTGAGCAATAAAACAAAATGATCATTTTAATATCAGTATATAAACTAAGCACAAGCAAATATCTATCTATCCAACATAACATTTTACCCTAAAAATACCAAATTAATTATATCTGTATACTATATTTACATCCTTATTTCCGATCTATACTAATGGCATTAACCTACCTGCCCATTCAGTGGTGGTCCGTGCATTGAGGGCACAGCCCCACCTTTCCCTGCCGCCACCTCCCTATCCATGCGCCCGGCCCCTTTCAGGACACCGGACACATGGATTCCTATGGTGGGGGTGGGAGGGGGTGTTTTTTTTTTTTGAAGCACGTGACTAAAGCTAGAGGCTCTCATCGGCTTCAAAAAAGGGTGGGCTCAGGGCGCAGAGAGTGCGCCCTGATCCCACCCAATTGTGTTACCATGGAGAATTAATTTTCGCTATGTTCACACTACAGTGCCTCCCCGCCAATCAAGAGGCAGGTCAGTGAGACCTGTTTCCCGATTGGCCAAAGTGCCAGGCAAACCTATTGGATGCCTAGTGTCACTTTGGCAAGCGGAGGAAGCATGAGAGGAGCGGACACCTCCGCCGCTGCTGCTGCCCAAGTGTGTAGGAGAGGAGGAGGGTGGAGACACAGAGGATGCTCTTCAGGTAAGTGCCGGACCTCCCGTGGAGGTGGGGGGGTCTAGAGCTGCGAGAGCCCCGCGTGGGGGGTGCAAGTGCCACCTGCGAGCCCCGGGTGGGGGGGGGGGGGTTGTAAGTGCCAGCAGCTGCGAGCCTTTTTAGTTTAGTGCTTTTTGATGGGCATGTGTTATGTACATTTTGAATTTACCGCCGGGCTCCGCTTTTGGTAATGGAAATTCACTCCGATACACACTCCGGAATACCGCAAGGAGGTTAAAAAGAAAAGGTAATTTTTAATACCATTCAATTACAAACTGACGCAATTGTATACGCTATATATATTTTTTAATTTGCTTATATGTTTTCCCCATGAAAGTGGAGTTACCCTTTGAATCTCAAAATAACCATAATCACCATAGCAAGTACAGGATTATAACAGCTAAAAAAGTACACTGCATATACAGCAAGCAATGTTCTTCATATTGTTAATTGAAAACATTTGAATTCAATTAGATTGGTTCAAGGTAATCAGACGTAATTACAGGCATACCCCACTTTTAGTACACAATGGGGTTTATTTACTAAAGCTGGAAAGTGCAAAATCAGGCTCACTTCTGCATAGAAACAAATGAGCTTCTAACCCCAGCTTGTTCAATTAAACTTTGGTAATAAAACCTGGAAGCTCATTGGTTTCTATGCAGAAGTGAACCTGATTTTGCACTTTCCAGCTTTAGTAAATAAACCCATTGTGTACTTAAAAGTGGGGTGTGCCTGTACAGGGGGTCCCCGACTTACGAACGCCCGACCTACGAACATCCCCTACTTACGAACGGGGCGCTGCGGGGACCCTCCGCCATTTTTTGCCATTTTTCGCCGTCATCCGGACGTTCTGCGCATGTGCAGCCATACGGAGCCTCAGAAAATGGCGGCAAACTTCGGAAATGTGCGTAATTTGCCGCGCATGCGCAGAACGGCATTAGACGGAACATCGGAAATGTCCGGAAATGTCCGTATTTGTCGGTCTGCGCATGCGCGGCCGACTTACGAACATTTCCGACTTAAGTACAGGCGGGCAGTCCCTAACGAGTTCGTAACTCGGGGACCCCCTGTATATGGTCAATGAGAAAAAGCAACTTGCCTACCTCCAATGAACAAGTGATGTGAACCGTCCATATGTGGGCCTTTGTAGGGAAGAGATTGATTTTAAATTTTAATACAACATATCCAACATATCCATATTTTTCACTGCTGCTACCAATACAACATATCCTACTGTTTACTCACAGTTGTTAGTGGAAATAATATGGGGTTAATTTACAAAAGGTAAATAGACTGTGCACTTTGCGAAGTGCAGTTGCTCCAGAACTTAGCAAATGAGGTAAAGTTTAACTTCAAAGAAAACCCAATCATGTGCAAGGAAAAAAAAACAAAAACGAAAAAAAGAAAACAGCATTTTTGCTTGCACGTGATTGGACGATGGAAGTCAGCAGAGCTTCTTCTCATTTATTAAGCTCTGGAGCAACTGCTCTTGAAGAATGCAACTGGACTTTGCAAAGTGCACAGTCTATTTGCCTTTAGTAAATCAACCCCTATATGCTTTTCTATTCATCAGACTGCATAGCAGTGCTTTGGCATTGACCAGCCAATCAAACGACATACATAATTTGCATATAAACCCAATCTTCGGCAGGCTAAGATCAAACGCGTAGATTGTTAATATGGAAGGCTATTAATTAATAGCAATTCTATTTTGGACACTTATTTACATATTGGAGGGCAGCAAGCTTCTACATTACATGCATTACCCAATGTGCTATGAATGTTAAATATTACTGGGAGCTTAGTTAATGGCTGTATGACAGTAATGTCCAGAGTGTGATGGTTTCATAAATATTTAACCAATCTGGTTAGATAACTAAAGAAATATCTATTCATTTTTTTCTGTTTGCATCATTCAGCAATCATTTTGGGTATAAATAATGATAAATAAATATGCTATTAAATATTTAAAATAGCTATTCACCTAAACGCAGCTACCCAACCCAGGCTCCAAGCTGGAAGTCCTAATCATACGAACATATTGGAAAAGCCGTACAAAGCTTACCCATTACATTTCTTGGAGAACAACTGAATGGGTGCATATTGACTGCATACATATGCAGATGTAGTTGTTGTACCATCAAGTTTTTATTTTCTCCTATACAATACACTAATGGATATTGATTGGGCATGGCAGCATTTGGTATCCAATTTCTTGTTAAATGATTATGGAGATGAGGTCTAATACTTTATATTCAGCTATAACCACAGCAAAAAAATGTTCTAAGAATGGTAATATAGTCTAGGTGTGGTCATGTGCAGCATATTATGAGCTATTTAATAATTACTTGCAATAATCAGGTCTTGTAGGGGTTATCTCCCAAGAGACAACCAGCAGTTGCTAGAGTCTAATACACTTATTGATGCAGACACAAGTTTTCCATCATTAAAGTACTTCAAGGGGCAAATTATTTAAGTTGTATAAATTATTTAGGTAAAAATTGAGATGGAATTTTTAGGAACGATGATACTGATTCGTAGATCACTGTGAAGTGGGCTGTTAAAGGCGGCTCAGCCACATCAGATATTTTTTTAAGTGAATTACAAATTGAAGATTCTCTTGAATATGCACGTTGATTTATGCAATCTTTGTACAGCATATACCCATAAATATAAATAAAATAATAGGATAAATGGCAGATTGTTGGTACAGTATGGGACAAAGGCTGACTATTAGCTCATTCTGTGCATTTTTTCTTACCATCACAGAATAGGGCAAAAGTAGGACTGTGGAAGTTAAAGATTAATTCTTTGATTAATCGTAAATTTGTTTGATCGATCAAAATTCTTTTCATTGGTACTCACCTCTCTGCCGTCTTCCGACAGTATGCCAAACGCAACGGGTTTTCAGGGATTTCTGTCTGAGATCCGGTGACGTCACGGACATCGACGTCACCGGACTCCTCCCCCTTCCCCAAGTGCCTCCGTCTGCTAACGAAGGGAGGGGGGGACGAGTCCGGTGACGTTGAAGTTCTGATTGAATGTAATGCGTACGGGGAGGAGCTACGCATGACGCCACCCGCTGCTGCCCTACGGAACTAACACGATTGTCGGCTTTACATGCTGTGTTTTTATCATCTTTATGTGAGTAGTTTGTGTTTGAACACAAAAATGTAATCTTATACTTAAGCGGCGAGCACTTAGATCTTTTCTTTCTACCCATGACCTGAGTCCTTGCTGAGATCTAAGGAGACGTGAGAGAAGTTTATGGTCCGTGTTAACCCTTTTGATACCCGCTTGCATGACCACCTGTTTGCACAGGGGTCCATGCCATAAGGTGAGAGTGATTAGTTAGACCGGAGGTGGAGGGGTTGTCACGCTACTGTGGAAAAAAAATTACTTACGTCAGTGCTACAGTTTGAATTTAAAAAGTATTTGTGTGAACTGTGAAGTTAAGTCATGGATTGTGGAAACTAACTAGTATCGGGTGATTGTATATAGTGTATACCACATTTACCACTGACTAATGCAGAGTTGCAATGCAAGGAGATCAGCTAAAAGTAGTTGGATCTGTATGTGCGTTATAATTAATCGAAATTAGTCGAATAATCAATTAAAAAAAAAAATGATTAATCGAACACGAAAATTTTAATCAGTAACAGCCCTAGGCAAAAGTAATAACTACTTAACTTAAAGAATACAAGGCCTCATGCACACTGGGTGTTCGCCCAGCTCTCCTGAACACTTTTCTGGCAGGAAAAAGCAGTGCAAAAAATGCGCCTAAAGTCATGTTTTTGTAAACGCAGTTATACGTTTTTAGGAGCATGAAGCGCTTGGGTGTCAATTAATTTAATTTGCCAGAATATAAATTTATTCCTGCCATAGAAATTAATTATTGGACAAGCACTAAATACGCCTAGCGTTAACACAAGTTTAGAAGCGCTTACATGCGTCGATAATCTTCAAGCATTTTTTCTGTCAAAACACTGCTGCTCCTGAATGTGCTGGTTGTGTTTTTTTTATTGCCTCTAAACTTCAATGCCTCTGAACACCTGTAAATATGTGTATGGACACATAGGTTAACAACGTGGTACATTCAGAGGCAGAAAAAAAGTCAAGCACTTCTAAAAGTGGTGTTTTTAACACTCAGTATGCATGAGACTTAAGCCATATGTTTAAGGGCTTGGATTTTTGCTGGGACAGCATGATTTTTAGGCCTGCATAAATCTATCTCTTCTAAAAAGTTCAGGCTCCTAAAAAATTGGAGCACTCCAAAGTTTCAAGGAACTACAGTATATCCATTCCTGAAGGGTTCGACAAACAGTATGCCAAACGCCCCCCCCCCCCCCGGGTCAGTTGGTCAGACGGTAGCACTTTCCCCCATCACCGGCGGCTTCCCCTGCTTGGCAGCGGCCTCCCGTTCTCCTGCTCTCCACGGGTCATCATGGCGGTGACGGCGGCTTCCATTTCCTCCCTCCTCCTCGCCAGCCAATCGGAAGTCTTCTCTTTTCGGCCAATTGGAAAACTGACTCTCACACCTGCTTCTGATTGGCTGGATTGAGGATCAATATTCATTCGCTGTTGTAACACACCTCTAATAGGCTTGAAACCTCTACCTCTAATAGGCTTCAAACCTCTACCTCTAATAGGCTTCAAAATAGGGTGGCCTCGGGTAGCAGAGGATTCGCTCCAATCCCACCCTATTTTGAAGCCTATTAGAGCCTCTGGTTCTAATCAGGTGCTTAAAAAAAATGTAATTCCTGCACTCTGTGCCCTGAAAAGGGGCGGGACGCATGAATAGGGGATGGCCGCCGAAGCCATGGATAGATTCATGCTATGCATGAATCTATCCATTGCATATATGGGGTGGTGAGGAGAGAGGGGACGGCACCCGGGCACCCCTAATGTACGGGGCACTGGTTAGACGTGGAGCTTTGGAATATTTTTTGTGAAGATGTCATGGTTCCATGAAAAATTGCCATGCACCTTTAAAAAAAAAAAAAAAAAAGCTGCCCTGATTCACTCAGTGCATTGTGTGAATTTCTGGTTACATAGTTACCTAGGTAGTAAGGTTGAATAAAGACACCAGTCCATCCAGTTCAACCTGAGTGAGTGTGGGTGAGTGTCTACAATTGTCCCTATCCCTGTACATTGTGTCTCATTAGGATGCTCATCTATTATTATTATTTATTTAAGATTGGTTGTGTTACTGAATTCGGTGAGCAACAGACTATTTTCAACAGAAGGTATAGACAGACTGAATAACAAATGAAAAAATGCAGAGAGCTCAACCTGCTGGTTAAAATAAGAGATGCAAAAAAATATATACATACATATATATATATATATATATATATATATATTATATATTAGATTTTTTTTGGTTCTGATTGTAATAAGGAAAGAAAATATATACAGTGAAAAAACACAAAAAATGCCTCTCACAAAAAGTGAATATCTAAACTATGCAAGGAGAACTGGAAAAAATATACTTTTCTTATTCATTTAGTATAAAATGTACATAACATGTTTTCAAAATAAAGTTACACACAAACACTGTAGATATAAAGTATATATATATATATAAATATATGTATATATATATATATATGTTTATATATATATATATATATATATATATAGATAGATAGATAGATATATAGATATATAGATATAGATAGATAGATAGATATATAGATATATATATATATATATCTATATATATATATTATGTGTATATATGGATTTATTGACTTTCTATTCCCCTCCTGTCTGGCGGGCTTATAATACTTGAAGTGGTGTTATTGTTGGAAATATTGAATTATTCGATGTTCTCCGCAGACTACTGAAGATAGCAAACAAGGGATGATTATAAGAACATTGTGACAAAGCAGTCTGCCTTACCACTTGTTGCAAGTCTTCACTCCAGTGACCTGAAGTTATCTCTCGCTGTGCACGCAGCTATGTCTGTACATTTTTCCAGCTTAACATTTCTTGAATCAAAGGGATCTCAAAAACTGATCTTAGAAAAAAGTGGATATTTAGCCAGCAAAGATAGAGGGTCACACTAGGTAGTAAGGTAAATTAAAACACAGCCATGCTTTTCACAGAAAAGCGTAAACACAGTACAACCAAGTACTATGATGGATATTGTGAAGGTACTCCATACGTAAAAAACAAACTGTTATAAAGTCCTAATGATTCTAAAGCAATTGCACAACCAATTGCCAGTGTATGAGCACAGATTATCAGAAAACACAAACATGTACTGCCTCTTACCTACCATATTTGCCAACTAGGTACTGTATATACTTACCATTATGTCTATTAAAAGTGCTCCCATCCTTGGGTGTCTGGAGCCTTTGGAAATGTTGCCTATGTGCTAGATCAGGGGTCTTCAAACTACGGCCCTCCAGTTGTTCAGGAACTACAATTCCCATCATGCCTAGTCATGTCTGTGAAGGTCAGAGTTTTACAATGCCTCATGGGATGTGTAGTTCTGCAACAGCTGGAGGGCCGTAGTTTGAGGATCCCTGTGCTAGACCCAGCCATAGAGAATGCCAGTAGACCAAGGCACACACATGGATGGTTCTATCATATCTATTGGTATTGATAGCTTAATTTTAGATATGAGATGAAGAATCTTATCAATCTACTGAGTCAGCTAGAACCAGCGCCTATGAAACACCCTTCAACATTTTTACAGCTCTCACAGTAAAGAACTCATTGGTCAGATTGACATTTGTGTGTTGTGGTAACATTGGTTTCACCGCCCATTACCAAAACCCACAGTAACACATGAAAATGACTGCGGTGCGTTGTGGTGCCATTAACCTCCCTGGCGGTATGATTATTTCTGATTTTAGGTGCTGAAAGCGGTACAATTATTTTGCATGGAAATTTGGAGTTTTATATTGTAGGTCTGCAATTCTTAGGAATAACTAACTTAAATGTGTCCAAGTCTAGTAGACATCCCGGGTATGATAAAGTTTAAAACACAAAATCATAAATAATAATATAATAAATATCTATAAAAATTATTCAATAATGTAATCAAATCAAAAACACTGAAATTTGCTCAGTTGCAGAATTGTCGGTGTCATTAGATTTAGTGTTTGATGACGAATTTCCCCACAAATCACTATCGCTTAATTCTGCAAGTGATTCTAATTTATTATCGCTTTTTTCTAGCTGGTCTAAAATCACTTTTGACATAAAGGGACACTTTTTGGTTGCTATGGACAATCTCCAAATTCCAGGCAGAAAAAACTGTATTTATAATATAAAACTACATGCAGGGCACTGGACAGACCACTAGGGACAAATGGGATGTGTATTTTTATACAGTATTTTTATACAGTACTGTAATCTGTAAGATTACAGTACTGTATGTGTTTTGTGTGTGTTTTAACTTTTTTGAATTTGGCGCCGATCTCCACTCCCGTGCGTCGTAACGTCGCAGGGAACGGAGCTCAGCGGCACTCGCACTGTGTGAATCGAGCGGAGGAGCTCACACACACAGCGGGAGACATCGCAGGATCCAGGGGACAAGATATGTAACTCTCCCTGTATCCTGAAATGCGATCCCGAGTCTGGCTCTGGGTTACCGCTTATGGTACTGAAATTCCACCAAGAGCCAGACTCGGGATTACCGCCAGGGGGGGTTAAAGAATATGTAAACCGAACAGTTCATATTCCCGATATGTGCCCAGTGCACCAGGTACTTGTATGAAAAAGTGTTCAGTAAAATGGGTATCATCCCATTGTAGTTTTAGCACTTCCTCTTACCAGAATCCAATAACTTCATAGGTTCTGCAGAGGTTACTACCGTATATACTCGAGTATAAGCCGAGGCACCTAATTTTACCACAAAAAACTGGGGAAAACTTATTGACTCGAGTATAAGCCGAGGGTGAGAAATGCGCAGCTACTGTAAGTGGAAAAGAGGGTGAGAAATGCGCAGCTACTGTAAGTGGAAAAGTGGGTCAACAATGCCCATTTGAGCCTCACTGGGCCCATTTGCAGCCTCACTGTGCCCATTTGCATGCCTCACTGCCCATTTGCAGCCATAGTCCCCCGAACTTCAAACATGGTAGTTAAGGGTTCCTAGATGCCCCTTAAAGGGTCCCGAAATGACATTGCTGCAGAGGACACAGTTGACCGATTTTGGGGCCCTGTATCTCGGGCCACTTGGTGCTAGGAACCCCAAATTTGGATAGGTTGTAATGTTGGTTCCACTGGGTTTGCACATTTGGGGTTCCAAGCACCAAGTGACCCCGAGTGCTAGGAACCCAAAGTCAGGTCGGAAAATGTCAACCAAATTGGGGTTCCTAGCACCAAGTGGCCTCGAGATATGGGGCCGCAAAGTCGGGTCGGATAATGTAATTTTTTGCTGCAGAAAAGTGCTTGACTCGAGTATAAGCCGAGGGGGGCACTTTCAGCACAAAAAAATTTGCAGAAAAACTCGGCTTATACTCGAGTATATACGGTATGTGGTACTAGAAACCAGTGTTTAGAAGCATATCAGAATGCGGTAAACATCAAAACAACTGTTCTGCTTATAACACGTTAATTAGGCATAAAACAGTAGTATTACAATGTTTTATATAAGTGTTTCTGAAAATCTATTTCATCTACCCAAGTCAGTTGCTGAAATGTTTGCACTTTTTTTTTGTACTTTTTTCTTGTTTTTTTTGTAAGTTTAAAAAGAAAATAAATGTTTTTCCTCTCTTGCAGAGGAGAATAAATAGATGCTAGATCAGTCATATAGATTAGCTGAACTCGAGGATAACTTTGTTTCTAGGGCAAATAATCTTTATTTTCTGGTCACAACTCATACAGATTATTTGATGGTAATCAATTTAGTGCAATTTTACAGAGCCCTGACAAAAAGCTTTTAAGGCAAACGTAGAAGATAAAAACCAACATAAGAGGATAATCATGAACAAGTGGGAAAAACAGCTTGACAGCAAAAATGAACTGAGAGCCTTTTTTTAAGAGAAAAAAACCCAATCTCCAATATTTTACTAGCTGCATTTAGTGAATTTGTGTCACTCACAGGGAGAGATAGATGGCAATAGGGCGATTTACTAAATTATGGGTATGCGGGAGAGAGAGGAGGCTTTAGACAACCTTTCAGATGGACAGCAGATGTATGGCTTTGACAGTCTTCTTTTGCAAGCCGCAATCAGGGGAACAGCACACCAAGCAGGGGATGGATGCACATTTCACCAGCATAAACAATTGTGTACAAATATATAATTATTAATTTAAGTGAGTCCATTCTAACTTCTACTTATTCTCTCAAATCTAACTCTTGGAGCTGCCAGAGCAAAGAAAATGGAAACCAAATTTCTTCATTTACTCTGTATGGGGGTGTAGCCCTGATCATGTTTCTCTAAACAGGCCTACTACCCCCACTGGACTCTCTTGGGAAGCCCTTCTTTTCTAGGTTATCTACCCATGAAGAATGTCCTGACACCTGCAGTAAAAGGGAAGATATGGGGTTCTCCCCTAGGACAGCGCAACATGTTTTTTCCTACCGGCATCCATTCTATACCCTTGCACCACAGCATTCATCTCCAGTGTTGGTCATCTTACTTTAAAAAAGTAATTAGTTAAGCTACAAATTACTTCTCCCAAAAAGTAATTGCGTTAGTAACTCAGTTACTACATTGGAAAAGTAATTAGTTACGCAGCAAAGTAACGGACTTTTTTTTTATATTCTATACGTGTAACTAAGGGGCAGGTCTAGTATTACTGTAACCAAGGGGCGCATTTATTATTATTGTTATATATCGTGTAACCAAGGGGCTGCTTTATTATCACTCTAACCAAGGGGCAGATCTGTTATAGCGTGTAAGTAAGGGGCGGTTCTATTATTATTATATCGTGTAAGGGGCGGATGGCTACAGAAGAGGGCGAATGTTAAATTAATGGGCAGAGCTCGATATATAACAATAATAATAAATGCGCCCCTTGGTTACAGTAATACTAGACCCGCCCCTTAGTTACACGATAGACGCCCCTTGCAGAGTAGCACGAGCATCGGGAGCGTACGGCATCGCCTCGTACAATTACATGTTAACTGCGCCTGCGCGGTGTAGAGTTCACTTAGAGCTGTTTAGGTTCGGCAATTTTCGGAAGCTCCATAGTCCTTCGTACTGCGCAAGCGCTGCACCTGCGCAGTACAGGGGGTCCTTATCCGGCGGGGGAACTTTTTTGGCAGGACACCGGAATTACACTACTGCCATCTAGTGGCGGTAGATGTAATTGAGGTAACTCAGCCCAAGTAATGGGAACTGCGTTACCATAAGGGGAAAAGTAATCAGTTAGATTACTCGTTACCCTCTAAAGTAACTGCGTTAAGTAACTTTGTTTATTTTAACTCAGTTACTTACATCACTGTTCATCTCTTCCCCTTGGCAACTTGGGTTTGTGAACATGTAGCATAGACCAGGGCAGTGTCGGATAGGCACACTGCCTTTTATTTTGTTTTTTTAAATATACCTTTCTTTTTATCTCATTTTGCTGCGAAAGCTATAACGATACATACACATTTTTAAGACAATATTGTACAAAACTGTATGAGCACAAAAATCTATAGTCCCAAGGGGCAGCACCACAAACGTAATATAGCTCTTGGAATTAAACATTTAAATCCAAGAACTAAGGACTACAATATCAAATAAAGCAAGTATCAGATAATTCAGGATAAAAAAAAAAGCCTATGGTGAAGTGTATTTACAATATGTATGTGCCATTTTAAACACATATAACATAGTTGTACCGAAAACCAAGAAAATAAATAACACATGTTTAAGAAGTCCATGTGAGTCCATAAACATCAATCTTTGGTTTCCACTGTTGAAAATGTTGAAGGGTACACTCCAGCCTCCTGGGCAGGTAAAATTGCCCTACTTCCACATGTCATATATGTTCCAAACTATCCCGATACCCTTTTTTAAAAAGCAACTATTGAAACTACAGTCCATCATAAACACCTTTGTCTGGGGTGGAAAACATCCTCGTTTTAAACGCAAGATCTTATGCACACCCGTCTCCTCTGGTGGGATGGGTGCACCAGACATCCTAGCATATTATAAAGCAACCATTTTTGACCAAGCCAAGGTCTGGTGGAGCCCCACGCAACAAACTACCTGGTTTCAGATAGAAAGCGCCTCCCATTCCAAACAGACTCTCAGTGTCCTTCTTCTACAGCACCAAGGGACACACATTTTCCTTGATACCATCAATGCCACCATCAAGACATATATCATATCATATCAAGACACATCAAATATACCTCTGGAGGCACTTCATACTCTTACACCCAACATTACCTTCTCCGAATGGACCACTGCAGGCATTTCTGTTATTGGAAACCTATACAAAGGCTCCACACTCATGTCCTTCCAACAACTACAAGATACCTGGCACATTGTATCTAACGACTGTTTCAAATACCTCAGGATAAGTTTAGCTCTATCTAAGGTAAAATGGTCAAAAACCTGACACTCTGGCATATAATAAAATTCTTCAACCAAAACTCCCCTCACCGACATGGAATGTCATATATCTACAAACTTATCAACGCTACCTGCGACACCTCAAAGACCCAAACGATGCTGAAATGGCAACAAACACTACAATGCTCCTACACTCCCCAACAATGGTACCGCTGGCTCCAAACGCCCTTAAAAGTCTCAAAATGTCTACTACACTGGGAAACTGTTCAAAAGTTATATCACAACTGGTACCTCACACCAGCTAAAATTGCCCGAATCTACCCATCTTTCGCCCACCTCTGTTGGAGAAACTGTGGGAACCCGGGAACCCCATTACATATTCGGTGGAACTGCTCAAACCTCATGACCTTTTGGACTATGCTCTCTAAATTCCTCTTTTCCATCTTACCAACCCCTTTATCCCTCACACCTCAAATGGTACTATTGGGTTTGGACATGGATACATGGCCCCGACCCTTCCACACAGTCATCTCGCACATATTCATTGTTACTCATCTAGCTATTGCCAGAAATTGGAAAGCCCCCAACCCCCCTTCTAGCTCAGAGCTAATAGCTATTCTAAACAACCATTGTCTGATGGAATTTATGTATGCCAAAGCTCACCTACAAATTCCTAAGTTCCAAAATAATTGGGATCTTTGGCTCAAACATCCTAAATGCCTACTTCTCTCATGGATGTGCCACCACATACTTGAAACATTCATGACTTGTCCATGCACAATTGGCCATCTCCCTGACTAAACTTTTGTCAATCACAAACCACTACCAATATTTGCCTATACTTACTAAACCTACATTAGACACATTCAATTGTATCTTAGTGACCTAGGTATACCTTTTGTTAGCACAATATCCTGCTTCTCCTTTGATTGTTCATTTGACGATCTACTGTTGAACTTTGTACTTTCTACTCTGTAAAACTTACAATAAAACTAAGTAAAAAAAAAAAAAAAAAAAATTGTTGAAGGGCGTTCCAATGTTTTATTTAAAAATGTTCTGCATAGAACCACTCCACAGCAAGCAGTCTTTAGAATTTTTGACCAATAGAGTTGCTTTTACCCCTCTGTACCTAAGGAAAGGGCCTAGATAGAGTAATAGTAGAATTTAATGAGCTTAAAATGTCAATGCAAATGACAGTTTGTAAGCTGATTGCTGCCAACCGACAGTGACCACAGACTTGCAAATTATGTTACTGGCTCTTAGCCCCTTTATTATGATTGTGGCTGTTACCCAAGGTCGGGGCATGGCAAAGACTGACAGAGAGGTCATTTAAATGTAAGAGATACACTTAATGCTAACAGCTTTAAGGCAACGCACAACAAGCAATCATGTATGCCATTAATCTGGAAGGGTTTAATCAACAATAATGATTATTCATGAGAACAAATAGCAAAGAAAAGGAAAACTAGGAACGATTATGAATAGCTAAAGAATACATGAGTAGAAGCTGTAATTGTAAAAACAGTTTGGCGCAAAACACAAAGCTGAGAATGAATTCAATAGGTAAATAGATACATTTGCCTTATATTTATTTGACTTTTTGAAACGGTAGTGGTCTGCATCATTTTGGGCATATAATGCAGTTTAGAGTAACAATGGACCACACTTAAGCCCCATACACACGGTCGGAAAATCCGACCACCAAATCCATCGGATTTGGTCCGACGGATTTAGTCCGACACTGGTGTTACATACACACGGTCGGACAAAGTTGTCGGAAAATCCGATCATTCTGAACGTGGTGACGTTTGTTGCCTACGACGGGACTACGTAGAGGCTAGTAGCCAATAGCTTTGGTCTTGTAATGTGATCTGAGCATGCGTAGCACTTTGTCCGTCGGAATTCGCTACACACGATCGGATTTGGTGTGATCGGACTTTTTTGTCAAAAAATCTATCCAGCAGGAGATAGGACTTTGTCCGTCGGACAATCCGATGGAAACTGTCCGATGGTGCCTACACACGGTCGGAATTTCCGACAACATTGTCCGATAGGACAGAATCCATCGGAAAATCCGACCGTGTGTATGGGGCTTAAGATCCACATCTGCATTGAGTACAAATGGCTGCACATTTATGGTGAATTAATTTTTGTATGGACAAAGTCACAATTCACAGGTTCACTTTCAGCACAGGTACTTTTGCATCTTCCAATAACAAAAGAAAATTCCAAAGGTGCATAGCCTATTGTAATCTAAATGTACTGCGACTGTGCTAAAGACTTAGCCGCAAAAGAATAAAATTCTCTTAGGGAAGTTACTGTACATAAAATAAGACCAAACTAAACTAATTCACAATGAAAGGTAAAATAATGTGATATATTACCATGCATTCTCATTAAGCAGTGTGTTAGTCAGAGCTGTACACTTGACTGGCTTCACATGTCATTAACAGATGCTGATTGTGGAGGAACAGAGATCAGTGCCTTCTATAGACCAGTGCACCAATATTCCCACAGTTTTAATTGCATTTACACAGCACAGAAAACACTGCAGTTTAAAAAAAATGAATAATAATGATTTAAACAGAGTACTGTACGGTAATTCTTCACTAATATTGCTTAAAGGTACACATTTGCACTTATCTGAAACAGCTAATCTTCATTTGGCACTAAAAGCTTATCTTCCATCTCCCATCTGCAGTGCGTAATGCACATTTTACAAATAAAGAAGAGACAGCATGTAACAAATGTCATGCTGATTGTATACTTAGGACTTAAGCTTTCCTGTGCCACAGGGTACATTGGGCAGCAATACTGCAGCTTCTCTAACAGTTGTCAGTGTTTGCAAGGTTGGGTTGTAAGCTCAAGACAGAAGACTCTTTTGCCGCGTACACACGGTTGGAATTTCCGATGGAAACAGTCCGATGGGAGCTTTTCAATGGATTTTCCGACTGTGTGTATGCCCATCTGTCTTTTTCTGTAGGAATTTCCGACGGACTTTGGATTGAGAACCTGTTCTCAATTTTTCAGATGGAAAACCTTTCTATCGGATTTTCTGATTGTGTGTATGCAATTCCGACACGCAAAATTCCGACGCATGCTCGGAAGCATTAAACTTCCCTTTTATAGTGCTGTCGAACGTGTTTTATGCCGCTGTGTTACTGACCGTCGGAATTTGGTGTGACCGTGTGTAGGCAAGACAGTTTGAGCGAAATTCCGTCAGAATTCCGACGGGAAAACCGTCAGAGCTTTTTCCGACGAGAATTCCGACCGTGTGTACGCAGCATATGAGTCTACTTGACCTGGTAAGATACTTAACCGAACAGTATGTACTTTGGATTGTGGGTGGAAACCTACATTAACAAAGAGAAAACATACATAATTTGAGTAGATCAAAATCCCAGCATAGCATGGTAAAAATATTAATCGCCCACTCACTTTGCTGTCCTGCTTGCTTACTACGTATGTAAATTACTACTCAAAGGCGCAACAGCAACCACAGTTGATATAAATATTGCAGTAATATTATTTCTCCAGACAAAAAAAACATCCAGAAAATAATAGGCTATACCAAAATGACATAATACAGCCAATAATAATCAAGCCTACTATAATACACTACATGGCAGGAATGAAAACATTCTGAGACCATTCAGGGTCTGAACCATGAGCCAATATGTGGTCAGTTTATCACTGGGATCACTTTGAAGGCAGGAGAGATCCACGTGATGACCTCTGGTGTCTAGCTATGAGTAAGCACTGATTCCAGTGCAAAACGCGTCAGAATCTCTTTGTTCTAGGTTACCTTTGCTGTGGTTCGAATGATGTAAGTTTTACTTGGAAATAAAAGGCATAAAGATTCCATCCGGAGTGCGGCTGTCCAGAATTTTCTTCCTTCCTACCTATGACTTCATCAATGTGGGGATGATCCCTGATTTTGCCAGTTAGCTAAAGGGTAGATCAGTGACCAAGATGTATTGCTTAACTAATAAGACTGGTTGAACAGAACAATGGTTTAGTGTTTACCTCTGGGTAGACTGGTTTCCTCCCACACTCCAAAGGTATGCTGGTAGGATAAAATCACTCCTGTCTAAGTTGGCCTAGTATCCTACTATATGCATGTTAGATGGGGACCTTAGAGTGTAAGCTCCTTGAATACAGGGACGGATGTGAATATACAGTATAAAAAGTGCTGCCTAAATTGTCAGAGCTACACAGATACTTGTAATAATAATAAATACTTGCTAATAGCTCTGGCAGGTAATACTGTTCGTATACACTTATCTCCAATGGGGGGTTATTTACAAAGGGCAAATCCACTTTGCCCTGCAAGTGCACTTGGAAGTGCAGTCACTCTAAATCTAAGGGGTAGATCTGAAATGAGTGGAAGCTCTGCTGATTTTATCATCCAATCATGTGCAAGCTAAAATGCTGTTTTTTATTTTCCTTGCATGTCCCCCTCTACAGCGACTTTACTTTCAAGAGAACTTGCAGTGCAAAGTGGATTTTCCTTTAGTAAATAACCCCCAATATGTATTTAGCCATATTTTCGGAAGTTCAGCATTACCTGAAGGTGAGTTGTGCTCTATAAAACTTTAATTTCATGCACATTTTTGGAAATGTCTCTAGAGATAATCCTCTTTTTAAGTAAGAGCCATCATAAGGAAAGCAAAAAAGCCTCCTAATGTTTATTCAATTGTATACAGCGCCTGTATATCTCTTATATGTCATATACTCACTGCTTATAGCTCTGGCAGGTAATACTGTTCATATACTGTTCATTCACATCTATACCTGTATTCAAGGAACTAACACTCCAAGGTCCCTATCTAACATGCATGCATATACTAGGCCAACTAAAGCCCCATACACACGGTCGGATTTTCCGATGGATTCTGTCCTATCGGACAATGTTGTCGGAAATTCCGACCGTGTGTAGGCACCATCGGACAGTTTCCATCGGATTGTCTGACGGACAAAGTTCTATCTCCTGCTGGATAGATTTTTTGACAACAAAGTCCGATCACACCAATTCCGATCGTGTGTAGCTACGCATGCTCAGATCACATTACAAGACCAAAGCTATTGGCTACTAGCCTCTACGTAGTCCCGTCGTAGGCAACAAACGTCACCACGTTCAGAATGATCGGATTTTCCGACAACTTTGTCCGACCGTGTGTATGCAACACCAGTGTCGGACCAAATCCGATGGATTTGGTGGTCGGATTTTCCGACCGTGTGTATGGGGCTTTAGACAGGAGTGATTTATGACAGATTTTAGTTTCTGTTTTTTCAGTAAAGCATGCCAATATTCTAAAGTAGCAAAGAGACAGCTCATATTTTAGCACCAAAACAGTTAGGCAAAAACAGCTATAAGTATATGTACAGCCAACACAGGTATATATAGTATTCACAGACACCTAGAACTGCCACACTTAGCCAGAACTGGACAAAACAAAAACACAATTCCCTTTTAAACATTGGTATCTAATCTTCCCTACCTTCCCTATTTCTTATACAGTTGTGTTGTTGCCAAAGACACCACATTCTATCATGATTGTGAAGAAGGTTAAAGTGGTTCTAAAGGCTAAAGGTTTTTTTTTTTACCTTAATGCATTCACTTTGCTCTCTCCCTTCTCATAGACTCAGAGACAGCAGAGGGAGCCATTGGCTCCTGCTGCTGTTGTTGTCAATTACAGCCGGTACGGAGGGAACAGATGGCAAGGCAGCTAGCTGCTTGCTATAGTGGGCGCTCAGCTTGGGGGAGGAGCACCTGCTGGGGACCCAATAAGAGGAGGATCCCTGTACAAAACCATTACACAGAGCAAGTATGACAAGTTTGTTATTTAAAAAAAGTTCTGGGTTTATAATCACAGTGATTGGAATTGTTGACGTTTGCGTCTCATCTGCAATGTAATCCATTGTAGCAAGTGAATCCTATATACAGAACTAACCAACATATGAACCAACGTATGAACAAAGAACAAAACCTCCTTGGCACTCCAAATGTCACTGCAAGGTGTGGCTAGAAAAGGGGTCACACGCACATTACATCACTTCCGATTCTAAGCTGCAACGTAGCTACGCAAGCAGGAAGTATTTCTCTGTCATTTGCAAATTTTTGTACCAATAATGGCATTTCCATTTTCAGCATGGTAAGTATAGGCCAGTAGCAGAAGCGCAGCTGATGGCGGAGGGCCTACATGATGGGGTTTGTACAGGAAGGCTACAGTGAGGTGCGGGTTAAAAATAATTAAGTACAGTGAGAGGAGGATTTGTATTAAGGAGGGTCTTAAGGAAATATACACCATTGGACGATAGTGGGGTGTGGTAGGGTGTGGCTGGGTTCTCCTAAGGGGTTGCTAGGAAGGGTGTGGGGATTCTGGGATCATTCGTCTTGGGGATAACAACTGACAGCATTCTCCCGCCCGCCCCTTTTTTGCGAAGGTTAGGCAATGGATGTTAATTGTCTTGTTAGGTCAGTGTCCTCATGGCAGGGACTGTCTGGTGTCGTAGCAGCTGGCAGTGGTCCTAGGGTTTTTGAAGGTGGGGATGGTGAAGTTCTTTGGAGAACGATGGGCTGGGCCCATCTCAGAGATGGGTGGACCTGCCCTAGTGAGGGCGGAAGTAAGAGGTGGCTGTATCGGCTGGTGAGTTTGCCAAACAATTGTCCCTGTGCTGGCGTAAGTCATGGCTAGGGGCCGGGAAAAAGGCAAGGTGGTGCCAGATACAGATAGGGATGTCAATGGTGC